>JBBMJY010000005.1:17541965-17572491 GCA_037833715.1 Toxotes lorentzi
GTTAGTAGGCATGAGGGGAGGCGTGGTTTTCTGTGAGTGTCGCTCACCGTGTGTGCATACATAAGCGCGTGCATACACACACACACACACACACACACACACACACACACACACACACACACACACACATGCACACAGAAGTCAACAAACAACTTTACTGTGACCTTCTGGGGGCGGAATAGAATTTTACACTAAGGCTCATTTACTCGATCACAGTGGGTCTTGTTGCCTGATATTTTTGGCCTGGATGGAGAACATTTAGTCTTTGTGCAGTGTGCAAACTAACTGTGATCATTAGGGTTCACTTTTAATCTCTAATCTGTTTACTATTAAAACATTTACACAAACACACATATACATACATTTTTCCATCCATAGTGTACATTTGTAAGTCTTTTTTTTTTTTTTTAAATCAAGTAAAATGACAATTCAAAATACTAGAAAATCAAGCATAAGCCTAATCCCAGATTCTGCTGTAGATTTGTAACAGGTGTATCAGATCTGTTGCTATAAAGCAGCTCCAGTATAGTTTTATATCCAACATTCTTCCACCCTTTTCTCCAGTGTTTTGGTGTCATGATTATCCACTAGTTTCTTCCATTTTGCATTAACGAGATGAACAGCAATTGCCCAATTAATGAAGGGCAACACCTCCCAGTGGAGTAAAAGGCAAGGCTTTTTGTGCTTCATACAGTGAATTATAACATTTGGGCAGAATAAATCTATTAATCTTCAGCAGTTCAGGTTTGACAATATAATCTAAGGCATTAATTTGGAACAGAAACTAAAGCTAAAGAATAATATCCCAAACTTTCTACTCTACAGTAAACAGCTGCAAACAGTCTGCACAATAACATTAAGTTGGATACACATTTAGCACACAGTTTGACCAATCAGCTGTCTGAAGACTGAGATCAGTTGATTAAATGAGTTGAGTCTGGTGTGCTGCTGATTGATTGGAACAAAAACCTGCAGCCACACGGCCCTTTGTGGAACAGTTTGGACACCTCTGCTCTATAGAAACACACCAAAGCTCATATTTGACAAGTCAGACGCGGACGATGTCTCTCAACTAGTCAAATAGAGGATTCATTCTTTCAACTCTAATTACCAGTATAGTAACCTGAAACAACAAGTTCTATAACCTAAACAAACATGTAGGTCGTTTGTCTCTGCGTTCTGATACAACCAATGGAGCCTCTACAGCAGCAGCAGGATAAACTGTTAAAAATGACTGTGGAAAAATAAACAACTCACATTTTTATGCTGTGACAATGGTATGGTAGAGGGTTGGTTAGGTTTAGGCACAAAAACACTTTTTGGAAAGATCATGGTTTGGGTTTAAGTCAGTATTTTGTCAAGGTTGACGAGGTTTATTGACAAGGTTTGTCTTTAATAAACACAAGGTTAAAGAAAAATCTTTTTAACTGTTGGTTTGAAACTGGAAACAAACAGCGGTCTCCTGTGTTGCAGTCCATCCATCCACGCCAACCTGCTTCCTACAAGAACTCTGTTGCTATAGAATGTCACCTGACTTCCTCCTTTGCTCCCATCATAATTACTCCAGCTTCTAGTAATTATGTCCCTCATAAACATGTCATTGTGGAGCATTTGCTGGAAGGACCAATGTTGTCTGACACGACCGCTGGATGCCACTTAAGAATAAAACATAACTGTGGGTCGTAATAGGCCACTTGCACAAACGACCTATGGGGTCATTTTTTAATGAGAGGACAGTCTCTTGAAAACAAGCACTCAAGCTCTTTCTGAATCTGTATCTGCAGCAGAGAGGAGCCTGTGTTCAGTGCAGCAATCAAAGCCCAATGTGGGTCATTTTGGAGTTTTCCTGAGAAACCATGTCAACTGCATTTTCAACTGTAGTAAAGTTTTGACCTTAAGACTGTCAACTGTAAACATAATACTGTGATAAGATAGATGTGAGTTTAAAGTCTGGGCATTAAATTCATGTACCTAGTTTGTTGAAACATGCCAGCAGCTACTTTGATTTCCACAAATATCAAATATAATGACTTTCTGTAAACTGATATTTTTCACCCTCCTCGAACCAGAATAACTTCCTTTCTTGAAAAGTTCAGCCTCACCTTTCATTTTTGAAATGAAAACATAAAATATGCACAGTTATTACATTATATAATATATACACAATAATTCAAAAGGCAAAGTTTATATTTCAATACTTTCTTTGAACAGGCACAGCCCTCTGAAGAGATCTCGCTGAAGTCTAAAGAGCCACGGGGCAAACCAACTGATGCTCTCCCAATCGCCCCGTCTTGCTGCAGCTCATAAAAAGCTGCCTGGGAGCTCAGACAGAGTTGTGCATTTTACATGAATGGTAATTAGGAAGAGGAATACAAAACTCAGTTATCCCCGGGGTCTAGGGTCTTAATGGACCAGATCATTTGGCCATCAGTTAGACACAGGATGCCTGCGGTGCCACATCACAGTGTTAGCACTGACAGAGCAGCGACAGGTCATCAGGACAAGATGTATGGCACTCACTTGTCTTTTCTGTGTCTTACGTATGAGCCCATGCAGGGTGCAGGAGCTAAGTGCTAATTAAGAGTTGGTGTTGCCGGCAGGATGAGGTGCGCCCGGGCCTGTTGCACTTGTTGTCTAAAAATGTGCTATAAAGCTCTGCGCTGACTTTCTGCCTATAACTATAACTGCAACGCGGGGCTTGCAGGTTGGTTTCCTGCCTCTCACAGGAAATCACGCCTTTTCACAATTGACTCAAATATTAACATATAAGCAAGTCTTAAAGGTTTAATTTGATGAGTTTCGGATACCCAGCAGCCAACTCCTACAGGAAATGCTATTCACAAGGCACGTAATCAAAGGAAAATAAAAGTCTCACATGCAAATCACTTAAAATGTGCAGGAGTTCTGCAGAAAGGAATGGAGTGAATAATACACTCTATTATCATAAGTGTAATGACAGCTCTGCTTGAGAGAGAATGAAGCACATAATTACATTTGGGCTTATCGAACTACTACCTGGGCCATGAAAGAGCCAGCGGCAGGCCTTTCTGCATCTCTGTCAAAGGGAAGAAAACAGCGATAGAGGTGGAAGCAGATGCAGTAGCCACAGAGGCAACGAACAAAAAGAAGAAACAAAACAAACAAAAGACATCCACCAATCCCTATGGGTTTCCATACCAGAATCAGCTTCACAGTGACACATCCCCCACCCCTGACCCCATCCATCTTCCTACTTCTCCTAATGCTTCTTCCTGTCATCTATCACAGAGGCACGGGGAGATGTGCTTCATGTTGTTGTAGCCTGAGGACAACAGGCAGCCATATACAGAGTATAAAAAAAGAAAAAAAAGAAAAGAGGAAAGTGAAAAGTGAAGGTGGGAGGGGCACAGCTGTGGTTTGCAGCTGTAGCCTCAAACCCCAATCAGTGAGGACTGTGTACTGCATGCAGGTAAATTAAGTGCTCAGATCTTAAACGGCTTGTAGGAATAAAAATGTTGGCAAACAGCCAGCGACTGTGGCCGTACAGGGTGTGTTGGTTTTCTGTGTATGTGAGGAGGGGCCTTCCTGATGATGATTATGCCTTTTGATTAGTCTCAATTATCTCACATTCGCCCATCTCTCCTCTTCACAGCCAACCTCCAGGCGAAGACACTTAGAGCAAAAAAAAAAAAACTTTCCAAGGCCTGACACCAAAATCTAAAAATAGACATAGGCATTGACAGATAGTTGCATGCTACACAGAGCTCACCACCCCGAGAGGATGGATGGGATATTTAGTCCATTTGTTGTCCTCCCTGTGGCGTCAGTGGAGACAGTTATGTTAAATAAGGCCGAATCTTTCACTGCTTTTATCCACACCTGTCTCTCTCTCTCGTATTTCTCTCCCTCAAGTCAAAGCTGAATAAACACCAATAAACCACTACTGACTTGTTTACAGCCAAAGTGAGCTTTGGCATCAATAGCAGACCTAATAAGCAACGCCCACAACACAAGCGCCAACAAAGTGGGGGGTTATCGATATTTCTACCTCATGTCTGATCTGTGGTGGAAATAAAAGACTAATTGAGTGGGATGTAATTATAAATTCAAGCATGCTGGAGTTTCTTCCTCCAGGTGAAAAAGATGGCTGCTTCGTTTTATGTATACATATATAAACACAGCTAAAGCGACTGTCGCGCTCAGTAGCAGCTGTGTTTTTGAAGACGACTCATGAAACAGCTTGAATTATCAAATTTTCGGGGAGGTACTTGGGAAGATTCAACACCCACTTATGATTTGATTCTTGGGGTCTTCATTTGATTGAAGACCAATGCTCCTTTCGTGATTGACTGAAGCTGCTGCCAGTTTTATCTGTGCAGATGTTAATATTCATCTGCCGGTAGAAAATGTGTGTTCCCACATTCATTTCAGTGCTTTGTTAGTTTCAGGTGAGTAAAATCAGAGAGTCCACAACTAAAGTATTAACCAACTATAGTACTATATTAAAATATCATTCAAGAACCGAGTTCAACCTGAGGTAAATGAGTCCGTACAGATCAGAGACGCCGTTTGCAGTGATGCAGAAACATACAATCAGAAACCTGGATTATGCTGGACTCACTTATGAAGGAATATGAATAACGAGGTAACCCTCTGTTTCACTTAAAAACATAATATGTCAATTATGATCAAAATCAGGACACTAATGTGCATGTAAAGTAGCTCAGTAATGAACTAAGGTTTATTTGCATTCAACTAGGTAAAAAATGTAAGACATCCTTGTGAAATTGTGTCAAAACTTACTTCATAAGTAAGGACAATAAAAAAATAAAAAAAAAACTGAACAGGAGCATAAATTCTTCCAAAATCCTGTGCAGCTGAGAACAATCTCTGTGAGTTCCTCTGTAGGAGCCGTATCAGCAGCTCAATCGATAAAGATCGGCCTTCAAAGCCGATACTTATTCAGAGTTCAAACTGCACATGAAGTTGAACAAGACAAGAGAGGGAGAAAAGAAGGAACAGCTTTAATATTGAACCAAGAAAAAGAAAATCATTTGGTTGTTCAGCTGGAGTTTCACACTCGAGCAGACAGCTGTGGCAGTTATAAATATCTGTATCACGAGCCGGGATCTGTATCTGTGAAGAGAGCTGAACTGCCATCGGCAGGGCTGGGCTTCTAAAAATAGCGGGCTGGCTGGCAGGCAGGCAGGCAGCCGACTCTGCCTCTGTCTCCACTGGATTTGATTAGCCCTGAAGAAGCTCTGCCCACCCCAACAACCCCCCAACTACACTGTGTGTGTGTGTGTGTGTGTGTGTGTGTGTGTGTGTGTGTGTGTGTGTGTGAGGCAGCTTGTCTTGTCTGGAGGCCTGGTTCTTTCTCACTGCACACAGCCACAGACACACTCTTCACTGCTGAAAATGCTTACATCGGCCTTTCTGAGGTGGGATCCTATTTTCCTTTTTTCCGTTTAAGGTTAATATCTCAGCATATATACAGTGTTTTGTGTTCACCAGCAATCTAAAAACAAACAAAACCTTGTTCGAATTATGACGCAGCAACTTTGTGTTGTGTTATCCAGCACAAAAGATAACAAGAAATAATCTGTCACATCAAGATGAGATAAGAGTTATCACCAAAACATAGTTTCTTTCAGCTCTTCTGATTCTTTTAGCCTCTTTCAGGTAACTGTTGGTTACTAATTATCTGTTACTAATCTCTTCAGCCCTGTGTCCTATAACAGCAGGCTCATAAACCCACTGTACGCCACCTGCCCAGCTCTGAACAGACAGTAGTTTGCTACTGTTAGAGCACAGTGGAGCATTTAGCAACTAAAGATACAGATAATGAAACATCTATTCCACCAGTTTTGATCAATCAGAATTATGGTAATACAGGATTTGACGTTTGTCAAACTGTTGAACTGAAACCAGATAATTATTCGCTTGCTAAATGGCAATTAACTGATTTTCCTAATTATTTGTAAAATGACTTTTCAGTTCATTAATGACAATGCGATTTCAATCAATTACAATGAAAATTAGTACTTTTGCTACTTTCTAGAAAATGTACCTATTCCTCAGTTTTCTCAGGGACACACTGACCAACAGACAAAACTGAGCACCTCTGGAACCCACTGGAGCCACTGTTTGAGATAATATTACTTACAAATGACCACCTGAAATGGGACTATTTCATTTCATATTTGCCTGAGTTAAGAGGTGCACCTCATCTAGAAAATTGCGCACTCTAAGACTCCTGACGCTGGCAGGAGGAAGCACAGTAACAGCCTCCTCTCTCTCAGAGTCTCTGTCGCAGACAAGCACATACATCTACATTCAAACAGCAATCTCTGTATTGCATTAGCATGGCATTATGAACAGGAAAGTAAAATTGCACTGGATGCAGCTTCGCGGCCCCCTAGACATTTGGTGTTTTGAAGATAATCGCTGGATGTGTCTGAGGGGCCTGCCTATTTCAGTATCATAGCTTCACTTGAAATGCCCTCGATGACATCTGTCCAGCGCAGATAGTTTCACAGGAGGGCTAAGTGAATGAGCAGGACTGCACACCGGCCCAGCTTTACAGCAACTCATAGGCAATCACAAAGGTGGGATTACTGTATCCCCTTCTTTTCTCTTACTGCCAGTCTGTCACTCAAGTCACCCATCACACAAATCCCCAGCAGATGGAGTTGGGGTTCCAAATCCAAATAAGACTCTACAGCTGCTGCTGCTGCTGCTTCAGTCACATGCACATATACTCCAATGGGGACTATCACAGGGGAACTGTAGCTGTAACAAAGACACAGCACTACATGCAAACACAATCAAATCAGAAGAGACGATGTGGGTCCCCTCTGAGGACAGGCAGGTGGAATGAGACATACGGCTGCAGTGATGAGGTAAGAGGAGTAACTGACAGTGTTAAAGAAACCAAGTTGTGGAAGTGCCCTCACTCTCCTGGGGGGAGGGATGACTCATTGAAAATGTGTAAATAATCAGCAAAACCAACACGTCTTAGCAGCCAGACCTCCTTCACCTGCGGTGGATCCATCCCACCCTGACAGCATACACATTTCTCAAGCCCACAGGCGTTCGCAATTTGGTGGGAGGATTGAAAAACGGGCGCTAAGATTGAGCGATGAAAGGTCAGTGAGATAAACATGTTGACTCCTCTTGCGCTGATTACAGATCAGTCATGATTGATTGCACTTACTCATAGTCTGCGAGCTCAAGCACACATGCCAAGACTCACAGCCAGAGCAGCACATACATACTCATAGAATATACAACATTAGGGAAAGAAACTATTTATAGAGGAAAATAGGTGGAAACTCCAAATAAAAAAATGAACAGTAAAAACTGGCCCTTTGATTTAGGTGGTCAGAAACAGCCCAGTTTAGATTTAGATATGCAGGGAACACGCTACTGCCAGCCAGTTTGGCTTGAAGGTTTTCAATTTCCTGTGCATCTGTCCATCCATCCTCCAGGTCAAAAACAGTTATTAGCAGCTAATACAAATTCTCTCTCATTCTATTATGCAAAAACACACACACACACACAAATCAAGATCCACATAACAGCAGCAGTATGCCCGTTCAAAAAGTGCTCTAACATATGCGGAGACATAGCTCAAAAACGTGGCAATAAGTTGAGCAGAAGAGTTCACCGAGACGTCTGCAAGCAACACATCAGCGCTTCCTGTTCAGAATTGAATCAGGAAGTCTCAGGGCCCTGTCTGAGGATGAAGGCAGCTTGGATGAAGGCTCCATATCGTGAAAAACTTTTTCTTCATTGGCTTTGCCGCTGCTCTGTCGACCAACACGGAAAGAGAAGACACAGACAAGTAAGATAATAAAGAAGGCCAAGCAGCCTTCCAGGAACGACCATGTCACTGGACAAGAACGTCAGTATGGGACGTGGGACTAGGTCAAATGCCAAAGTTTGTAGAATTCTTGCTGTGCACAATAAATGTGCATGATATCTACAGTATGGTTAAGGTTAGGGAAAGACAGTGGTTTCTGGTCAAATTCTGGTCTCCTGCATGAAAATCTGATATGCTACACGCTCCCACACTGACCTCGACACCCTTGGGGTGCTTTCACGTCTCTTTAAACTCAGTTTACAGATTCAGACCAAGGAAAAAAAAATAAAAAGGAAACAATCTTTTAGTTCTGATCAGGTTTGTGTTCACTTCTTACAAACAAAGAGGAGCGAAGCAGTGAAGTCGTATTGACTGACAGCTCAGTCATTGATTGGTCAGTTTTGGTGATTGTCCAGCGTTACGTGGACAAACTGAAGTTGAGACGTTGTCCAAAGATGTTACCTCTCATTTTCTGGAGAGGGACCAAAGAACCTTCCTCGTATCAGGTAAAACTTTTTCAAGTTGTGTTTTTTCCCCACAGACAAACAACATCTAACTTAATGTACTGCAGAACTTGGACTTATTCAATTTATTCTTGGATTTATGTCGAACAAAGTTGCACCCGTCCACCCCTTCTTCATCAACATGCGTCAACAAGTGCTCGCTGGGCACTGTGGGTTTGAGTCAAACTGCTGAAAACAATACAGCCCGTAACAACGATGAGTCATGCAGCTGGAGAGAATAAATTTACTATAGTACACAGAAAAATCAGTGCACCAGATCTTGTTGAAATGAATCACCCTGATGTCTACTCTGTCCAACAGTACTTCTACAAAACGAAAAGAGAAAGAGCTCACGTCCTTACAACCCGCTCCAAGGCTGGCTTCTAGCGAGACAACAGTCCTTATGTAATTGGCTTTACTTTGACCGTGGTTCCGACACTATACTCTGTGATGAAACTCTGAGCTGTCAGTCAAACTTTGTATGTCTCTAATAAGCCTATCCACTGATTAAAATACCCAGCCTGCTTTTAACAATGGCTGGTTCTTTTCCCCCTTCCTGCATATGAACTGGATATCTAACAGGCTGTGAAATCAATCCAGGGAGAAATGAATTGTGCATCATACCTCCAGTGTTGCTGTGCTGCACAGGGAGGATTTGGAGTCAGTACAGTTGGAATGTAAATGAAAACATTGAAAACTTTTTTTTTTTGTTTAGATATTAAACAAAAAAAACATCCTTTTACTTCAGTTTTTTTTTGTTCTTCAATATCAACTATAGCAATAAACCACCATACTAAATTTTGGAGACATTCATTATCTGTAACTTTAAATCAGTTTTCACTGTATTTGTTGCTAAATTCAGGATAACGCTGGACTAATATTTCACACCTGTTATTTTACATCATAATCCCACTTTCAATCCAATATCCAGCCTGCACAGCTTGACAGAACAAAAAGACTTGACAGATTGCAAACAGACCAAGAGTTTTCAGACTTTTGTCAACTCATTTCTTTCCACAGACACTTCAAAACAGCTTCATTTTTTATCTGGACCTCCTCTCATTACATACACAACCATCAGTGTTTTCAAGCAAATTCATGCAATATGGCGAAGACCCAATGCGTTCTCCTACTGTTAAAACTTTAAAGTCTAAGTATCATGCCACACCCGAAACACAGCTACAATTCAGATTAATTTAGTTCAGATTTTCTTTTGTTTTCTTGAAAGTATGGTTCAAATACAAATTATTCGGTTATACTATTTACTATTGTTTAAGGAACTTTAGTTGTTTAGATCTTACCCTCCCACGAAACCATCAGAGAGTCATCTGACCAATCCCAGATTCATTTTGCGATTACAAACATACAGCCTGAGACATCAGCAACTATCTTGTTATTAATTCTGTAACATATAATAAGTCTGATACATTTTTACTCTTTCTGCAAAATGTTTTCTACACAAAGTATCAGTGACTAAGTGGCCTTTGACCATGAACAAGCACCATCCTCCTGTGCTCTCTCTTCCATTAGTCATCAGCATGTCAAACTTTTCTAAAGGAAGTCAGGGAAGTTGACTTTGTTTGGCAGCACATGTGAACATTAGACATCAGTGTTGTTTTCTCTCCTGATGATTCACAGGGAAGAGAAAGGGATCCTCTGGTTTTTAAAGGTAAGACTTGTGCTTCAGATGACCCTCAGCAGGTAGTCTCAGCCAGCCTGCCCATTTATACCTCTCAGTCATCCACGAGTCCTCAACAAAACCTTCTCCCCTGCTGACCGGCTCAGTCTGGTGCATTCTCAGGTTGCCTGTCTCTGTCTCGCCTCTTTTCATTCTTTGCCACACTATTTATTTTTCCCCTTTTCACTCTTTGCAGCTTCACACAAAAAACCCTGTGAACAGTTTCCTCTTGTTTCTATGTCTATGTTGGAGCTCTGAGTCCTGATTCAAGGAGCAGAGTGCATCTGCGGCAAAGGAGAGACACCAGCTAAATAAACTCAGTGTTCCTTCTATAAGAGTAAACCAAAAGCTGTAGTTTGGTGGTAAATAATGCTATAGTTTTACCTCAACTTTGCAGATACTTGGATACACTGTACACATTCTTAGTGTGAAAGATATATAGCCAGACCGAGAGGGTTAAACATCCCAACCTGAGATATTCATTATCTGCAGGAAAGGTGCCATGAGACTGCACCAGGCTGAAAATGCATTTTCCCTCAACTTATGCTACAAGCCAAGAAACACACACACAAAAAAAACTCCTTGCATCTTGATCCAGGATTTAGCAAAACAACAGGGCTTTGTTTTTATGCATTTTACAGAGGCTTCTGTTTGCTCACCTTAATATGGCTGTACTCCGCTTTACCAGACTCACTGCTGACAGGCTTGGTCTCGGGCCTGGGTTTGAGGACTTGGTGCAGCGGACTGGAGATTGGCAGGCCTGTCACACTGATCCCATCTGAAAAGACATCGTGGCGTCACACAGTCAGCAAAAAATAAAAAATAAACAACAAAGGACAGAGACATGGCTATCCTTAAACAGTGGCTGGCAGGGCATCACAGCAAACAGATATCAACAGGCTGTGACGCATTACGGTGTTTTACCGGAGCTATTTTGTGATTAATTGTTTTAATAACTTTTTAATGCACTCACGTTCCCTCATCTATCTCTTGTTTAGTTAGTGATTTCCAACGTTTCCCAGAAGAACCACGTTCCTCACAATTACCTAATGATCCCCACAAAACAAGTAAACAGGCCCAGACTTGCTTTTTAGCAAAGGCAGAAGTGTATGCAGATAGCAAGCCAATGTTTTAACGTCAGATCACACCCCTTAACTCAAAATGGCTGATTTCCAACTGGAGAGAGGAGACACTGGTATCTATCTTTTAAAAAAATGTTTTATTTATAGTGTCAAATGTTGCATCTTTTTTTTCCTAATCTATGGCTGTGATACCGACCACTGACCATTTGCTCGACACCATCCCTGAAAAACCGTAAATCCACACAGCAGGCCTGTCAAGCTCCACAAACCCAAAAAAAGAATGAAGAATGTGTCTTTTTTCATTTGTTTGTTTGTTTACTGCCTTTACAAAACCAAAAACACAAGAGCAAAAGTATGCATACTAATGGACACTCAATAGTGTAGTCAGTAGTGAGCCGTAAAGGCTTCATCACTGACAGATGATGATGCAGCAGAGATTTGTAAAATGTGGTGTATTGCACTGTAGGATTGTTAGCAGAAAGCAGCGTGCATGCCAAGGACGCGTTTTTGTTCCACTGTCACACTTTTGAGGGCACTAGATAACAAACGGAGAGACTTCAGACGCAGTCTTCATCCGGCCAAATGAAAAATGTTCGCATGTCTGGCTAACAAGCTTAATGTCTACAGCAGTAACCTCGAGTTACTTCCAGTCAAGGGGCAAGTCCTTGGTGAACTACATTATTATGTGGAGATACAGACAGACTACATATATATGCAGTATGTTCTATTCATGACCTTGAGAGAAGCAGTGTGGACACAGGAGCAGCTGCAGCTGTGTTAGGCTCCACCACAGGGGTTGCTGCTTTCCATCCACTCAGACGATCCTCAAAAATGACGCCCGGAGCCCACGCTCTGACGTCAAAGGAATCATATCGCTCTCTGACGTCAGTGGAACGCAAAGCCCTGCAATTTCCCCTAAGAGAGGGGAAATTACCGGCCTTTGCAGCAGCTCGAGCATTTGGGCTCATGATAGACAGAGAGATATATTCACAGATTGTTTAACAACCACATGCAAGACTGGTTAAACAGAACCAAATGGAGAAGTAAAAAATGTCAGAGCAAGAGACTGTATGTATGTGTGTGTATGGAATCACTATGTTGTACTGATGGAATTAAAGCTGTGAAAATGTGGATTATGCTATGGCACGTCAACAGGTAAACAAAGAGGAGTGCTGAGTTTGTATTTGCAAGAAAACAGTAGGAACAACAGATAAACACAGCAAACTGGAGAGTATCAGACAACAGGGAGACTTCTCAGTAAAATAATAAGTCATAAAACCAGAGAAATTAAAAATAAAGGTGTGTCTCCAATAAAAGCCAAACTCAAGAAAAGCACAGACTCTGCTTGTTCCCTTATATTAAATCCCAGTTTCTTTAGGAAACTACAAACCAGGAACAAAGCTCCAGAAAGTAAGTAGAGCAAACACTCACAGATGTATTCCTTGCACTTTTATTTTATCAAATAAATGACAGCAGTCTGAAAACACAGATGTTTAAGGCTCTGTCTGTCTCCATTTATAATCTCAGATAAAGGCAGCTCTTTAGTGGAGGTTACAAAGGGGCAGACACTTTTTGAGAATTTTTGAGATAGAAAATCAAGTCATTTGGAATTCAGGGTTTTGCTTAAGGACACTTTGGCATGGATGATAAGATAAGGTTGACTAAATATGACTAACACTAATAAGTATGGATTTTTGATTTCAGGACCAACACTAAGACTGAGCAAATGTCAGACTGTCCGACGAATGTTGGGTGAAATGAGGCTGATGCAAATACAAAAGAACTGCAAACAGACGTCGGTCATCATGTACTGTCACCCGTCTGCAATGTTATCATGCTTTGAAAAGATACGACAACGACAACACAAAGGTTTTGAACTTAACTATTCAAAAGCAGCATTTAGTTTTTCATCAGTCATTGTACTGTTTGTCATTTTATTCCTGGTACACAGCAATCACCCTCCTAGACTTTTGTCCCAAATTTCTGATTAATAACAAAAAATTTCACCACGTTTCCCACGACTGTCAACTTTCATCTGGGACAGTCCAAAAGTGTTTAAAGGCCTCAACTGTGTGAAACTTGTCGTTAGCGATAGAAAAGTCTCCTCTTGCTACTCCTTCATTCTCTACATCCTGCTCTAGATATGCTTCCAGACATAGATTTAGAGTGGAAGTGAAAGTAAAGCTACCCTAAAATATAGCCAACACTTTTAGACTTAATGGCCTCCACCCCCTGATTCAGGTGGGACACATGACTCGTGGTGTCCTGTGGCACAGAGACATGAGTGTGAGTAATGAGTGGCACGATTAACAATGGCATTGCTCACAATCATCTCCTCCTTTACACCCTCCTTCCAATCTGTATCTGTCTAGTTCTCTGTCGAACGGCCTCGAGGAGAATCGGATGATTTCAGCATTTCTATCAATGGCCACCTCGCTGCAACAGCAGAGATTGGGAGTGTCAGTTCTGAAATATTTGTAATTATTAGCACAGATCTGAAGGTTCGTAAGATACTGCTGATCTCCGCAATGTCAATTGCTCTCACATTTCCAAGCTGTTCATTTACAAGAGACATAAATCTAATAAATATGGAAATTATGACCTGTTAGAGTGTAAAAATGAAAAAACACCCTTCAATATCCTGTTAAGGGAGAGAATCAAATACCAACCAGTGATTTACTGAAGTTTCATCTAACAAGTACTGCAGCAACTACACATGAACAACCCATGTTTATGTTCATGATGTGAGTAACACTACAGCCTCATGTTATTTCTGGACATCAAATACACCATTAATCCAATTCAAACAATGACAAAAAAAAAAAAGAAAAGAAGATATTACAGAACAATCTCACTGCATCTCATTTAAAACCCACACTGTTATTCTGAGCTGATACGCAACACTGAAACTGTAAGAACATCATTACGCTTCTATCAGTCTAACAGAGAGAAAGAGGGGGAGAGGAAAGGGTCTACATGATGAGCAGAAATCTGTTAGGTAATATACAAAGATCTGAACATATGATTACCATCATTACCGAGAGCCGTTCCAGTCGGTCTGGACGCTCCATTTAAGTCAGAGGGAAATCACCCGCAAACAGCTGCTTTGTTTTTACAAGCAGTAACAAATGCATGACATGCGGAGATTATCACAGCGTTTAACTTGGGTCAACTAAATAAAAGCTATTCATTTTCTGCTACAGGCCTTTTTTTTGACATCAGTAAAATACAGGCCTCAGTACTTCCACACATTGTCTGAGACCATTTCCACCAACCAAATCGTGATAAGCAATCACTGTTAGTTTTTTTTTTGCTGAGTGTCTGGTTCTGTGGCCGTTTACCTTTAATTTTCTGGTAATTAGGTTTACTGATGTTTCTGTAGGTTGCACTCATATCTTTGTCTGTTCAGCCACGGTGGCTGCAGCTGTTCACGATCGCTGCTAGTTCATTTCCAACAAACTGAAAAACGAGGAAGAGGACAGATTCCTTTTCTGCTAAGGGTGGGTAAAATTGATTTTTATTTCTATTATACTGCAAACATGAAACCTGAATATTTAGCGTCTGTAACAAAACGATACATTTTGTGATGCCTTACTTTTATCTAACTAAACTTTTATTTTATTATTTAACCAGTGGTGTGCAAAGGGGCATCTTCAAGGACCTCGTTCAACCCAATCAAGGAATATTTTCAAACAGTGGAAGGAAGTAACAAAGCTATTCGGCCATCAAACAAGGAGTTCAAATGCACCTTAACCTGTTCATGTCATATGGGGTGAATGGTGACAATGGAAAGGATTCCCATGTGGACAACTTGCAAGCATTCACTTTATCAAAATGAACGTATGATTAAGGAGTTGGTTTTCTGTTGTGCGTTGACAATGTAAAAACATTTCAATGAAGTTGGTTTTAATTACACTGAATGACAGTCTGGGTGATATGAGGCGTCCATATTTATTTTTTGTTTCCACATTACTAAGTGCCAAGTCAGATATGCTAGAGCTTTTAAAAAAATCATATTTTCCAAATAATAATTATGACTTGCAAGTTGATGTGAACCCTAAGAGAGTAGGAAACCATTATAAAAAAAAACAAAAAGAAAAAAAAACAAAAGACGTATTGAGGTTTGATAACCAGCTGCTCTGATCTAACCAGACTCAAGATGTTTAGAGCAGCAAATGTAAAAGCTTTTAAGAACAGGTTGAAGGTTGAACAGCGGCTGTGTTGTATCACTTGACAACAGAGAGTGGCAAAATGGAAATCTAACATGAACATGTCATAGGTTATTACTCTGAAACGCACTCTTAGGGGCTAAGTCTGCTGGTGCACGCTGAAAGCTAAGTAACTGAAAACTAACTACACGCGTAGGAGTGGCAGTGCATTCTCTCACTGATGTCGACTGAGGACAAACTAGAAAACAGTGACACAGCACCTCCCTGTCTCAAGCTGATTGCCCCTCCTCTGTGCTTGAGTCCTTTAAATCGCGCTGTTAGTCAGAGTAACGTGTTTCTTGTGTCTCTTCACTCGGTTTCAGATGCAGGCGTTTATTGTGGTACAAGGTGCAGTCTTCAAAGACAACCACAACATTAACGTAGGCGGTAGTACTGCCATTAGGTACGACACTCACACCATTTAACACGATAAAGCTCGTTGTAAGTCAGGGCCCATTAGTCCTGAGTGATGACATCACTCGCATCCGATCCTGAGTTATGGTGTCGTGGTCTCGAGCCGGACTCAAAGTGAGGGATAAACTCGTCTGAGGATAAATCAGTGAGGCTCGGCTTGTTTTGAATGTGTTTTCTGTGGCCTTGTCTCATTGGCCCCTTCTGCCTCAGCTGAGACACAGAGGACATCGAGTGCAGTACTGCCAGGCAACATCACAGTTAAGGCTGACAGACTGACTTTCAACATAAGGTGCATATGAAGACGGAACGATTCATACATGACATATATTAGTGCTGGTTCTGTTTAGAAAAACAAATCTCCCTACCACTGACCCCTAGATATTATGCATGGGCAAGTGATATGTCATTTGTTTAATCTGTAATTAAACAGAAATGTAACACCTACTGGTCAGCTAGTCACCTACTTACATATTTAACATTTAGACGTGAGAGAGTTACAGATCCTCTCATTTAACTTTCGTTCCTTAAAGAACACACTTTTCATAATTCCTTTTTTTTCTGTTTGTTTTTTTTTTTTTACAAAAAGACTATCTATCCCCTTCTCTGGCTGCTCTTCCCTTGAGATAAAGTAGTTATTTTTCATTGTCCTTTAACAGCTTCCAACACCCTCAGATCTCTTGTTTTATAATAAAAGCAAACTTCCTACCAGTGGCTGTGGCTCAAGAGATAGAGCGAGTTGTCCAACCAGTGTCGCAGTGTCCTGCTCAAGGACACTGTCCCCAAGTTTCTGCAAACGGTTTGACCAAGCGCCATGCATGCTAGCTTGCTGACACCGATGTGTATGTGTGGGTGTAAATGGCTGAAGGAGAGGTAAATTGTAAAGCACTTTGGATAAAAGTGCTATATGAATACAGTCCATTTAATATCCACCTGCCACTTTCTTGGTGCTGTAAAGAAATCTAAGCAATTTCACATCAAGTGGAGCCCAGTGGCACAGCACATAAAGTTCAGGCAAACACTGCCAATTTGTTGGCTAAGTTTTAATTGAGTAGCTATGTCCAGAAGGTGGGGGCACATTAAAAGAACACATCAATGCATTACATTGTGTCAAAACTGATGACTGCCATTCAAACACAATGGGTCCCATGCAGGAGGTGATGCCTTGTGTTAGTTTGTGTCTGTGATTTGTATTTTGATAGTAGCCGCTGATTTCACCAGTGTCTTTTTATTTCTGCTATATTTCTGCTCATATAAACTATCACATTTAGATTATTATATGTTTTAAAGTGATTAGAATTATAATAATTGGATTACAACAGCACATAATGTTTCTTTTGTGGGCTACAGAAACACAGAGGCTACTGTTAAAGTTCTTCTTACAGGCCGTTTTTGGTGCCATCTTTCAACCTCCTTGAGTGTGTACCAGAGTATTTGGCAAAACACCTGCCTTTATGCTACAAACAAACAATCAGCGGCGCAACTCCAATTTATGATCAAGAGGAATTCATCATTCAGCACACGAGGGTCAGAGTAGATTTGGGTGGTTAAAAATGTTTGGTGCATCTGGAGTTTACTTTTCTTTTCTTTTTTTTTAATTACAGAAACCTGAAGAATGTTGCTGCATGAGGTCCATTGTGTGCCATGTCAAAAACGCTGCGATGAATCCTTTTCTTTGACTACTCAGTGCTTTGTATAAAATGGCAAAACTGAACAATGACATGCATCATTCTTCCAAGTTTGCTTTTGTGCATTTAAGAGCAGTGATTTTTTTGTGTGTGTGTGTGTGTGTGTGTGTTTTGCCTTACATGAAGACAACTAATTAGTGTCATTTTGAAAATGCCACAGCAGAGCAGCGGGGAACGTCATTCCACAAAGTCTCATAAAAAAGATTAGCACTGGCATTCAAAACATAAACAGACCTGAGACAATCAATACCGCCCCTGTGATTTCACTACAGAACAAACTCATCCACACAACATTTAAACAGAACAGGTTTTTTTTTTTACTGCACTACTGCAAATTCTTGATTAACTGTTTCTAAATACTTCTTATTATTAGTTACTTCTTCCAGATCTTTCAATACAGTTCTTGGCAAGAAAGTGAATAAAAGCAACTGAAAAGGTAAAACCACAGGCTGAACAGTGAACCTGAACAGTGTCTCTATGGGTGGGATCCTCAGGTAAAGTCTATCATGCTGTTCCCTCTAATATGGTAATAATTTCCTAATTGTACAATGTGCCAGTATTAAAATGTATTTGTGACCATATGCACAACTGAAGAGCTGTTAATGATGCACTAGTTGTGCCTAAAATAATCTAGATTTCACAGTTTAATTAGCAAAGATGGCAGAAACTGGTAATCTTCCAGCACACAGGAGCACGGACCAACGACAAAGCAAAACTGTTGGCTTTATGCAAATAAGTTCAGCAGTATATTAACACTACATTAATGTGATTACATTAATGTATTACAGTGCTAGATATCATCAAATGTGTTTAGCAAAAACTGCATCCCATAACGCCACCATAATAACTGTATTCAGAGCTGCTGTTTAGATGGAACCATGTCTTATCTCCTTAATTCAGGGCCCCAATTATTGCTCAGCTAATTAAAACACTGAAACAGTATCGCCGAAATGACCTCACGAAAAGAGTGGAACTGGGGCTGAGATAAACATGCGGCATTGTATGTGTTTACTTTCTCAGTCATCTGGCAAAGTGAAGTCTCTGCGGTGCAGAGGAAGGTCCATATTGATCGCTCGCTAATATTCATCAGCCCATAGAGTCTGTGGTGAAGGTTTCAGTCGTCTGAAGAAGGAGGTAGAGAGGTCAGGAGCACGACAGGAAAGAAAAGGAGGCCGAGGGAGAACTATATATAAGAAAGACTGGAGGAGGAGCGCGATGAATGAGCCTCGAGATAGGGGAGAAGGTCAGTCTTTTTTTTTTTTTTTTTTAACGAGGAATGAGAATTACAAGAGAGGAAATCCGACAATTGAAGTGAGGAAACGAGAAGCAAGGAGAGAAATGGAGGTGTAGAGACCTCAGGACCTCTCTCCTATTACTGCTGAATCTTGAATAAGGCGGTAAGAATCCCTGTAAGAAGGAAGTGCTCTGTGTGCAGGGGAACATTCACACTCTGCATCTGACATGCACGTAACTAAAAGATGGGACGATTTGAGAATATACTGCACCACAGGGTTTAAACTAATGATTAGCTTCATTATTGACTGTCCTTTCAATTACTTTTTTTTTTAGAATCATCCATTAAGTTTTGGTCAATAAAATGTTAGGACATAGAGAAAAATGTCCATCACAGTCTGATTCACAGGCTCTTACTCACAGTTTACTGTACTCTCTATACACCAGTAAAAATAACGTAGTACATCAGGTCTGTATTAAGTTATAGTTAATGCAAGCAGAACATCCTTCTCCTGCTGCTTCACATTAAAAGCATTCAACTGGCTAAATGTGGCATGGTGATTATTGTGAAACAGGAAACGTGTGTTCATCACCATGGCTAACAATGATTGCAAACGTTTATCAATTTTATTTTATTTTTTTTACCAGCAGATCATTTTTTTATTTTGTGTCCGGCTGTCGTGTGAAAAAACTACTCACACTCATATAAAACGTGTTTGTTTGGCTGCATATAAACAAATATACCAGCTGCTCTTCTGTTATATTTCTGACACAGTAGCTGCTCGAGGAGAGTGTGATACATGTAAAGTGTCTGACACTTTACATGGGTAAACTCTTTCATGATTTATTAGTAGTAGTAATTTATTTCTACATTTAGGGTTTAAATTTATGACCTAAATGAAGGTCAAATGTTTTAATGACATATGCTAATAACTGTGGTAATACTGAGTACAGTATGTTAAGGACATATTAAGCTCAGCAGGTTTCCTCTGACTGATGCTGCAGGTTTCGAGTTTTCACTGATGTTCAAAAGTGCATTTCTGTGTCCACTCACCATCATTGAGGTCCTGCAGCAGGTTCTCCTGACCAGAGAAGTCCAGCTTGACTTTGATATTGACAGTCAGTGTGACAGCCTGGCCCGACTTTAGAGGCAGGTGAGACAAAGGCTCCTCCAGCTCCCAACTCAGAAACTCTCCAAATACTTTCTCTGCACAGACACAAAGGAGTGAAGAAGGAAAATTTAAAAATAAAAGCAAACAAACATTGAAACAAAAAAAGAATTAGAACATAAATATAGAGTTATTTCTGAGCATAATAACATCCCCTTCTGGGATAAAATATAGCAAGACTTGTTGAACAAACTGTTTCAACATTTTGGGATGCAAATATGTTTGGATTGGGGGAAAAAGAGTGACACTGTTGTGCATGTAGCCACCCAAAGGCAGGCTGCACTCATACGCACTTAGCAGAAAGATTCACTTTGAGTTTCTGGTTACTGTCTCTGTAGTTTGTGCAAAAAGAAGTGGGAAGAAAAAAAGAGAGACACACACACCTGATTATACCTGCAGTAGACTGCACATTACAAAAAGAGAACTAGTGCCACTATCATGCTTCTTTTGCATTTTGCTGGTGTAACAAAGCTGCTGATTGGCCTCCTACCTGCAAGTACTTTTGGTACCCGTCACTAGACCTGACGCTCTACTTTATGCTTCCAATCCCTTCTACCTGAGATGAATGATTCAGCTGCATCACCACTTCAGCCAGGAGCATCAAATGAAAGATACATCACCTGAATAAAGCATGTGTCCTGTCTATGCAGGTGAGCCGCTCCAGCTCTGAGGGATTGGCGGAACAGCGGGCAGGGTGAGATTAACAGACACACAGCAGAGGGGGAGACCCAAGGTCAATATAAGAACAACAGTTTACGCTTCCCCCGCTTGATTCATAACCACAGCCTTTAAAGTCCTCTCAGAGGATGTGAATGTAGGCAGCATTAAATAAAGATTTTATGAATAACACTGCACTTTAAAAATTCATAAATTCAGAGCTCCTTGCACTGAATTAAAAAAGAGGGGAAAAAAGTGAATGGGGACAGAGAATGGGGCAATGGGGAAATGATTTAAAAGAAATGGGCTTAGGAAGAAAAAACATGTAATTCTCTTGACTATGCAGCACCAGGTTTTGTAAATCAACAGGTGGATAGATAGGATTGTGGATGGCGTTACTATCATTACGCTACTTAACTATGACTCACAAGAAATGGCAGCCACATTGCCTGTCAGGAAATCTTTCATACCTTATTTAAAGTATTAAACATTCCTGTTTATGAAAATTCAATATGGCGAGCACGTCATTGTTACTTCAAAAGGCTTAGGCTTGGCTTTGAGATTTTCATCCTCTCTGCCTGTGACTGCCCCACCTTATCTCTTTCCCTCAGTAATGCAACTGCAGGAAAAATGAAGTGTGGGGGCATTGCAGTGGAGCTGTAAGGTACCAATTAGGACAAATCAGGATCAGTCAGAGAAGTTGAATTAAGCACTATATAACTTTTAATCAACACATTTCAATAAATAATTATTTATTTAATAATAATAAATAAATAAATACTATATTTCAGTCTAGAAATAACTAATGAACAAAGGGTGCTGGATGTAGCCACCTGAATCAATCAATGCAGTGTCTGGAGTGTGTGGACTCCAAACTAAAAGAGAAATGACTGTACTCTACACTGTCATACTCTAAACTGCACAAATTATGTTCACAAAAACAGGAATATCCAAAGCAGGCCGCAGACATACAGTTAGTTGCCAGTTTATTACCCATAGCTACTAATGCAGTATAATACAACAGTCCTTTGTGAAGCTTGTAGTTTGTTTTAAAAGAGTGTTGATTCAATCGTGTCATCATTTTTGGTGGCTGTAGTGAATAGCACTGCATTGTAGTGACAAGTGTTTCTAATATTTCGTCCAGGCCATTTACATCAGTGAACAAAAGATCCACCTCTCTTTGTAACCTGCTGAAATCTCTGGAAAAAAAATACCAGTAATGGCATAGTTTGTTTTGTTTTTTTTTACACCATGACACCCTCTGACACTGCTTGAGGAGACACAAGAGGAAACACCTCTGCTCATGTACCAAGAGATGTCTGCACTTTTATGATTCAACTTTCAGAGAAAAAGATCAGAGGCCACTTCACACAGTAATGGAGATACATTCCATGAAATATGGAAATGATTATTGATTGATTCCACCTGTTGCAATGCTCGGGAAGCACGACTAAAGAAGAGGGAACGCTAGCATCTCCATGAAGCTCTACTTGGAGCAGAGCTTTAAGCTAAAATGCTCAAAATAATAATGCGAACATGCTCATGCTTATGAGATACTACTGACCATGTTCACAGTCTTAGTTTAGTGTGCTAGCACACTAACATTTGCTCATTAGCATTAAACACAAAGCAGAGGAGGGCTAATGAGAATGTGACCCTGCTAAGCACTGCAGTGCTTACATAATAACAGAAGCTAATAATATCACAACACTTCCATACGTTTATCCTGCTGTACATATGCATCATGACAGAAACACACCAGTATTTCTGTCATGTGCACATTTTGAGACAGGCAAGGCAGAAGCTAAAAAATAATAATAATAAAAATAAAAAGCATGCTATTTAAGATCCTGATCCTCAACTCAGGTGAACAGTATCGGAGCATTTTGGTGTCTTTGTAAGTTATGAAAATTGAACCATATTGGAGAAAAGAATGAGAGATCTCTGGTACAAAAACACAAATGCGATACTACATACCAGGCAAACCTAGTAGTACAAATAAACACCCTTCATAAGGGAACTGATGTAGTCAAGTGAGAAGGAAGGACTGCACAGGCAGCTCTGCTCACGGTAACAAAACCTCTGAAGCAATAATAATACCCCTCTTTTCCTTTTTTATGGGTTGCACAATCAAAGGTGTTTTGTCCTTATGAGACATTTGATATCAATGTGCATAAAAGTATTTTAGAGGACAGTTGAGCCATGCTGATGTTTATATCCACAAAAGAGCAATAAGGTAGCAGTGATGAACAAAAGGTCTGATGGATGGTTATTTTCCGCTATTCAAAAACAACTCAGTTTATATTTACTCTTATTTAAATGCGATACAAGAGATTACTATGTTGAGAGTTTATTATGAATAAATATTTATTTTTGAGAAACTGAGCTCATATCTCATATGTCAAGATGGCTGTGCTGTGGCAGAGAAGAGTAATGTTTTGTTTGTTTTGCCACAGATGTCCTCCTATTGTGACTCTTCATCTTTTATTCATTCAGCTCCCACAGAGAATGCAGAGGGCTTCAGAAAGGCCCTCTCAACTGTGGCCTATCTAAAGCCACTACCAGGTTATGACTAAGGAGGCACAGGCAGGTGGAGACAGGGTAATGACCAGGAATGGTAAGTCCTATCATCGCAGAGCTGCAGTGGGACACCACAGCCGCTACAGCCACTGCATCAATGATCTCCTGCTTTGCGAGCAGGCATGCAAACAAAGCATAGCATCACAATGTACAGTATATGTATAAATTTATTATGTGGAAACAATATTTAGAGGGAAAAATGAAGGTATTATTCACAATGGCTGGAAGAAAATGATACAGTACTGAAACCTACACAGGAGTACTGCCACTGACTCACCAGGGGTCAGATGTGCACGATGTGTGTGTCCTAAAGTTATGCATACGATAGTTCCCACACATAGATGGGTATTTATTTAAAAAAAAAAAACTGAATATGCAGTGAGAATATGCACACGTGATGCATAGCCTGAGTATCTCAAAGACCACTCTCAGTGTGTCAAGGGAGCCCATGCATACCAGATCAGACTGAGGTTTGTCATCTTTGTTATTGTTCCTTTGCGTCATTTCATGTCTGTGACCAGTTCACACTGGAATCTGATATCAGATATCAGATGTCTGATATCACATTTAAAAAATTATAAAAAACAGTTAAACAAAAAAATCGGATCTGAACAATAAGTCTGAATTGAGTACTAAGGCTTGCAGTGTGAACGTAGCCTTAGAAACAACTCTTTATATAATGCAGTACATCTTTACCACTACAACCTCAATACTAAAATATACAATTGAATTAACACCTCTGTGAAGGTGTCACCAAAAACTGAATATTACAGGCATCATGAAAGTAAACTTTATGGCAGCACAGGTGACCTGGATTGCATTAGAATGCCCAGGTAAACATAATAAAGTGGACTCTGAGTGTACAGTGGGTCTTCATAGTGTTGGTGTTGATGGTAGCATGATGTTGCCTGGGCACCTGGAATATTGCCATCTTTATATGAAAGAGCACAATGGAAATAAGCCACGGACTTTGTGTCATCTTTGACATTTTTGTAGTTTTGTGTGCTTTGGTCTCCTCCTGTCTACGGTGTCAAATAAACTAAACTAACAGTTCTTCAGATCAGGAGAATATTTGGTTTTCTAGAGAGACAGAAGTAACATGATGAGGCGAGAGATGGAAATTCAATAATAAAACATTGTTCATTTAGGCTGTTAGCCAGTTTCCCTGATTGTGTGATTTCTTTGCAGTTTACACGACCATCTGTAAAATGCTCATCAAAGTTATTTCTTTGGGGTGATCAATTTTATCTTCCTTTTTATTTACATTGGAGGGAAACATTTTATGTCCCAGTGTTCATTACCTTTTACTTTATCCTTTCTGATGTACTGTGTCACCTGTGAAGCACTTTGTTAAGCCTGCTTTGATATGAGGGATAAAAATCATCGATAGTTTTTCTGAGGTTCGATGAAATCCACTGATAATGATGGTTTACAGGGTTTTTAAGTTTTTTTTTCTTTTTTCACTTTCATGTTTAGAGCAAGGACAGGTATCGATGTGCACAAGGTTGATGAAGTGCAAATCTATGTTTATTTTTTATTTTAGTTAAGCTTTATTTGTAAACCTACACAGAGTTTAATGCGCCTGACTCTCTCCAGTGGTTTAAGGAATAAGGTCACAGTGGAACTGGTAACAAAAAGTTTCTCTTCATAACTCTTAATATCTTGGAAATGCCAGGCAAAAGAAAGGGGGAAAAAAAAGATGTCCCAGATGTCTAGATTTAGAGTTTGAGATGTATTCATCTCAAAACCTCTTTTAAATTAAGGGAAAAAAAGAAAGGAAAAAAAGCTGAAGAGGATGACTCCTCATTGTTAATGGAATGAGGTGGTTAAACACCAGTAAAATCAGACTGACCAGATTAAAAATACATATTCATTAAAATGTGGTACTTTCTTCGCTAACTGGTCTCATTTAAAGCACTTTAGCTGAAACTGCAGTGGTTTCAGAAATTACGGCAACAAAAAAAGATGAAGTCACTCAGAGAAAAGAACTGGATGATCAATTGCACTGCAATGCAATTAGCAGGTCACGTTGTATCAGACACACACCAGGCTGTTCTTCCTCTGAGGCACTGTGTGTGCGCTTTGGCTGAACTGTCATTTTCGAATGCTTGAAAGTGTTTACAAAGACTCCATCAACTAACAGGGAGAAAACTTTAAGACCTTATTATTCAATATTAGGAAAAATTAGAACACACAAACCTTTTGCACAACCTAACAGAGACAAGAAACACACAAGCTGCAGAGTAGCTGCAGAGCAGAAAGACACACACTCCAATCTGGGCTAATTACCAGCCTAAAAAACAAACTGGGAACAGCACCCCGCAAATACAGGTTATTTCAAATGCAGCTCATCTACTAGCAGCTATACGGGGGTCACTGAGCTCAGCATAAAACAAGCAGAGGCTCTGCTGTAAACAGTGCTTCCATACTGCATTAAATAAATAAACAAATCAATAAGGGACGGTTAAGATATGATAAGCTTCTTGATTCAGGACTGTTAGCCACAATAGATCTTGGTAAGACGGTATTAAAGAGTAGCTCTGTGTCACACCTGAATCCCTAATCAGACTAGATGCAATGAGACTCTGACTCTGAAAGACTTTACAACTAAAATGACAACTTGATAAAGGTTTAACTACTTTACACAGGGGAATGAAACTCCTTGCGAGACCTCCTCCTTCTCCTCTTCCTCCCCCAATGCAAAATCTTCCCAAAAACACACACACCCTCACCAATGCTGTCTTACCCTTGAGGTGGAACATAGTGGACTGTAAAACAGCCTTAAGAGTAGCATACAAATTATTCCCACTTTACTCAAAGTCCAACTGAAAACACTTCCAAACATCCATTTTTTCCAGTTAAAATTATGACAATATGTTTAATTTATTGTTATCAGTTTTTTTTCAGTTTGTTTGTTTGGTTTTTTTAATCATTAAAAAGAAGAAATAAGGGCCTTTGGAGAAATACCAGAATGCATATTCCCTTTCCTCTCAGATGCTGGAGGGGGACATGTTGACTGCAGCTTGCAGGCTGAGCTCCAGCAGGGGAATGAGAAACAAATTAAACAAGCTCGTGCTGTAGCTTGCAGGCCATGGGTAGACAAGGTGTTGTTAGCAGTGGTACTGAAGAGTAAGGAATACACCAATATCTAAATGAGCCAAAGTAGCAGTTGCAGTATGTGGTCTACACAGCAGATATGTATGCTGTAGCAGACTGAAAACATGCAGTGTAACTTCAGGAGCCTGATACTGTGAAAACGCAAAAGGCCCTTTGGTTTGTCTGTTCTGGGCTTCGGTAGAAACATGGCGCTGCAACATGGCAGGCACTGTGGAGGAGGACCCACTTGCTATATAGTTATGCAGGGCTCATTCTAAGCTAACAAAAACACAGCAATTCTTAGTTTGGACAGAAACACACATGAATTCACGTTTTCTTTTATCAAGTCTATGGAAATTTAGAAAATTGATTGATACTATTTTTTAGATTAGGAGTACTTGCTGAGCTTTAGAGAAGCCAAAGAAAAGGACCATAACATATAAAGATGCAAAATTTAAGTAACAAAAGACAAAAATCCTTCTTCCAACTTCCGCTTTGTCTTTAACTGTGAGAACTAAAAATATTGTCATATTATGAGCTAGAAGGGCTTGAACCAAGTATATAAAGAACTGAATTTTCAGAGATCAAAGACCGAGTGCCACTGCCCTCCTCTCAACAGAGAATGATATAAGTATAAGAATGAAAAAAGGACAAACAGAGGAATATAAAGAACTGAAGGAATTATCCCTCAATTGGGACTGAAGGAGATAAGGATTTGAAAGAGTGAACAAGACAGCTTGGAAGGAGTAATGAAAGATAAAGCTGAAAACAAAGACAAGAAACTTGAAAACAAGGACGAAGACGATAATGATTCATTCACAAGACGTTTGAACAATAGAGACAAAGAAGAGCTTTGTTGGTGGATACTTTTTGGGCCAGTTATATCAGCTACACTGAAAGGACCATTTTCCACTTCCACAAAATATTTGACAGTTTAATCTTTGGCCCTTGACTACAGCCTTGCAGCTGTTACGGACCTTGAGTAGCAAAAGCTATGGGTAAAAGAGCAGGAAAGAAATGTAGTTGTATCTCATCACGTTTTTTAACACTTTAAGCACTTTAAGAATTATTATTTCTAATTAAATGTTAAACACTGATCAGTTGCTGAATTTTAACATAATTATCTAATCCTTGTGTACTGTATTAACATTTTATCCACACTTATGAAATCACTGATCCGCTGAGTTGGAGTGTTTAATAAACATCTGTTCCATTAGTTTTTTTCTTGTTCATTCTTTACCTACAATTAGTCAGTTTGACTTGGCTTCAGGCTTGACTGTTTTCTATTAATTAAAGTTTATGGTTTAAGTTAGAGTAATGAGACTGGTGATATTCTCTAAAGTAAATGGTTAATATATTTAAGTTGAAGTGTTTGTTGAAAGCCTTTGAGTGAAAATACAGCTGGCGTTTTCCAATACAGGTCCAGAGAAGTCAGTGCTCTTTGCTTGTTCATCCAACTCTGAAAATAAGATTCCCTAGGAGGCAAAACTATGTTTGCAGCCTAAATCATTTCAATAACCACAACAACAACAACAGTTCCATTTCAAAGAGAACTCTTGTTAACCAGAGAAACTACATTGTGCCTTGGAGTCTGGCCAGCAGGGAGCAGGGAGGTTCTGAGAGGTTAGCTGGCTTCAGATCCTAGACTATTTCAGTTAGAGTCCTGTACTATTTACCACTGACAGGCTAATTCTTGACCACCTTAGAGCAAGAGCTGGACTGGGCTTCTGTACAAACGTTCCCAGGCAACAACAGAAATACACAGTAATTCTCTCACCACACTGTCACTGAGCCATAAAATCAGGGCTGGTCACCAAAGGCTTTTGCGATCCGTAGAGAATCTTGAGAGAGAAATGCATGAAAAGTGACAGAAGCTGCCTGGTGGGACAAGATCTATGAGCGTTAACCCTTGGACAGAGGATACGTTAGTGTGGTCTGTCTTCAATTAAGCCCAGCACCCTAAGGCCATTTTGGAAATGTCAGATCAATCCATATATATTGGTTCCCTGCTCCTCCTCCTCCTCCTCTGCTCATCACTGTGTGACTGAACTCCAGCTGAGAGAACAGTTATGGGAAGTGATTAACAAGAGCAGATCTTTCAAAGCAGAGGATATACAGGATATAGTACTATGTTCTCAGGTATGTAGTGAGCAAGTACAGTGTGTTTTGAGAATACCAGGTAAACATCCTTTGTTAAAAGTGTTTCTCACTGGATGACAAAGTGGGTATGGTGATGTAAAGAAAGGCCTCTGCATCTACAGGCTTCACGTACATAAAGACCGGGGTACTTAGTAGTATTTGTTACATAAAAGATTTTCTTTTTCAGAGATAAGCCCCTTTGCAGTCTTTCCATTTACCCTCAGATGACTGCAGAGGTATCGCCTGGGATACAGGCACCACTGGTTGGGAATCACAGCAACATGTGTTGATGAACTGACGTGCGCTGTCAAAGCACTCTATAAAAAGCCCCAGTGATTTCTCATTTTGTGAAATGTAGCAGATGTAACAGAGAGCAATGTGTGGAAATTTTGCTTCCCATTTTACTTCAACAGCACCAAACGCACTATAATGGACGACACGAGGTCTAAGAACCACCTGATGTGAAGTGGAGGTCTGTCACATGCACACAGGCTCTCTCTCTCTCTCCCTCTCTCTCTCTCTCTCTCTCTCTCTCACACTGTTGGTTGTATTTCCTTGGTCTTCTTGGCTAGCAGCTTGGCTAACATGGCTAACATTATTTCGCTCATCTTTCTTCTTCCAGCCATTGATTTAAACCTCACACAAATATGATCATTTAAAATTCCATTTGCGTGGAAAGATCAGCTATGAGCTATGTATCCTTTTTTTTTTTCAGATGTTGGTGGTGGTTACGTAAATAACTCTACCTCCAAGCTCTTCAGCTGTGGTTCAGCTGCCTTTACCTACAGTTCAATATTGGCACATTAATCTAAAACAGCAAACACTTGTGGCATAGGTGTTTAGTTCCACCATCTGGTTACTAAAAGACATATCCCATCTACAGGACAGGAAAGTTAAATGCCACCACCATTACTTTGTGTACTGTGTCCAAAAATATAGCTGATTTTTTTCCCCCACAGACAGTGAGACAAAGACAAAAAAAAAAAAAAAAGCAAGAGACACAGCGACAGCCAGTCAGGGTGAGGGGGACTGCAGAGATCTGAGGACCTGAGCAGGTGTTGTACAAAGAGATGGAACACAGAGTGAAAAGCCACGGGGGCATGAAAGATGTAGAACCAAAGACAATGGGTAGTGACCTCTGTGGCACTGCGGACAAGGGGACTGCAAGAGAGTGAAGCACAAACTCTGTGGGTGATGAAGTACATCAAAGGTTGTCCAGACTAAAACAGTAGTGATAAAGAATACTGCACAGCAATAAACTCAGTGTATCCCTGTTTGTTACATACAGGCTATTAATCCATATATTGTCAGGTCTTTCCTCTTTGTTGTATTGAACTGACACAACTTCCTGTTTCATTAGCCATTAACATATGAAACGAAAATAATTCAAAACTTCAAAAAGCAGAATCGATACTTATGGCTTCAGTGATCCTGACAGGGGGTGCTAACCTTTGGTGCTGACAATCTTGGAGGTGAGTTCCAGAGTCTCGATGTCCTCAGATCCAATGTTCTCCAAGGTGATGGTGAGCTGCTGGGTCTCTCCGTTGAACAGCTGGACAGACACGGTGCTCGACAGTTCTTCTTTGGACATGGCCTGAGGCGTGTGCGCTGACCTGTTAGGTTTGTAGAGAGGGAAGAACTTTTCGGTCATTACAGAAAGTAGAATTTTCTAAATTTTTTTCGTATGTTTTTGTTACCTTAATTGCATTAAGGTTGGACAATAATTCAAAAGGTAACATCCTTGTGATGGTGGATGTGGTTTGATATGATGCTAATAGTTCTATTATACTTTTATCATAAGTTGAGGAACAATTCTTCAGGCGTTAATCCACCAGAAATGAGCAAAAACAGATAAAGTTTAAAATGCTCTCCCTCCCATTTTGATGAAGACGATAAACGTATTTTGGGATCTTATTAGCTGGAACGTCATTTATTGATGCCTTTTTACCCACAGTGGGGAGCACTGCTTAGAGTTTAGCTCTGCTTTCAATTACTTGTGAGTTTTGCCATCAAACCTGATTTGTATTGTCACTGAAGCATTTCACATGTTAAAGATAAAATACATTTAAGGTAGGTGTAACCAAATTCACGTTTAAACTGTTTACACCAGTTAAAAATGCCTAATTATATATAACAAATTAAAAAAGCCACTTAACACTCCACAAACCTGTTTTCAAGCCTTATACCAAATGTTATTCAGAACAGTGGACAGTGGATTATGCACTATATATATATAAAA
>JBBMJY010000005.1:17572583-17603422 GCA_037833715.1 Toxotes lorentzi
TATACAAACACACACACACACCCCTGTCACATTGGATGTAACTGTCATTTAAAGAGTAAAGTATTAAAGTATTTGCATAAGCTGTCAAAAGCTGAACACCTGCAGCTGATGCTCACAGAGTTTTAAAGAGCTGCTGGCATCTGTTTTTCTAAAGTAATGCAAATACGAAAGCAAAACGGAATGTACAAGATTATGAAAGATCAACGTGGGTGCTCTCTACAACTTCATCATACCTCATTATACATGCACATGTTCAGTATCATCACTTTAAAACGCAACAAACACTGCGCCTGAGGATAGAATTATAATGCCAGTCATCACCAACTGCCTATACTTTTCATCTGAGCTTGACAGCAGGTCAACGCAAAAATACATCTTTGAAATGTTGCTGCCAGTTATGTTTGTATTGTGAATGTATTCTCAAAGTCACAGCGGAGCTATGATGGAAAACTTTTTAACCACCAAAAAAAAAAAAAAACCCTGAAAAATCCAAATGGTTTTACAAACAAACCAGCAACAGACGTTAGCATTTTAACAGACATGTCTCTCCTCTAGACCCTGACAGTAAAACAGATTTATAAAACATGGGAAAATGCACCGCTCTATGTTCTGAGGCTTTTAAAATGTTATAAATAATTAAAGCTAATGTTTAATACTGGTGTTAGTAATGTGAAAACAAGAAGCTGTAGTGTTTTGCTGGAGGAAAGAAGATACGTAAACAGTCAGTGAGGCACTTCTTAGACTGAATTCAAAGCACAAGGTCTACCTGTGGACCCAGTGAGAGCCCCCAAGAGACCACATATTACATTTTCTTTCTGTTTGCTTCACATGTCTGCCATGGTACTCGTTCACCACTACAGATTAAAAAGATTTTCCACGTCAAAAGCTGCTCAAGTGCCTTACAGGCATGACCTAAACAATGGATTTTGCAGTAGCTCCTCTGTCACAGTGATTTACAACACTCCAACAGGGTGCCGTTTTCTAGTAGTAATACCCACCTGTAATAACCCATGATTTCTCCTCTCATGTTTCCTACTTTTACTGCATTGAAAATTTCATTTCACCTTTCAGGATGTGCAAGAAACAAATTCACCTGCTGCTCTGATTCTTTAGTTGTCTCTGTGACTGCAGCTGTTTCTGACATAGGAAAACAATGCTCCACTGATATTATCAGTTTTCTTTTTTTAGTTATTCAGCTAAGATTTACACTGTTTTTGTTTTTTGTTGAGCACTTTAACCAACACAACCCTGGCCATTGTTAAATTTGTGATACTTGCTTGGTAAACAATAATTTAAGCTGTAATTTCAACATCAGTTTAGAAGAGTAATGCTCACTGTCACTATCAGCATTAATTACCAGTTTAAGTCAAAGCCACTTTCAAACATCCAAAGTCTTTAATCATTTTCATTCTGAAAGTGTTACTACTTTCTGCCTGTGGTAGTTTGCTGATTCACAAAACACATGCACTTTCATTTCATTTTTAATAGTGTTTTATCGAACTTTAAAGTTTCATCTACCTATAATCTTACCAAATCTATTTTTATTTTAAAGAGAGAGTTAGAATCTGGTTTAAGAATAAAACGTCTGGCCTGACCTGAGTTTCAAGTATGACACTGCTAGTTTGTATAACATGCTGCTCTGTATGAAATTAGAGTTTTTACACTCACTGTAAGATTGCAACAGAATAACTATAGCTTGTATTAGTTGTGACTTTTAACCCACTCCACCATAAATCCTTTGCATTTTATTCAGAAAGCTACTTAACGATGAGTTAAACATTTCATAAGCTGACCAGTTACCTTTTGTTACTTGTTTGGAGTATCACCACTGTCCAAGTACAGTGCAGTCTGTGAGTAGTGGGACAATGACACATTTTTCATTGTTTTGGCTCTGTGCTCCAGCACAATGGAAGTGAAATGAAACAATGACTATGAGGTTAAAGTGCTGACTTTCAGCTTTAAGGGTGTTCGCATCAGTCGTGGGTGAACAGAGTAGGACTCGTCGCCCTTTTTATATATTTTTATGGCCAAACAGCAATGTTCTTGTCTGTACAGTCAGTCACCTGACCTCAGTGAATTCAGCATGTGTTGTCACTTACTGAGGACCAGAATGAAGCCAAAAGGTCTGACACAGGTGAGCGACTGCTAAAGATCCGCAACCGCATATTAAATATGACATATTTATTCAAGTTTATATAAATGTCTTTCATACATTTTACTACCCTAAAACTGCAGGGCATGTATAAAAGGGCTATAACTCCCACAGTTTTTATCTTGTGTGGATGCAAATTATCTCAAATGAATGTGTCATTACTTTAAACTTATGCTGATTGTAAAGAGAAAGCACAATGCAAAATCTGTCCAGCTCATAGACTGTATGGTAAACTACCAGATAACCAGGGTAAACCAGATGAGCTGATTTACCAGCGGCCATCCCACATGTGGCATAACATCTGTAACATGTAACATGTTTTGTTTAACCATATCCATGGCTTATGTAAAAACAGTCATAAAAATGAACAGCTTTTGGTGTTAGACAGCAGATGTGAGATGTCACAAAAGCTGAGAGTTTCTGACCGTGGTAGTGACGTGCTGAGCTGGAGGCGAGGGAGGGAGGGAACGACCTCCACCAAACAGCCACTAGTCTTCACACCCGGCAGGCCCTCCAGCAGGCAATCACTGGTCACACCAAACACTGACGTGTGGTAACCTGGGTTCAAGTTCAGAAGAGTTTGATATTTTGAGACACATTTTGTTTCAGATACAACAGTGGATGTAACAGAGACCACATCTAATCTGACCAGCTTGTTATTATGTGCAGCATCTGAATGATGGCATAGGCTTTGAGGTAAATTCACCGTTGACAGTGATGTTGCCAGCTGTACGTGGGACGCCAACCAGGGTGACGGGGTACAGGCCGGACTCCGCGGGCAAGGACAGTGCAGCAGGCAGAGATTCAAACTCCACTCCAGAGGTCAGCAAACCCTGAATACAACGAAAAACATGATGGGGAATGATCAATATACAACAGGCAAAAACTTCTTTCACCAAACCATAAAGGACAGACAAGTGTGATTCTTAACACAGTCCCCCCTGTACCAAACAGGAGGACACAGACATGCCTGCTGGCATGGAGGCATAAAACCTCTCCTTTCTTTATGGGAAATCCATTCATCACAAAGAACACCTTACTGGGGAATGTGACAGCAGTTAAGGAAACCCATTGTGAAAAAAATGAGTGTACAGAGATCTGATTTTTTTTTTTTTTTAAAAGCCAACAAACTTTTATTTGACACTTGCGTGCAATCCACGATAACGTGGCCAGCACTGAAAAAGGAGTAATGTGCAGCTGTCTGATTCTCCAGTACCAGTTAAGTGTGAAGTATCTCTCCAGCTGTTTCGTGTGATCCATCATCTTAATCCACCCATGATGTCCTGAAGACTGAACCTCTGTCAGCATGAGATGGCCATTTCCACTGAGGAAAATTTTTCTACATGGGAAATGGCCACTTGAGCCATGTATGCCTGAGAAGTGATTGAAAATAAGTCCTACAGATCACAACACAGAAGGGCCGGGGATCAGACAGGGTTTCAAACTCAGCAGTTCAAATTCCCACCGGGCATTACAGAGACCAGAATATCCCATGCCAAAGTTTTTTTATGCATTAGAAAATCTTGCACTGGTGATCTAAAGGGTAAATCTGAGTCCTTTAATTAAAGTTTTTGTTCTGGATTTATCTCAACTCAGAAATAACTTTTAGAAAAGAAGAATTGCTACAAGTGTGCTTTGGGTTTATTAAAGCTTGGGTTTCTGCAGGTTTGGCCATCATTTTTATTGGTTATGATAACAAGGTACTCACCAAAGTGATTGCTAAGATCTGGGTCTACAGCCAGACAATAAGACAGGTTGTTTCTTGACCTCTCAGACTCCTTTTGAGACACGTCACCACAGATCTTGAAATTATCCTTTAGGAAGGACCTAATTTCTGACTTCAAAACAGGTGTGAAGCCCTGAAAGCGTAGTCCTATAGTCCTGTGGTGACCGTGGTTACTGTCATAGTAAAGTTAATTCATTTTTATTAGTATATAAATATAAATTTAGTTGAATTAGGTTTCTGAGCACTACATTTTCAGAATGATTGTAACATGATTCACACCTTGCTCAACAAATCTAAAAGCCATTTCTCAAACAAACTAACTTTTAATAACACTAAGGCAGCATTCAGACCGACTTTAGACTGGTCTCTCAATTATTTGAAGAAGCACCGTCCAACTTTTGCCGCCATGCTACCTCATTTACAAACAACAAACAACTGTTTGCACTTTTCACACTCTTAGTTAAAAACTTCACCAGGTGTATCAGCATTAAACACAAAGTACAGATGAGGCTGATACGACTGTCACTGTTTTTGCAGGAATTAGGCCATAAATAAACGTACTGGACAAATTCAAATACTGATGATGAGCAGTCACCAAAGTTATGAGAATTTATCCTCTAGGGACGCTTGATATTTAAATCCATCAAACAGCTGTCAAGATATTTCAGCAACACACACAAAAATGTGAACCTCACAGCGGAGCTAGATCAAAAGTCAAGTGAGTAAAATTCATCCTCTGAGGATCATGAATGTCTGATTTCATGGCAAATCATTCATTTAATGAGAAATTTCAGTCTGGACTTCAATTTTGTTCTATAGTTTTGTGCATGTCAATTTGAAGTGTTGACTGTGGATATCCATAAAATTTATGTGATACTTAACTCTGGGTTTGGTACTTCTTCTATTCGTGCAGTTTTTTTTGTTTGTTTGTTTTTTTTCTCTCTAATGTGAAATTCCACACTTCCACAGCCACAGATATGCTAGTGGAACCAAGAATAACATGATTTCTGGAAGCCAATAAGGGGACAGTTGGGACGTCACCTGCAGGCTCTCAGCATTTCAGGATAATTAATGCTTTACCAGTGAATATAACTGAAATACACAGTGTGTGGCTACAATGACCAAAAACAGGCCAGATGAGGAGGAGTTTCATCTGCAGTCTGAAAAGCCCCCTGCGTGCCTTTCAAGTTTTCCTTTAATGTGTAATCATGCCTCCGCAGAATAACTGTATTTACATTCCAAGTACACACTGCCTGGTTGCACGAGGCAGACTGAGGTGACGTAATGACTGCATCAATCCCTAACAGCAGACACTACCTCACTGGAGGGAAGGCTGCCGAAGAGCTGAGCCTCTGAGGTGCCTCGGCTGTGATTTAAACTCTCCTTGCTTTCACTTCAGGACATTATACTCCTTTATTGGATCGCAGAAGTATCAGTGTTAACCTATTGGAAATAGTTCATTTGCATTCAGCTTTGAAAAGGTTAATTAGCCCATTTCATTAACAATAACGATTAGAGCATGTGCAAAGTGAATTGTATTGTTTTAGCTTGTGTGCATCGACTTCATTGTACAACAGAGACAGTAGGCAGTTAACCTTTTGTTTTGCTTTAAATAATGCTATGATGATAGTTTAATTATCATTTATGATTATTTCTTTGCTCTGAGACATAACTGTAAATCTGATAGTTGGGGTGTCCAGATCCAATATTGATATCGGATAATGTAGCCTCGCTACATTATTCCTAGCCGCCACTACATTGTCAACAAAACTACACCCCAGATGCATAAAGAGGTTCAAAAGTGTACTGCCGCACATGTGGAGAAAGCTGTTAGCTTCATCACCGACACCTGGAGCTCAGACCATTGACCACTGTCCTCATTGAGCCTGACTGTGCACTGGGTAGATGCTGACTTTACATTGCAGAGAGTCCTCGCCCTCAGTTGTTCCCACCATATACTGACAGTAAAAAATAACTGAAGTGAACCTGAATAGTTTGCACTTTAAAAGTATAATTTGTTTTATTGGATTCATTTAGGTTATTTTTCAGGGGCTTCCAATTTAATTTTTTATTTATTTTATTCAACTGTAGAATACTGTAGATATTATGTTGAAGGTTAAAATTTATGTAACCAATTGGTTAATAATAAATGGGTGAGTTTTTCTCATACCTACTGTTGCTGACTGGTGTTCTCTGTTTGAGTAACATCTCTTGATCAAGCCTTCTAACATTCCACACTACAAAATAAGACATAAAAGTATGTATGATTCGTGCTGATATCATATCGGATCGATATCGGTATCAGCCAATACTCAAGGCTACAATATCGGTATGGGAAGTGAAAAAGTCGGGACATCCCTATCTGATAGCAACAAATAGTGATGCAGAGAAAGCCAGACAGCATGAGAAACACAGATTCCCAGGACAGAAATTTCTCTATTGTATTGCTTGAGCTAAAGATTTAAGTGTTATTTGTTTTTCTGTTTCGGTATTGAAGTATATAATTAATCCACCTTTACTGCAAATAAGTGAGCTAACCTGTGCTCAGTAAATGAAAGACAAACCTAAAAGAATTGTTTGCCGTTTACTTGTTTTTGTAGAGGGAATGACATGAGTCATCTGACGGTGATCCTTCTGAAAATGGAAGGTGGGGTGTTGTGGTAAAAAGCAGCACTTTAATAGAAAATCAATAAAGCACAAAGTAAAGCTGGGTATTAGCACTGAAGTCATGTGGTGACTAAGAAGGAGGGCCTGTCTTGCCAAACTGCAGGGTCACCTTGGTGACGGAAGATGGAAAAGTGACCTTGTGAGAGTGTTTGTTTCGCGGTCTTTTTTTCTGAGAGCTGCTTTATGTACAGTGGATAGATGGTTGCTCCGGTCTGAGCAGTCACTTTGTCTGGGGTACAGAGGAGCTCTTGGCAGCTTGCGTCACCCTGTCTGTCTCTACCTGCGTGACTCTACAACACCACCTGAGGTTCTCAGCTGCCGTGGAGCTGTGAAGGGCTTCAGCCTCCATCTGTGACCTGATCAATTCACCTGTAGGTGGGGAGGATTTAATGACATCCTTATCTCTATTTGACCTTGTCTGTTTGCTTATTTCATCTCGCAACAACTTTGCAGACTGCCAGCTCGAGATACTACACTCTGGACTCTTCTGAAGTTCTTCAAGCTTCAAAATGTTTGGGCGTGCAGAACACGATCATTAGAGGCCCTCCCTGGCTGAGTCAGCTAGCTCTCTTGTGCACACAAAAATCATACACTGATGTGACATTTTAACGTTTCTTAAATTTTATTGGAACTAATGGCTCAAATAATGTTGATAGAAAAAGTTATTTCTACTTTGCAAAGCTTTACAGTTGTTTCTTTTGCAATGACTGCACAGGGAAAGGTATTTTTGGGCCTGAGCTCATAACGTGACCTGCAATTCTAATCAGTTAATCATTTTTGCATAAATTTACATGAGTAAACTTCACACTGCATGCTTATGTTTACAATCCGAGACAATATCAAAGTGACTGGAGCAGCAAAAAAACTTAATGTTGGTATTCTCCAGTTTACTTTTTGAGTTATAAATCATTACTCCAGTGTTTCAGAGGGACAAAACACACTTTTCTCTATTGCAGCCAAACCTCGTGATCTACAGAGATGATATTTATCAGACACAAATTTGACTCACTGGAGCTTTCTCTCAGATACGACGGGCTGGTGATTACTCCTCCAGTTTAAACACTTTCCAGATGTTCCAAACAGGAGGTCGCCCGTGTTTCCTGTGTCTGTAGCAGCATGTGCTATAATCAGACGACGCAGAACAGCTAAATCAACCAGCAAGACCTGTCCAAGTCTATCTGACATCAGCTCTGAGACAGCCGCCACAATTAAGAGGCCACTGTCTTCATTCACACTCTGCCACCAACCGCTCATGGCAATTTGTTCTCGACTTTCCAAATAATTAAAGGCACTGTCACTTTTGGCAGGTAGTACATCGCGTGCGATGCTGTGTGTGCAGCTGCAATCTAACGGCTCAAAGTAGGCCTCTCTCTCTCGGCCGGCCTTTTATTGAGCCTGATGACTGCTTTGCATTTCAAGGTTGTCCCACATTACTGCATTCATAAACAGACACAGCAGTGAGCAGGAAGAAAAGATTTATTTGGTAAGCTTTTACACACCCTTGAACCTGATAAAGTGGCTCAACTGTTGTGTTTGGAAAGCAGTGGTAAGGGAGCGACAAAGTACATAAATTAGAAATTAGAAATAGTTGCAGAAGTGTAGGTTTACGCTACAGCTGGAGGTCTTTTAATAAGGAAATGTTCTGAACTTTAAAAGCTGCAGACACAAAGCAGCTATGAGAAAATACAATTAAATTGGACTCCCTGATGTCTGATGGCTCTTTCCAAACTTTATTTTGCACAGAAAAAGAAAGCGAATTGTCTTGCGCTTACCTCAATAACGAACCTATCTGGTCTGACAGGATGGTGTGTGAAACCATAAAAGTAATGGCACTACGGGGAGTGTGTGTGGGGTGGGGGGGGCTCTCTAGTGATGCTTTCTTACTGTCAGGAGGAGGAGTGTTTGTTCTCACCATCTCATACAATCATTACAGTATTAAACTGTCAAAAAAAAGCTTTTAAGGGATCAAGGGTGACTACAAAGGAGTCTCACTTGCCCTCTTGCGATTCTTGGGTGGGTGCAGAGGGACGATTTGTATTACTGCTGTAAGAAAACCATATTAGCAACCTCTTGTTTTCACACAGCTGTGGAAATGAATCAGATGAGTCTGATTTATTACATTTTTTAACTGTTGATTCTACTTTAAAGTACATTACTACAGTAAATTTGAATCTCAAGTATAATAAATTTCACCTACCATGTTCTCTACTCGAAGTTCATAAGGCATTGGGTTGTAGACCATGAGCTGCACTTCACAAACATCTCCCTGAACCCACTGGAAGTCTGGGAAAGGAAGAAAAAAAAAGAGATGAATACATTAGAATAAGTAGACGTCAGTGGTATTAAAACCCATTATGTAATTAATGAGCTGAGGGAAATACACCATTGGGCTACACTGCTATGAAAGAGCAGCATCATCAGTCAGTGATAGATGATGATGTCAACAGAAAAAAAAGACTGTTTCATTTTTAATTAGTTTAGAACCAAACTGAATAATCGCTGAATAAAGTTATCCAGTTTATGTTAAGCTTCAGTTAAACTGCAAAACCTTCTTTAAAGGGATAGTTCAGCATCTTGGGGAATATGTGCTTTTGCTTTCCTGCCGAGAGTTAAATGTCATCTCATATCTGTCCATTCAATATAAAGCTACTGCTACATCTTAGTTTCGCTTTGCAGAAAGGCTGGAAATCCTGTTACTCTAAATAAGATGTTATATCTTATTTGTTTAAAACATTAAAAAAAACCTTTTATGCGTAAAAGTGTAAGGTTTTAGAGGAGGTTATGTGCCAAACCATTTCTTTTTTATATATATGAATAAATACAATTGACTTTTTGAGAATCGAAGTGGAGACATTGAGGTTCATGATTAGCATCTGAAGGCCTAAGCCATGAAGGCTCCCCTTGCCAGACTACAGGAGCAGTAGTAGTAGACTACAGTCCAGGCCCCAATACCCAACATCAGACCAAAAAATAGCCCTGAGTAAGGAGTGTAGTGTCACTTTATCTTTCAATGCGACAGTCATCACGAGGTAAACAGTAAAAATTGGCATTTATGTTTTAAAGTAATCTGCTGGGACTGTGATCTTGCACGTAATTGACTGGCCAACGCAGTTGTGTTGCCAGATTACATTGTATTACAGTCAACTTTTTGACTGTAATACAATGTAATGAATGAAGACGATGTGTTTTTTTGGCTGTAGCGTTATATGGTGGCTTCCCCGCTGTGTCAATGCAGTGGGCGCATTCAAATCAATGCAAGAGCTCCTCTAGTGGCTGAATGAGAGCACATCCCTGCTGCCATGTTCCAAAATCTTGTGGAAAGTCCCTTCAAAAGAGTGGAGGCTGTTACAGCAGGATATTAAGGCCCATGGGTTTTGGAATGAGATGTTCAACAATCATACAGGGCTGTAATGTTGAGGTGTACACACACTTTGGGCCATCTAGTTAATATGCACACTACACATTCACATTTATCTGTATTGATGCATTAAATGGACTCCAGAGAAACATAAACTATAAAAAAAACAGGTTAGCATTGCATTATGGGTGCTGTACTCTAGCACATTTTTAAGGTCTTAACATTTAGGAAATATTCGAAGAAAAGCTTCAGTCTTTGATTCCTGAGAGAAAAAAATTGGATATTAGCCTAGACTTACTTACAAAAAAAACATATCAGGACATTACAGCTCTGCACTGCAGTATCCATCATTCCTGAATGAGATGTTGAAAGGTTTTGTTAAGACTGAGAAGCTACTTTAGTCCCACTGTAGCCATGCCCCATCTCCATTTTGAAATGTAACATATTCTAGTCCATTTAAAAAGTCCATTGTAAAGAGACTTGCAATAGAGGGTCTGAAAATCCCAGCTCAGTCCCTGGCAGGAAAAGGGATTTATGGAAGGCAAACTGCAGCCATGCACCTTGGGGAATTAAGTCAGTCAAAAGAAAGATATCTATAATAACGAATGTCTGGAAACCCCGCACAACCTCGGGTCTGGCTCACAGGCATGCTCTCATAGCCAGCCAATTAAGTGTCAAATACACCTCAGAAAATAGAAAAACAAATTGGATTGCTGCCATCTTATTTGTGTTGCCTCAGTACTAACTCCTCGAGTGGCCATTGAGATTCAGCACAGATCTCCAAAGGCTTCAGCTTTTTGAAACCTCATCGTACACAGCAATAATGAATGTTTTGAGTCAATGCATGGCTGCATGGTTAGTTTAACATTGCCTGCGTTTGTGTTTCGTTCCTTAAAGGGCAAATTATTTTGTCAAACCGTCTCTCGTGTCCTGTAAAAATCATTTTTTTATTGACCAGAGACAGAACTGTTTACTGGTGTAACTGCATCCTACTGAGAAATATTCTGTAAAACTATCAGCAGTCCTTCGTACTGAATAATACATACACACTATGCCTGGGCACTGGAGCAAAAATCATGCATGTGAAATGAAGCAACCCCAGAGCAGGAGAACATAACCAATGCTGAGCTTTTGAGCTCATTTGAAATTACCAGTCATTAACGCCTCAGATGGAAACACATTTCTGGAGGAAATGTAGTTAATACTGTGAATAGGAGAATTTAAACAGCCCAAAAGAAAAATGTTGGCTGTTTGACAAGCAAGAGATGCCAAGATGTTACAGAGCAGTGAGACATTGATCGTGAAAGTATACTCTTGACCTAAGAAATAGAAGTTCGGCAAAACAATCTTGAAACTGTGAGATGCAAAAAAATGAAAGCACCAAGAAAAACCTGAGTCGAGATTCTTTTATCCATGTAGTGAGAGATTTCACCCAGTGCAAGAAGACTACTAAGACAGTAGGCACTGGGGACACATGCAACAAATATATACAGCTCAGGTGGTTGAGACCAAGCTTGGATGGGGTGTACCAGTGGCCCAGAGGTTTGAGATGCTGACCATGTATTTGCAATATCCATGGACTGAGTCTGACTGGGGACATTTGTGGCATTATTTCAACCCCTCTCTACTCTCACTACTGTCTCCTACCAGCCAATAAAAAAAAAGTAACCGATGAAACACACGGGCCTTTCCAGGTGAAGCTGCGCTGAACCAGGTCCAAATTTTTGCCAGACAACACTGCATTTTATCAGCACTCTCTGATAAAAAATGAACGAATGAGAAGGTTGAGTTTTTAATGCAGATCTGCATTCAAGATGGGGACTGCAACCTAAAGCGGCCGGCTGCTTTTTCTCTGAACTTCACACTGACCATGGATGTATTATAAGAACTGGACACCAGACTCTGGATTTAAATGAAGATTTAAAATTGCTTGTCCAGCACATTAACCAAAAACATTTTCTCACTTCCTGGTTTGCATACAAGCTGCACAGTCCACTGGATATACCCATTAGTTTTTCTCCCCCTGGCCTTTCCCCCTTGGCCTTGCATTGGCACATAAAGTTTCCACTGGGGTGATGTCATGCATGTAAAAATAGCTTTAATAGGCTCTGGTAAGGTTTGGCAATTAAAAACCATCATGGTTTTGGAGTAATAATGCACCTTGTTTTCAGCTGAAGGTGTACTATCAACACTCACAGACGTCTCTGTTGGTCTATGGGTAAAATGATTTTTTATTGCAATACCATGACTGACCACTGAGGAAAACTGACAAAAAGGCTGCCTAGCTGTGTGTAGTGATGTTTCTGAAAAGTATGATTGGGAACTTTGGCCAATGGAAACATTCATCTGCTGGTACTACAGGTCAAGTCAGCCCAAAGACCATGTGGGAACAGATGACAAGTGGAAAACCAGATACTAGTGCTACCCAGACTGGTCTCCAAAAGAAGACATCGCCGTCGGTCTGAAACACGCTCTGTTATATAGATATCTGCAGTCAGGTGATATCTACAGTTCATTACACTGCTTGGACTTAAAAACTCTGTATGTTTAGAATCACTGCCCTGCTGCACTGAGACAACGTACAAAAACAAAAAGGCCAGAGTCCTGCACTGTTAACACACTATGTGAACATCCCCAAGCACACTTAAAGCTGGAAGTCAGCACTTTAACCTCGTAGTTATTGTTTTATTTCAGATCCAATGTGCTGGAGTGCAGAGCCAAAACAATAGAAAATGTGTTACTGTCCAAACACTTACAGACCGCACTGGGTCTCAGTTTCCCCAGTGAGGACTAGATGAAACAAAATTCCCCTCCCTATATGCCCACATACCACTGTAATAGATAGCCTATCACCCACATCAAACTGAATGGATAGCTGTAGACTAGACAGTTCCTAAAACTGAGTCTCACAGCAATTATAGGGAGAACAATCTCCCATTAGAGGAACCCTTGTTTTATGGCCGAACATCAATCTGATTCACAGTATGTGACTTAAAGAGAAAGAAAATACACACACAGACACACACACACACACACACACACACACATATATATATGTATATATATGTATTCACAGTGTCCACACACCTCGATTGCCTGAGCCTTGTCCAGAATACTAAAGACCCTGGTCTTCAGGAAAATGAATGAGAAGTGACGTTTACTCTAGTCTAAGGCTGTAAAGGTTTATAGCTGTGGCACATATCAGAGTGATAATGAAGTCCTCAAGAATATCCCTATTATCCACAGTTCACTGATGACAAGGGCACGTCCGAAAATCTCTTTCTCCTGGTTCAACACTCCAAGCTGCTTACAGCTGATTTCATATAGTTGCACATGTTGCAACCCTGTTTGCAACTGTCTTTAAAGGTAGAAATAAGACTGAGGTATGTATGAGACACGCCCATATGTTTTCTCTGTTAAATGAATGCATGTTAACGCATCGTCAGAAGACTCGATTTCTACTGTTGTTGCATGCTGGGAGATGCCTCGAACAGGTTAAGAGAGAATGGTAACTTCATTAGCTGGCAGCTAACTCTCCAGAGGTAGAGAGATTAAGCGAGAAAGGCATGTTTGAATTAATCTCCAAGACCTTGCAACACCCTAGTGTGCCAGAGGAATATCTGACTTTCAACATCTAAATCCTGATCAAAGAAAAGAGAAGCTCGAGGGACTGTAAGGTTAATAGCAAATAGAGTTAATAACAAACTGACACTGGCCATTTATTAAAAATCACTTGTGTCACCCACCTGTAATATGAATGATTTTGCACATATTGACTGATTATATTCAAACAGAACAGCAACAGAAATATCAAGGCAGATATTCAGCTCCACCATGGTCTCAATTCTTTCAGCAACTTTTCAAAGACAGAAAGGCTGGGTGAAAACTGCCACCAAGCACTACATTTTTCATATCAAAGCCTCTACTCAATTAACAGCCAAGTCCTAAGTAGTACCCAGCATGGCCTGTCCCCAATAAAGGCCCACACAACATACAGTCATACTCAAAAGAGACAGCAGTTTCATTTACTATTTTTTCCACTTTTGGACACAAGTGGAAATTTCCACTCAAACTCAACACTTCATGCAAATTTTTCATAGTAAGGTCATAGGTCACATCATAGATGTCCCAGCGTCCCAGCGCATCCAGAAGATGCACCTTACTTACCAGGAAAGGTCAGAATGGTAGTTTCACAGTGATTATTAAACAAAATAGCAAGTTAAAACAACTGGAGATAAGCTGTGACTTTTGCATCTACCACTTCAGTCAACAACAGAGATTTCAGGACAACTAACAAATATTGTTTACAAGACTAATATTAAATGTTTTTTTTTGTACATCCTGACTCTTCAATCAAAACAATTCTTCTTATGATACAATTGCATTCTTCTTTTGCACAATTTATGTACTTTGGCTATTGAAGACACTCAAACCAAGTATTTCTCCTTATACTAGTTAAAAAAAAAAGCCACAAGACAGACAACAACCATAGTTTGGTAATAAAAAATAAAATAAAATAAGATTTCCAAATGAACCGTCTCTGAATCAAGGGAATCAGCTTTTTATATTTTTTGTTTTAGTAGCATATAAACATTGGAACTGGCTGTAATGCTGTAACGGCTTTTTCAAATCACAGCAGCCTCTGTTGTGATTTTCTGCCCCCTCCCCCAAAAAAAACATGAAAAAGAACTATTTTTCCTATGCAAAGAGGGCAGAAATTCTTCTAAAGCTTTGCTTATTTGTCAGACTCAGGCTACCAAAACAAGCCACAATGTTTAAAGTCTAGACGAATTTTAGAAAAGGGCAGTGAAAGAAGAATAAAAACTTCAGTGAAAATGGCACATTATTACACTTTAAACCTGAGTGACTATTTTACGAGTCACATCAGTGTTAGTCTCAAAACCAACTAGCAGTATCAGTTGTCATTAGTACAAGTCATTACTTGTACTAATGTACCTTTGCATTAATTGCTGTATGACCTAGACTGGGCGTTTGTTTCGCAGGTATACTTTGAGGACAAAGGATGTAAACTTCTGCTTCAAAGGCCTAGGGATGGACCTGAAAGGGTTTCAAAGAGCTAAGAGACAACCTGAAGACGCACGCACACACGCACGCACACACGCACGCACACACACACGCACACACACACACACAAGCATCGGAGCAGCCACACTCACTGTCTCACTGCTGCTCAAATACAGTGTTATATTGGACTCTGCATCTGTGAATGCATAAAAATACTATGGATTTACTCCAGACACGACGCAAACAAGCTGTGTTTTTTTTCCATACAGCAGATCTCCAGTCAGGACAGCACTGTTGTTTCCAGCAAAGCCTTGAGCCTGTTGCTGCTGCTTACATATCAAGTGATGAATATGCTGTATGTTGCTTAGGCGGTTAGGGCATTCATTAATTCAACACTGGACCAGTTAAGATGATAGGCTTTGTTTACAAAAACAGCATGGCAGGAACGCAGCTGAATAAAAATAATGAATAACATTACACTTGAGTGCAGCACTCTCCCAATTAAGGAATTCTTTTTGTCTGTTGACAAAGGAATCACACTCAGTTGATAAATCTGTCCTGAGAAAATACAGAAACTCATATGATACAGGAGTAATTACCCCCAACTCATCATGAGATGCATTATACAGCATGTATAATCATTAAAGGGAAAAGAGAGAGGGATATTAACTGTTTGGACCAGAGCTAATGTAAAGAACAATTGAAGTAAATATGATAAGTACACAGAGTTGTGAAGTGGGAAAAGATCTTTCTGGAGCCGCTGGTTATGAAAATAAAATATTGTCTACAACTACAACAATAAAGCATTTTGAAATGTGCTGCAACTTTGATTTATGCCTCTGACTGGATTCTTCTCCACAGCAACACTGACCCAGACTCTCAGAAACAAAGCTGAAACAATTAAAACTGGTGACCATAAGATACATCTATAGCACTGGTACATTATCTGAGAGACTCTTGTGCTTCTATGTTGAGTAACTTTGAAGGAATTGCTGAAGAAAAACAATGGGAATTCAATGGGAATGCAAAAAATAAATCAACTTCCTGTCATGATAGTCCTTCATCATAAATGGCAATAGCCGTGTGCTTGTACATGTATGTACAGAGAGTGTGAGCAGGCTGTGATGAACAAAATAATGCATGGTCACTGGATACAGCAGAAATTGGATTGGACTTACCTATCTTCTTACAGCGCTCCTCTCCTCTGTTGTGCATGATGATTGGTGAGTAGATGAAGGGACTGGCAGTGGACATGTTCTGTCCCAGAAGGCCTTTCACTTTGTGGGGGCGCAGACTCACAGGCAGATTGAGGAGCTTCACTGATCTATCACAGGAGCAGGTACAACAATGAAATGAGCTACTGTCATTTTCTACAAGCACTTAAAGACCAGCTCACCCCAAAAATGATCAACTCACAGACATTTTAAGAAAAGCACTGGTGCACGTTTGACTGATGATTATTACAGAGAACTGCGAGTTTCATAATTCCACTCCTTGTTAAAGGTTACAAGGTCAGCAAACCAATAAAAACAGATGTAGAGACACCTGAAGAAAGTGTGGAGTACACACTTTCTTTCAGGGAGCAGGGGCCTATTAATCCATTCTCAGATACAGGACCTTGTCAGTGTAATCTCACAGATAAAGAAAGACTCATTAATATGTCAAACATTACACATTCTAATAAAAGGATTTTTATTTTATGGTCAGGGGCTGATTACTTCTATGATCAGAAGGTCAAAGACACGATAAGATTGAGAGAAAGTTATAACTTTTTTTTTTAACTACTTCATTGGCAGTGTATTGTTTCTCTTGGTTTGTTTCCAGCTCTCCAGCACTCCTGCTTCCACGGCAGCCTACTACTGACTGCAGCGTGCAGTTAGTCCTGTGGGGTCTTATTTGTCTTGCCTTGAGGCAGACCAGTCTTGCTTTGAGGTGGATTTTGTCTTCAGAGAAGTTATTTAATTATTGTAAAAGCATGAAACTGGTATCCACACTGAAACAACAATTTTTTTTCAGTATGTTTTATTAAATGGCACCAGTCTGAGCAAGCCAATCACAGCTGCTCATTAATGTGATGTCACACTGGAAACAGTTAAGGATTCAGCAGTGGCTATATTTCTGAATCTGGTTTGTTTCTCTTCAGCCAATCACAGCGCTGGCTCACAAATAATGATGCTATGCTAATGACACTAAAAAGCCTGGGTCTTCAGTTAATTATGAGATACTAACAAGACCTAATGTTTTTCAGGTTGTCGTGTGTCTGTTGTGTCTTTGGCTGTTTTGTAGATCATCAAGTATCTAAAGCCTGATCCCTGTAAGCCACAGAGCTCCATTGTTGTCCAAGAACTGTTTTAAAAACACATCAATGGGCGCCAACATCGCACTGCCTGATATGTTCCTTCATTACCATGAACACACTCTTTGGAATAGATCCCACATACACGGTTCTGCTGCTGTAAATACTCAATAAAGCAACAAATCTATCGCTAGAAATAGTACTCTACATATGCTATTTACCCCAGTTTAAATAAAGTTTTCTAAAAACTTCAGTGCCGAGCTGTTTTATGAATATATATTTTTTAATAAAAGTGTATAATTATAACCCACTTTTTAAGATTTGATGTCTGAGTGCCAAAGGCAGGCTGAGGAATTTGGATAGTACTGAGAGACAAACCAACGTTGCTGGTTTTGGCCTTTAAATGGGATTTGTTGAAAATATGAAATTCTATTTGAAATTATTCAAACAGTCGTATGATTTTCAACAATCGTAAAAGAGAACAAAACCAAATGTACCCAGTAAGAGAAATGACTTTTAAATTAACCCTGAAAGATAAATGGAAAGCCTAATTTCAAAGCAATTCACATTAAAAGCACCAATTATATATTTAAAGATTTTTCATCCCTCACGCAGTCGTTCAGCAGTAATGGATTAGTAACCGCCGCGCGCTGATGTATCAATGGTACAATTACTCCAGATTTCTAATTTGGAGCCAACATGTGATGAGATACAGAGAGAGTAACAATCAGTCACACTCCTGTCCTACCGGACAATGGGAAGCTTCGTAAAGGGCACCGGAGGAAGCTTCAGGCCATCGGGAAGGGTGATGACCTCCATTCCTCCCGGACACTTGGAGGTGTAGTTCTCCAGACTCTGGGTCACTTCTTTCTTCTCTATAAATGAAGAAGCATATAACAGTAGGAAATTCGTTGAGCTCGTGGCCATAAAGAAACCTATAGATACAATTATCCACAGGTTAGACAGTAACAATTATGACATAACACAGTTCCCCTTAAAGTTCCCCACACCCAGATCATTTGAGAGCTATCTCTACCATCAAGGTTCCATCTCTGTGTGCGACATAAATTAACCAGACATTAATGACCTGTAAGGTGTCTCTCACTCAGCAATATGAGCCCCAGCCCTCAAGTGAAACTATACGTTTTATTGTACCATCAATACCATTTGTGGGAACATTACTGCTCATCCAGCTGTAGAATTTGCTTTGGCTGTGCAAGTTTCAAGTGTGTCCATAAAGGAGAGAAGGACATTTACTTACATTCACACAGATATATAACCCTTCATAGGGGTTGCATCTCTGCACTATACTGCACATTCAACTAAAAACTGTTCTGTAAGCTGTTTTCTAAAAATACTGGAAAACAGACTACATTCTTATCGCATGATCCAAAAGACAATCAGGTATTTACTGTGACGCTTGTGTTAACAGCCAAAAGTATGAGTCTAAAGATTTTATGTCCTCTAGCGACAGTAAAAACTGTCCCACTAAACTGTCCATATAAATATGTTAATGAGTGTACAAACTACAAACCATGTAAATACAGACTGGGAGCTAGAAACGCACCACTGTAAGGGAAGACAGTAAGGGAAGGACATGACAGAGGAAATGTTAGAGTGATGTATGGGAGGGCAAATGGGAAAGGGAGGGAATAAAGGGAGATAGAGACGGACAGAGGAAGGAACCAGAGGGAGGAGGAAGAAGCGTAGAAGGAATAAAATGGCACGAGATGAATGGAGTGATAGCACAGTTGTCCTTCTGGCTCACAGCTTTCGTGATGGATGATATATTTGTTCTTTTTTTTTTTTCTTGTTGTCTTGTCTTGAAAAAAGTCATTTCTGTTTGAATGCTGATTTTGTGGCCATAAAGTATTTTACATATTTTTTAACTATATATAATATAATAACTACCTAACATAGAATTTTTATTTCTTCCACTATGATTAATAAAATGAGCATGGATCCTTCACGGTAACAGAGCCAGTATTAATTTGTCTTATTTGAAACTAGGATTAATGAAATGTCAGAAAAACACCTTTTATCAGACATTTCAAGCTGTGAAAAGCTGTTTTTTTGTTTGTTTCTCTTTCTGGTTTGTTTGTGTCACTAAACCACTTAAATTTGTTCAGTACCAGAGGAACCTGTAAACCCATCATTGATGTTTTAGCACATTTTACATTTGTTGTGGCAAATGGGGATGCATCAATAGGCAACTTCCTGTCAACACTTAAACGAAACATGTGCAATATGCCTTTTACAATCACCATGTGAAACATCACATACTGAAAGTGAATGTGCGCTTATATTAGGCACCTAATTTAAAAAAAAAAAAAAAAACTTCTCAGTATTTTAAGTGTACTATATTGCTCTTCTTTTGTATTATTTATTTCTTGGTTATTCTATTTGTTTAATTTCTTTATTTCTTATTTTATTCTCTTAACTTTTTTAGTAAGCTTGACTCGGGGGGATGCACAAGAATTCCAATGCGCATGTATCTGTGCAAATGGCAAATAAAACTCTATTCTATTTTACAACTGTCTTACAGGTCAGCATACAGAGGATTTTCTCACGTCCTGAGAACATCGTTCCCCACAACAGTACGTGGGTGAGTATGAGTTAATTTAAAAGACCATCAGCAATGCATTAGTTTGTTAATGGTGTTTTGTATTTGAAAACCACACTGTGTTTGTGAATGAATCAAAGGGCATCAGTGTTAATGAAAACTATGCCAAAAATATTCACTGACGACCTATTTTTCACAACGAAACAAGGTCTGTGACAAAAATGATTACACTCTAATGTGAAAGATGGTTAAACAAACATGTTTTAATGCAACGTCCATTTCAGAAGATGATTTAGCTGCTTGAACTGTTGTGTGTCTCTGTCAGTAATGTTACCTGATGTTACCTGTTCTTGAAAGAAACAGATTTAAGAACTAAATTCATCCACAATCTACTCAGAACGAGACACTGAGCGGCAACACCTGAGACACATTATGTCCAGTCCATCGAAATCGTCCTCTAGATGTTTGCTAAACAAAGATCACAGTATAGATGTTACCTGACGATACAGCGCCTCCTCTCAAACTAAACAAAGAACAGTATTTTAGTGAACAGGTGAGTGAATCCAGCTCCTGAATGACCCACTGCTCTGCAGTGAACAGCACAGGAAGCTGCAGTGATGCTAGATTAGCAGAAACGACTGTGCTAGCTCAGATTAGAGAGAGCAGTTCTGCTTGGAAATGCTAACTGCAGCTGCAGAGTTGGGTCATAATTTTCTGTGCGATCTTTACGGGTGATACCTTTTACATTACATCCACTGATATGATTTATTTTTATTATAAAAACACCGATTAGTGCAGCTTTAAGGGAAAAAAACTTGATTTTGAACAACAGCTCCTTTTCTGTGTGACTTATGATGACTAACACATTGTTGGTATGCAGTGAGACTGCCGTCATAAGGTCAGGTAACGTGATCACAAACAGCAAAGGGAAAAATAAAAACAATATTATACTGAGCACAACAACCAGCACCATGTGAATAGATTCACTTCAGTTTGAAAGATGGTCCAGTAGCTTGTTTTGTTTGTTTTTTGGCAGTGCTTTGAGGGTTATAAATCCTGACCACTGACCAGTTATTTCCCCTCGTGTATAACTTATATGCATGACAGTGGTAAGCTGTTACAATTACACTTTTCACCAAAAGCACAGAGCTTTTTAAGCCGTACTTTGTCAGTGCAGTTTCCACGAGGTCATATCGGTGTGTCAGGGCCCTCAGATAACCAAGCCCATGGGTTTAACTAGGAGGAAAAACTACTTTGTCGACTTGTTTCTCCCCTGCTTTTTGCCCAGCTTCCTGCCCAGACAAACACAACAAAGCACATTATAGGCATGACAGGTGGAACACACTCTCCAGATAAGCAACGACACATTTTTACACTTAATGAAAAGGGAGGAGAAAAGGTGCAGCTCCTACAATTCACGTAGTTCTCCAAAGGATCTCATCTCCAAGTGTCAATCGTCAAGAGGAAGAATAACAACTGAAGGCGGGATGAAAGGCAGCATGGGTAAAAGTTTGCTCAGAGTCCTCCTCTCTGTGAGCTGAGCTTACATCACCTTGTTGTATAACTGAAGAGTAGGAGCGAGGCACTTCTTGAATTTGCACCTGTTAAATCTGCCTTCGTCTAACAGATTTGTTTGTAGTTCTCCTTTCCCGGCAGCCACTTCATTAAGGCTGCACTTTCAAGAGCCTGACATGACCGAACATTCATTTCTGAATAAACACTGAAATAGCGCTCACACCATACAAATTAGCGTGACAGTAATGAGAGGGCTCAGGTATTCTGACAGCATCTTTTGTACTTAGCCATATTAATGCCTCCCAATTTGTCAGAATAGATCTAACATAATTCGTAAAGCAGCAGGTGTCAATTGAGCTTGTTTTGAAATTGTTTTGTAAGCTTAAGCTCCATGAAAAGGAATATAATATGAGGTGGGCTGGTGTGAGGGGAGGTAGACGATGTGCCATAACCACAGTCTTCAGGCACTCTGTGTTGAACAAAATGTTCTGCTTTCCTCCCCTCCTTGTCTTCCTTCTTCCTTGATGTGTCTTCTCTCTGCTGTTTCCCCAAAGTGAGGAATTAGTAAGGCCGTCCCCTAAGAGTCGGTGAGTCAATGCATCAGTGATGAAGACGAGGACCTCGAGTCGACTCGCATATTTTTTGAGTCGATTCGCTGCACCTTTTCTTTTGCTTCCTCACACAGTGTGGCAGATTGTTAACTTTACAAACCGAGTTTTGTCTTAACATGACAACAAAGCAAACTGTAATGGAAGCAGAGGGCTGGGGGGGAGCTGTCCATTAGTCGATAAGGTCAGTGGTTTGATCCCAGTGTCTCCAGTGATGAAGTGTGCTTGGGAAAGACACTGAACCCCGAATTGTCCGTTCCATCAGTGTGTGAATGGGTCAATGTGGCACGTAGTGTAAAGTGCTCTGAGTGGTCGACAAGACTAGAAAAGCGCTATGTAAGTCCATTTGAGGAAACGGAGGGCAACGTAACACCAGATGGAACAAGGCAGAACAGCGCAACTCCTTTCTGTTGGCCGCTCGGATACACTCAGCTATGATGTCCGGCTGGCAGCGCTGTCAGCAGCCCGGCAGGAGGGACGCTGCACAGTGCGATAGGATTTCATAACTGTGCTATGATCAAGACGCCAAAGTCTACTTTCTCCGACCGTGTGGAAATGTGATGCTTTCTCAGATCACAGATGACACTAAAACAGCAGTTTTAGGGTAAAACATGAGAGGCATGTGCAGGAGTAAGGTGTGGCTGAGCGAATGATGTATATTTGTGGATAAGGTGTAATAAAGCATCAGTAAACATGTTAAGTGCATAGAAATACTAAAAATAAAGAAAACTACGAACCAATAACAAAAACCAAGAGTGCAACGTGTCTCTGAGCCCAGGACCCCTGAGACTTGGACTGACAGCTTGGTACACAGTGACAATGAAATGGAAATGGAGAGTAGCTGGTTGAAGATTAGTTGACTTGTTGCAAATGACATGTTACTTTAATCAGAATGATAGACTGCAAGCTAAATACATCAAACAGAAAGATAAATCTGGCATAGTAATTTATTTTTCATGGAAGAAGCTGATGTCAGACTAAATAATGATTGGTAACAAAATGGCAATTAAATAAAGAAGAATTGATGTAAACTATATGGTTTCAATTTTTTAACTTTATGCCCTCCAACTTTGAAATAGTCCTAAAGTGACACCTCTATAATTTTCCTGATTCATTTAAAGATTTCCATGATTTGATGAAGAACACTCAGTAGTACAGGAAAGGGCCCCCCATGATATTTCTATATACATTGTACTTTAAGACTTATCATTCATTCTTAGACACTATTTTATTGACATGGTCAGAGCTTCAAGTACCTTTAATGTCAACACACAGTGGAAACATTTTTTACAAACTAACTTATTCATTAATAAATCTATTATCTCATATTTTTTTATGTATGTAATTATACTGTGAAATGAAATCTACTGACAGACCACGAGCAAATATGTCAACAGTTTTATGAATAATTTAGATTTTTCTGGATGATATTTCCAGCAAGAAGCCAGCAGCAAAAAATACCTGATGTGGAACATAAATCATCAAAACAATAAACACTACAGTTGAAAAAAAAAAAAAAAAAAAGACTGGAAACTGAGCAACTGAAATGGTAGCATTAATCTTTCTGATATGAAAGATTCTAAAAGCTATAAGCAATAGCTCTATTATTGTGAGTTTATAAAAACTGTTGCATGCACTGCTGCAACATGTAGACTTTTTCCTGAACAAGGATGTGGCAATGAGTGTTCCCAAAGGAGACAGAGGACAGGAATTACTAAGTCAGATATTTGTATTTTAGTGAAAAAAGCCATTATCATTGTTGTGAGACAGTATACATCCAAAGCCAGTGTGTTATTTCTGCAAATCAAGTGGGGATTTGGTGATGAGGCCAACTGAAATGATCATGCAATGCAATGAAATGTGTGCTGCAAGTTTACACTCTTTACTGTAAAAAAATAAATAAATAAAGAAAAAGATTATGATTATGGCAACAATGACAGTGAGGCAATTTCTTTTAGAGGTATTTTAGAAATTTGGTCCTTTTGCAGCCACATAAAACTGGGGGACTCACAGGAGATTAAAGCAGCAGATGCCAAGATATCTTGAGTTCTAGACTGTGTCCAAAAGCACTCCCACTCATACTCTACTCCCTATATAAGAGACACACAGTAGTTTACTCAGCAGTAAGAAGTAAACTGAGATTTTGGACACTTACTGATCATACCATACTGACCAAGAACCCAAAGGTCACTCTAACAGAGCTTCACAAGTCCTCTGCAGAGATGGAGAACCTGCAGGAAGGAAGACCATCTCAGCAGCACTCCATCAATCAGGGTTTTATGGCAGGGTGGAGAGAGGCCACTTTGTGTTTAAAGCATATGACAGCCTGATTGAAGTTTGCCAAACTGCATTTCAAGGACCCTGAAAACAGAGGAAAACGATTCTCTGCTCTGATGAGACAAAAATTGAACTCTTTCAGCAGAACTCCAAACACTGTGCCTCACAAAAAAACAGACACTGTTCATGCAACCAAACACAGAGAGGATCCGTCAGGAAGAACGGGATAAACTGCCCAAATCCAGGTGTGCAAAGCTTGTAGAGACTCACCCAAGAAGACTCGAAGCTGTAAAAGGGGCTTCTACTCAATTCTAAATTTGAAAAGAATTTCTAAAAATATATTTTCATTTTGTCATTACAGATTACCAAGTGTAGACTGATGGGTAAAAATGCAAATTTCACCAATTTACAGTTAAATCTACAGCACAAAAAAAAGTGTGTAAAAATGAGAGCTGAATACTTTCGGGAGCCACTGTACATCAACGTCTACTGTTACACAGTGATTAGGCTTTCATATCTCTAGGATGTGAATTAATCTTTTAAAAAAAGAGCCATCATCTGCCCTTGGCATTACAACTGCAGGTCTGCAACCCCTAGACAACAATATCAATTTATGAGCTGGAAAAGTGAAATGAGCCAATTTTTGCCAAATGATGCAACAATCTCACTGGTAACTGAAATGATACAATGAAAGCATCACATCCTCTGAGGATATAAGTGATGTTTGGGGGGATTTTTTTTGGGTTTCTAGCCTGTGAAGATCACTAAGCAGTGCTTTTACAGAGTTTAGAAACACGGCAAACAGCAGCAACACCAATCACATGAGACACCCAACAGTCACAACACCATTATACCACGATGTTGTTAATCTGGCAGCCAGATGAGTAAAACAGGTCAAATAAAGCACATCAAGGTCAGTGCATGTTTAGATTTATTGATTGATTTCAGAGAAAACGTAATCTCAGCGATGACAGGAGGACAGTATGCATGCTCCACAGGCTTGTCAATAATCTTAGAGAAGCTTGTGACTTTAAATGCAACACTCTGCCTGAAGCCATGACTCAGAGCCCGGGGGGCCTTTGCTGTAAATTGCACTGAGGCTGCAAATCAGTGGGAAAAATTGCACTGTACAATAACCTACACCTCTTGAGAGACAGCAGCCCTATTTTAAAAAGCATCAGGGATAGCATCTTTGTTTCCAATGCAACATCAGGTATGAACGCTTACACGTTAAAAAAAACAATCACTCTGAACATATGGGTTGGGAGTTATGTGGTGGTATTACAAAGAGTAGGCTGAAAAAACATGTGGGAGATACACAGCAACAAATGCATAACAATAATGATGAATTACTACTAAAGTTTTTTTTTTTTTTTAATATTTCAAACCATATTACCAATAATAACCAATAACCAATAATATTTTAAAACCATTTTTTCCAAACACTGCCAAAAAAAATCTATATTCAAGTTTCAGAGTAGTATTTGTATAAATATGATTACATACCATCTGTTGTAGTCATCCAGTTTTAAACAGACCTTAGTTAAGGGTGACTTTATACTTTTTTTTTTTATGTGTGTTTTTGGTCTGATTTTTATTTATTTCCATTTAACCTGCACTATAATTGTCTTAACATTTCACAAAATCAATAACAATTTAAAACTTTGCTACAAGCAGTGTATGTCTGAGGATATTTATTAAAGGCTGATGAGTCAATTATGCTGAAAAAATATAATATCCACCTTAAAAAAAAGATTTAAGGTCTATAAATCAAGATATATATCAAAAACTTAAGAAGTCAGGTCAGCAAGGTTTACTCAGAATGTAGCTGAGATCTCCACTGTCCATACTGGTTCTATTTAAGCTTCATGTTCCAGTTCATTTAAAATGAACACAATTCTGTTCTCAGAGACGGTGACAGGGAAACTACAGCTCAGTCGTGTCCAGTGGAAACAAGCAATTACTCATGACCTCTTCCCATTCACCCTGATGCTTCCGTCTTCTTCTTCCTTAATGTTTTTGGTTTGGTGTTTGTTTCTTACTCTCCCTTATCAAATGTCCCTCACTGATGTCATTCTCTGACACAGTGCTGGGTAGAATCAGGTATAATTAGCCCTTCCTGGTCACCTCTGGTCATGAGCCATACGAAGAGCCGTTGGGAGTCATCTTAAATTCTAGTGCTGCTAAAAAAGGTGAAGGCTTTCATAAAACATTCACGTTACATTTCTAATGATACCAGCAAAGACTTGAAAACATACAACCAGCCTCAGAGAGGTGTTGAAAAGACCCAAACCAATTCAGAGATGCAGCTCCTGTGAGGGATGTGGTGCCATTAAAACAGAAAAGAATGGCATCCAGCTTAAAAGAAAATGTGTTTTCACACTGCTGCTGCGGACAGTGTAATCAATATTTGCGAAGAAATGAGCAAGACTTAAGCAACCAACACTAATACGTGATGTTATCAGAAGGAGAATATCTAGAGCTCTTCTAATCATCTCGGTCTATTTTTAGTTCCCTTTCAATTAAACTGTATCTTATAGCAGCTCCAACAAATTAAAAACTCCTGCACACAATTACATGAATATGCTCTGAATACCACCCTCGGTATTACCGGAGTGATCAAAGACACATATTCATTATCAGAGAAACAGTTGTTCCACGACATCACGTTTCACATTTGTAAAGTACAGCATGGATGGATTAACATCCTCAGGTTTCAGGTTATCAGTACAAGTGAACACAGGCTGAAGCCTGAGAGCTAGCTGAAACAGTGTGTCTGTCATTACCTACAATGGATGAAATGAGAGAATATGTGTAAAGCATTGGTTTTAATTTAGGTTTTCTTAGTCAAAGAAAAATCTGCTAAGCATGCCTGCATGGCGCTAATGTTATTATATCATAGGATGTTTACCCTCAGCAGCAGATGTGGTGCTTGGTTGGGAAGCTGTGACACTCGTGTGGAGTTGTGTGTCAAATACATGACATTGCTGGAATTTAAGCCCCTGCTGTGCAGAGATTCAGACAGAAAAATGAGGCCTGTGCCTCATTCATAGGACACGAGGGGTCACTGAATGGTTTGATGAGTATGGAAACGATGCGATTCATGTGCTAAAGCCTTCACAGTCACCAGATCTCAACCCAGCTGAAAACCTGTGGGAGATTTTGGGCCGATGTGTCAGACAGCACTCTCCACCACCATCATAAGAACTCCTTATGAAGGGATATCTTTAGGAAGAATGGTGTTCATGTTGGTTTTCCTTTTAATTTGTCACCTGTCTGAATGTTTCAGCACATTCCTAGTGTTTCCATCTTTACTTGAAATGACCATTTTACAGACATTATAGTGCTTCCCACAGGCTGAGAATTTACTTGTGGTGGCGAATGGTGCAGCGTGAAGATTAGGGATTCACTGAAATGAAAATTATTGGCCGAAACCGAAAACCGAAAATGAGGAAACCAAGGCCGAAAACCGAAACACCGAAAGAAATTATGCCAATTATTAGTACCATTGCATTTATGGCTATGACTGTGTACTAACCTCACTAAAATTGCAAGGCATGCGATTGCATAAATTAATAGGGGGTTAAGGGGGTTAAGGTTAACATCAGCATTTCAGCATTGCCATTATGAGTAGGTTGCCATGCTCATATCAGTTTCTGATGTCTTTTTATCGAATAAACTTTACATAATTTACAGATTAATCAATAATGAAAATAATTGCACTCTCTTTTAGTGCTTACACATAAACATGCTGCATACATTTTTGAATACTTAGTTTCCTGCTGCTCAGGAGAACTGCACTATAGGATTCCAGAACAATAAGCAGCTCTGCAGCAAACTTTTATGTAAATTGATAATATGAAGCCAACTTTAAATGTCCAGCTTTTCATGTGCGAGCATTGTAAAGTTCTTAGACATGCTGTATGCTTTCCAGCATGTGTCTGTGTATACATACAGGAAAAGGCTGTGAACGCTTCCAGAGAGCTGTCTCTCGCTCTCAGTAACAAGTGTAGTAGTGTCACCAGCTCCAAGTCCCTCCCCATAAATAATAATATAGCCTTATCTTGAGCCCTGCATGCACACATTGCTACCTTGCTGTGAATTCCCATGTACAAACACACACACACACACACACCCCTAAACCTGGTAGATCATACGAAGCAGCACCTGCTCAACAGACTGACTTCTCCATCATTGACACAGCACAGGGACAATGTCAGCATACAGTCAACAGCACTCTGCAATATTCTGAAGGGTCGTATTGAGGCTTGCATAACGAAATGCTACAGCTCTGTCAGTTCCACAGTAATGATGGTTAAAGGTCACAGTATTTCATTAATTTCAGGCTCTCTTTATCACTGGCGGCAGTGCTCTTGGGTGTGAATTGCTTCCACCACTGAGTGAATATGGAAGGAAAACTCTGCGGGTAGATGGAGATGGAGCCATCAGAAGACAGCCAGTGATCCAGAAGGAGAGATTTGCATAGACAGAAGAGTGAAGAGGTAGAAAAATGGTATTGTCTTGGTTTTTACCATGCTCCTATCAGTCAAAATCTTGGCATAACCCCTCAGTAGAAATTTGATTACTAAATTTATCTTCTTCTTCTTTTAAGGATCAAGTCATTTTATGCGCTTGCATTTAAATAAAAGCCTGTTTCTGCTGTAATTTGAAGTATTGTCCAATACGGCCTCTGCATCTTAATGAGTTGGCCTGAGCTGGCTAGCCTTATCGTTCATCCTTTTGGCTTCAGTTTGATGGTGCACTTTGAAGTTGCTGAACTGCTTATTTGGTTTTGGATATATTTGTGTTCTCGCTCTGATGGCTGAATACTTGGAATGTTTTTTGGAAAACCACTGTGGTAAATATTGGTTTTGGAATAATTCATATGCACTGTTTATTCCCAGATTTCTACTGAAGTAAGTGTTGAAAGCTTTCAAGACAGCTAAAGAACAGTTTACTGTGAATTTCAAATCTGTTTTTCACCGTATATTTCAGTACCAGCACCTATCTCTGTGTGTAAGTGTGTGTGTGTGTGCGTGCTCACTCAGTGTTACTCATTTGACTTCTGACACTAACCCCCCCCCCCCATTTATTTATTTTTATTTTACTTAATGAAGTATTTCCTCATCTCACTGTTGAAGTGTATTATCCTTGACACCTCGGCAGTATTGTTTACCTGACATTCATGTCAATATACTGAATTGAATTGAATTAACCTGATAATTTTCCACTTTGTGGAAGAGGTGCACCATCCAGACTCCTCTAACTCGTCTTGTCTCTTTTGTTTTTTGTTTTTTTTTTGTTCAAGAGACAGGCAGGTCACCAGGTGGGTGAATAGATGAACTAAATTTGGTGACAGGCAGACAGAGTGATTGGTGAATGTAAAAGTGCATACTAATAATTCATTCTCCCGTGTAAGGACATAAATTAAAACCTAGCAACAAGAGCTTCTGTCAGCACTCCTGTGGAATTTAAAATATTAAAAATGAGAAGATTTTTCTCTTTACTTGTCGTTTCACTATTCTTACCTTCTCCTCTCCCCATCACCCATAGCCTCCCCCTCTTCTCCCCCACTTACTCTTCCCCACTAGTGCTAATTGGAGAGATAAAGTCATTTGGCAAGGCAGTGTGTGTGTGTGTGTGTGTGTGTGTGTGTGTGTGTGTGTGTGTGTGTGTGTGTGTGTGTTAGTATGTGTGAGGTCGTTTAGAGGTGTAATACTCTAAAGTGCCATCCATTATGCCGTTTGGGTGGGATTACACTCCTCCTTCTCTTTCTCCCTCTTCGTTCCTCTTTCTTTTCCTCTCAGTCATTTTTACATCTTCCTCCTCTCTCCGTTTTTGGTTTTCTCTTCTTTTCTCACTTTTTGTCCCTCGTTTTCCTTATCGTTCTTCATTTCTTTCCTCAATTAGGCAAATCGTGCCTGTCCAAGGTCGTTTGGCAATTAAGATGTATTGCCAGTGTGTGTGTGTATTAGTGCACATCCTTACCTTGTTTAAATTAAAATGATATCAAACAATTAGCTCCACATCTGTTACCCTCTGTCCAGAATGGAAATTTAAGAAATTAGGAAACAGGTTGTTTTCATATCAGTGTTAACACAAAGAAATTTGTTTGTGCATGTTTGCGTCCTTTCCGTTTTTACGCATCCACAGTTTATTGCTCGTCAGGTTTAGTGATGGGCTAAGCAATTCTTTTCTCTGTACTGAATTATCAGAATCAGTTCATTAAAAAAAAGATTCCTTCAGAAGAGACATTCACCAAATTGCTCAGTGCTTGACCGTCCCACTCACTGAACCGAAACACAGCTCAGCGTTGAATTCAGCTCGCTAACTAGTGAACTAGTGAACTGCCTTTTGTAAGGAATGAACCAGTGAGGTAAGAGACAGTTTGCGAACTGAAAGCTGCTCTACCAAAGTCCTTCCCTATTATGTCCAGCATGTATATTTTCAGGATACCTAATAATTAAATAGAATATTTGGTTCTTCAAGACATGAGAGGAAGGGAGACGAAGAAAAGAAGGCTCGAGCGACTCAGCCTCTGTCTGTGACTCAGGCCACAGTGAACAAATCACTGAACATGTAGATAGATAGATAGATAGATAGATAGATAGATAGATAGATAGATAGATAGATAGATAGATAGATAGATAGA
>JBBMJY010000005.1:17613162-17638102 GCA_037833715.1 Toxotes lorentzi
ATATACATACATATATATATATATAAACTTATTCAAACTATTTCTGAAGTGATTTTTGTGTGATAATCAAAAGTAAGATACGATTTGTTAGAATAACGGCAGCTTAAAAAAATAAAGAGTGGAAGTAACTGCGAGAGGCCATTAAAAAGGCTTGGCTTTAAACTGTGTGGTCATGTGATACTGATCAACAAAAACGTGGCTGTGAGAAAGAGCAGGTACATTAGGAAAAAAAAAGGAGATTATAAATCAACACAGAGGAACATTACCTGTCAGAGGAGGGGGGAAAAAATGTCATTCTGATTAAACCATAGAAATAAAGATTCTGATGACGCGGGATGAAAAATGGCATCAAACACAGGGTTAATGCGACCACAAGCAAACAAGCAGACTGTTGTCTACAGGAGCTGTGTTGGTTAGACATACTATACCTGGATCAATGAGAACCTCCTGAGCCCCTACAGACAGAGAAAAAGAATGCAGATTCACTCCATGACGCAAGGCGCAATGTTAGCAGTGTTAGTCTGCGTAATAGCTGCTGCTGCTCAACATACGTTAATCGAACACACTGAGCAATGATAAGCTTCTTGGCATGCAATTTAGTTCACCTAAACAAACTGAAATTAAAGTCATTAATAAATTAATTACTTTAGCCAAAAAATTACTCAATATTTGTTAGTCATTAATTTATTAATGAAAATAATTTATTACAAATTAAATAATTTATTCCAAATTAAATAAAAATTACTAGAATTCTGGCCTTCCTGACATATATGTATCATTTAAGTCATTTATAAAGTACAACAAAAATTCATTCAAATCATTTGTTTTTTATCATTTCATAGCCTTAAAAAACAAATTTTAGAATGTATAACTGATTAAAAAAATCTCATTAGCTGCATCCCTGAATCAGTCAGGCCTCAGATATCATCCAGACATCATCATTATTAATATTCAAACAGACATAGCATGATGCTCTTCTCATTGAGTTAAGATACACATAAGGCAGTGTTAATATAAGACCATGTTAAAAGCATGTTAATAACAGAGTAGACAGATTAAACACAGTTAATTCTAATTAAATTAGCAGTCAGGACAAACAAGAAGGGTGTCCACAGTTTAGGAAGCTGACGTCCTGCACTCTGCACACAAAGGAAGCAGCTTAGCTGAGCCAGGTTTAGCGATGTTTGAGCTGACAGTCAGCAGTGACATTCTGACTCCGTCACAACTCATTCGGACAACAGCCATTCAGCTGTTCTCCCAGCCGCACCTCAGTTTCTGTCACTCCGCGTACGCAGTGATGTGCTCACCTGGTCTGTGGCGTTTCCCTGCATCTGCTGGCTGGGAGATGCTTGGCTTGCGTCCAACCGTCTTCCCTGCTGTGCCTCCAGGGTAGTGGAATATAACAGACGCTGAGCACAAACCCTCCAATGCAGCTGCACACAGAAACACAGCAATAATAAAAGACATTCTTTCTATCTCTTCATAGTTCTTTCATATCCTGTTTTTGTTTCTAGCTCTTACTCTTACAAGAGCCCGTGAAGGTTCGTCTACGATCCTGATGTTTACACTGTCCGGTGACTTTTTGTGATATAAAAAGCCGAAACACTTTCTGCTGTTGAACTCACTACATGTCAGTACAGTCAGTGAGAGCAAACAAAAAATTGACTACAACATGGAAAGTGCAGACTCAATCCCAGGAAACTGATAAATCAAGAAACAACAGCTGACACTACAGCCTGAGCTGTATGTCAGCATAACTGGTATTTTTCCACCATCGTTATTTTATCACGGAAACATCGGTATGAGTATATAAGTCAGATAATGACTAAGAAAAAGTTCATGCTTCAACAGCACTTCCTCCAGCTCAGTAGACATCTTTGCACAGTTGTGAGGATCCTTTTGTGTTTATGTTAAAAGAATGAACTCTCAAATGTCAATACTGGCACCGGTCTCAGTAATCCAGTGCTGGTCAGACTCAACCAAGGACTCAGCTAACACTGCAGCCATGTGGCCCCAAAGGACATATTACAATATTAAACATGAACAACAGCAGATAAACAGATCCTGGCCTTGTAGTACCAAGATGCCATCCTTCAGACTTACCACCCAGCCACAGGAAGTCATTAACCCCTCTGAGCAGCTCCACAGCCATGTGATAGTGGACCAGGGCATCCTGCAGCATGCCTGCCTGGAGACACAAGTCCCCGACATGCTTCCTCATCCGTCCCTGGCAACGCTTCTTGTAATGCCTGAGAAAAAGCAGCAGGAGGAGAGAGAAAAACTTGTTCAGACAACAGCAGGATGAATAAAGCAGCTCGAGTTCTTGAATGACAAACCTGATTTTGGCTGTTAAATTGATTTTTGCTCACTATATGTTCTTTTTTCATATAGTGGAGATTTCCTTCTCATAAAAACAGCTCAGAATTTTTAGCTGTTGTCATTTCTAATGTCAGCAGGGTGCCAGGAGAGGAGACTCAAATGAATCTTATCAGTCATGTACAGAGGGGATGTATGAGGTTGGAAAGCACAAGCAAAGGAGAGCGACAAAACAAGGACAGAGTATGAGCTGATCTACGACCCTTTAGTCCAACAAAACAGGGACTCAGGAAGGAGCAGCTTCACTGGGATACAGGGAAATTTAACTGCTTTCAGGAAAAATATGATCCCAAAGTGCAAAAACTGGGAAGGTTATGGGAGGAAAATTACAGTTGGTGATCACAGACTAAAACTAATGGTCAAAATTTTCTTATATAAGCTAGAGGCAGGGGACGTAAAATCTATATAAATATTAATTCTAGGTAAATCTATATCAAACATCTGACGGATTAAAAATTCATATTAATGCTCAGTAGGCTATATTTTACATCAATAAAATAGTTCTGGTAGAATAAAACTAAAAGGAAAAGGCTGCTCTTAAGGGAGTCGTGAAAAATTAATCAGAGGAATTTAACTGGATCTTTGGACACGAGTGTCACTATCAAATTCAGGTTTTTAATGAGCAGGTGCAGTGATGTGCCAAGATACAACACAATGTATGAATAACACAATGTCATGAATAAAGATGTGAGTGTCATTCCAGCCTCTACAGTCAGACAGAAAAAAAAATCCTACACTGCACCTTCCCAAACCAACTCTCCTGAAGCAGGGAAAAAACCTCAGCAGCATGTACTGTGCCGCACAGTGTTCAGTGAGTCCAAACTATCAGCTCCTCCTTTAAAAGACCATACCAGTGTTTTCGAGTGTTTCAGTGTATAAATATATTACTTTTTTATCACAAATACAGTGTTTAACGATAAGGTTTTTCAGAGGTTTAAGGTTGTTGTTTTGTTTTTTTAAAGGTTAAGCTGGCAGCTAGTTTCAGTTAATTTTGTAATGTACAAAAATCAAATAACAGAAACGAAGAATCCATTAATTTGTCTATAAGTTGCATGTAGCTCAGAGCTTCAATTCCCTATAAGTTTCCTGCAAAGAGCTATGTAATTCAGTACTAACTATAGGGCAAAAAAACTGCATTCAATTAGTACACTATCAATTAAGTCTAATCAATTGCTAGCATAACTCCAAGAGCCTGTTAATCAACGCACAGCTGGTCAGCAAAACATACACAAATGTAAAATCTGTCTATGGGCAAGTACACAGTTCACCATATTAAGAGAATTAAGTTTCTAGTTATAGCTGAACAAATTATGTTCAGTTCACATTGAAAAAAGGTGTCTGACAAAGGAAAAAACAAATAACAGGGAAACATTGCCACCACGTAAACAGTAATGTGAACGTGGCCCCTTCTTGCTTTTAAAAGGCAGTTGATGAGCTGCAAGCTCATAAGTTTCAAATACTGAGGCCTCCATCGGCACTGAAAGGGACAGGCTACAAATACAAAACAATGTGTGCTGTCAGCTCCATTACAGAGGTACAGTAACTTAAAACAAAGATGAATGGATGATTAACCAGGCACACAGACAGACAGAGAGACAGATACATGAAGACACAGCTCAACAGATACCCAGATAGATACTGGGACCAGTGGCTGTCTGGAGGGTACAAAGATTAGCGACCGAGAGTTCACGCAAATTGTTGTAAATGAGAAAAAGCACAGAAAAACACAGGTATGGTCCTTTAAAGTGGTAACCTTTTTTTAGTGTAACTGTGTGAAAACACACATTGCCCATAACATCTGTGGGCAACTTGTGCACTGTAATATAGTTCTGCAAATCAGGTCTCATCTACACCGCTAAAAAAATCTTGGTTGTGATGAGCCAAGATGAACTTATATGTAATATTGTCCTTTCTATTTTAGTAGCTAGTGTCACTGCTGTGTCCTAGTTTTTTTGCTGTCAGCGTTTATAACCACTGTATTTTAACAGCTATGGGGATATTTTGGCCTTTACCTTCAATCAGTTTGTGTATAAGCTGAATCCTTCAGGAGGAGCGATTGGCAAGTTTGGCTTGGAGTCACGAGCAAATGCACAACAGCACAGAGGTACAGCTGTTTCTTTCAGGGCAGAGCTAAAGCTGATGGGATTGATATGGGTTCACTAAACTTACGAATCTAACATCTCACCTTTTCACACCCAACAATAAACTCACAGGACAGTATGAAAGAAAAAAAAGAAGAAAGACAAATAAACCAAGGTAAACAAACGAAAATGAGTGCAGCAAAAATCAAAAGACAGATTTTTGAGAGGAGAATTTTTGAGCTGGCGAGGCCGACATGTAACACGCAACTTGACACAGAAACAAACACACATTAAAAACGCAGTATATCACATTTACTAAGTGCAATGAACATTCAAGCACTCCTGGACAAGCCTCTACATTTTGAAAGGGTGTTGCAGAGAAGAGAACAACTCACCTGCTATCTGTGTCCAAACCCACAAAGTCCTTCTTCTCAAAGGGCACACACAGCAGAGGGATCTTGTCACCAGACTTGTCTGTGGCCCGGTCGAGCCGCTTAGACTCCAGAACAATAAATATGGACTCCACAAAGTCTTCCACTCTCTTCTCCACATCAGAGCAGTCTTCAAAGCTCGGGTAGAAGGCCACATCTGTGCGCTGCTGCTCTGCAATCTCTCCCTGCAGCCCGAACACTAGCAACCGTGAATCATACAGCGTGGAGCTGTACACTTCCTTCTGGCCGTGGAAGCGCTCGGCGGTCTGAGGCCACTCCTTAGCTGAGCCGCAGGTGGTGATGGCGATGAGGCCCACCACCTTGCGGTGCGTCTGGAAGTCACCCCATTCGTTGTTTTCAGGCAGGTAGTGGTGGCGGTAGCGGATGTAGAGGAGGCGCTGCGAATCCCTGATGCTCACCTGGCTCACGCTGGCAATGCGTTTGTAGATCTTGAAGAACTGGTCCTCGGGGACTATGCCGACTGGCTGGACCACCACAAGCACTGTCTGGTGGTCCTCGGCGCATTGCATGTAGTCTGGGACACTCATCTTCACATGTGGCTTCACAGGACAGAAAAACAAACACATTTAACAGAGATGATCAACCTTTTGTTTCATCAGTTGCCATGCACTAACCTCCATGCATCTGCAACGTTTTAGAAGTCTTCAGTAGAAAATAGCTGCAACTACAACAGCACAAATGACAAAGAATAACCAGGACATTGTTTCTAGAAAGAGATGCTTCTGTTTAATTCTGTAAATGCACATTTAGTTCTTTTGTCCTTTTGGGGTGGAGGCACACGACTGAGAGACACCAGCAGATTAAACCATTACTATCTGTATGGACAGGTACCACGAGGTGGGTTTTGTTTGTTTGTTTTGCTTGTGCACTTTGGATGAAATTACCTTTGCAACTAAAAAAAATTAATGAGAAAAACAAGCATGCATAAATTCAATTATACTTATTTAATATACACTAAAATGAAAGAGTCTGACCTAATTAAGTATAGGTACATCTGCACCTGTTCTCAAAACACAGTACGCACACACTATACGCAAACACCTGCTCTGTGTCCAAAAACAGCTCCAGACGTTTGAATGAAAAAGTGCTGATCGAAGTCTCTGATTTAAACAGGACGCAGAACTGGACCCGTGCGAGTCCTGGACAGTCCAAAGCAGTTTTATTTTCACAAAGTGTAACGTTACCTCTGCCAAAAAGCAAACCAGCTCACGCTGCTGCCTTTGCTAAACAGAAACACCAAGCAGTGGCAGCTAAAAGTGGCGACCGACAAGATTATTACAGTGGTCAGATGTGATGAAAACAATGTATGCAGAAAAAGGAGGCCCCCGATTCATTAGCATGTATTAAATTACTTTTATATTAAGGGAAATTGCTAATTTTAAGATATACTGTCTCAAAACATTTGTGTTTGCTAACGTAGCTCAGCTAACTAACCTATGAATGTACTGCTCATAACGGTCACACAGTAACAACGCTGACCGGAATAAACAGGTTTCTAATGCACACCTCAGATTAGTCAGATTAACTGTTTTACACACCAAAGTATTTAATATATACTGTTAAAACACGTTACCTTATCAGTGTCCTGTCAAATTTCCCAGCTTCCTTCTTTGGACCAGTGTTTAGAGTCACTGAATCAACACTAAGACTTCCTGTGACCATTTTCAAAATAAAATCCTCACAAAATAAATTACATCGGTGTACCATGTCCGCATCGCATTTTTAACTTCTGGCCACATCCACAAGCCCTATTTTGGATCCAAACTTTCCTTTTATATGAAATTAATGCATCAAAACAGCAATGTTCACAACTGAAATATTGCAAATATAGGTTAAAATTTTGATTTTGGCAAATCAGTTCTCTGAAATAGCCACATGAAGCTAGAAGGAAGATACCAACATGTAATTCCATTCAATTGTGGTCATTCTAGAGGATAAAGGATTAAACGGATTAATAGACTATGAGAACAATACTGCAGGATATTTGCTCAGATACGTTCTTTGCACTGTCGCAGTATAGATGACAATGTGCATCTTTTCTTTAGGCTTATATTTTGAAATCAGGATCATTTCGTACTTCCTCTCGTCAGCTCGGCTCCTCTCTTCTTCGTCGTTTCTTTCTTTTGCTGCAAAAGTAGGTCCAACATGCTACAACTGCTCCACTTAAAGGAGAAATGCGGTACTGCAACTAAGAAAAACCTTGAGTAACTGCACTGTAAGTTGTGTATTTGAATGTAATTGTTTGTTTGTCATAGTTATATTATGTTTATTTTCATCATTACCAGTCATATTAAATAACAAAATTGATAATGTCCTATTTCCTTGTTATATAGAACATACTGATAGTAAAGTCTTCATACATTGGTTATGACAAAACATGTAGCTCACTGCAACAAATGTACTGACACTACAGAGCATGGACGATGTCATCCATGTGACTGTCATATATCATCGTAATATTCCACTGACTCGCAAATTAGAAATGGCCTCCTGTGGGTCGCCACACTATCATGTAAAATTCCTCTTTAAAATCGAGACTGTGTAGAAAATGTTTTAGTTAGGTTCTACTTATGAATTTAAAAATTACCCAGGCAGGTAGATTCAACTCCATTTTATTAATTTTTTAACCCTTAAATCACTTTTCACAATCTTCTTGGAAGACAACAGCATTTTATTCCCTAATTTCTTCTTTTTTTTGGCCAAGGGGAATTGGTCCAAAAGCAAAGCAGGAGCTCAGAGACAGACATGGAATGTCTAAAACATGATTCATAGTGAATACACACCAATAACAGGCAAACACGTACAACCATCGACTTACAAAACAGTGCACAAACATTGTGTGTGAAGGCTGTCATTACTGGGGATACCAAACCGTAACAACACAATTATGAAAGCATGGTGGTTTGACAGATGTTACGAGTAAAAGATGGAAACCATGTTGTTCTCAGTTTAAAAAAACAAAAAAAACAATACATGAACGTAATATTTCAAATGAGATTAATCAAGTTAATGAACGCAAATAGATAAAAAGCACAAATACGTGAAGCCTTCATTTTTCCCATGTGGTGAGTGTTCCCTAAGGCTAGTAAGACTGAGTCAGGTCAATCTAAACACACCAGCTGCTTTGACCTTCATGTCTGTTCAGAATGAGGCAGGGTTTCAGTGCATAGTCACATTACTGCATCTTCATGCCCAGTACAATCAGTGAAACTGTAACATAAAAATCAACAGAGGAAGGAAAAGCTACGTGTTGAAAGTGAGAAGATTCACATCTTTTCAGTCCAATCATTTACACTCCCGATGAAACGCTCCCTTCTAAATGTTTGGCGTCTTTTTGCTCCGTCAGTCAACATGACAGAGCACCCACCGGTGAAACAGAGCTTTCAAGTTATACAGTAAAAATTATGGAAAACATAGAAGATGTCAGGTAAGTGCTAAGCCTACAGTGAGTAACCACCTCCAAAAGCGCATTACAGATTTATATTGGCACCAGATGTGATGTAATGAAGCATGTTCATCCTTATCAGCCGGATGCTTAAAATAAGCAGCTAACTTCTGAAACCTTTGATCACAGATTTTTTTTTTTCCTAAGAGTAATCCAACTTTTGAGTAAGTTTGGCTCACTGGAGACCATTATAACATATCTAAAGAGAATGTTTGGTCCCCAAATCCAATGTTTGCTGATACAAACAGGGAATAAACCATGATGGTAGAAACAGTGAGGCCATGAGTCCAACTCCCTCCCTCCACCCCACTCCCTGTGAAGTCCTGTAAATTTTAATTCCTCACATGAAGATCTAAACGTTTCTCTATAATTAATACAATTTTCTTGGGAAGATACTGAAATCTTTTTGGTCAGCCTAGTAAAATTTAAATACGTACAACTTCCAGCAATGTGTAGGTTTCATTTGTAGTATGTTAATTCCCCCCTAAGGCCACTAAAAACAGCCACGTCCATCCACAACCTATCTTAAAGGCACCCTGTGGAGTTTTTGACCTCTAGGAGTAGGTGGGTCCCTGTTTTGTGTGTATCATGCAGACAAGACATACACACTCCTGCCACCAGTTTCACACTACTCAGGTCAACACTTGGTGGCAGTAATGTGCTAACAAGGAGTTTAAAAAGACAGACAGGAAGAAGCCTGCAAGCTAGCAAACACAGATGTAAACAATGCAAGTTTTAAAATATTTTCACCATCGGTCGCGTCAGGAAATGTAAATGTTAGGAGGGAAATGAACAACACTTTGGTTAGACAACACAATTTGACGAGACACACTAAATGTAAACGTTGATGTTTTAGGGGGAAAAAAACTCCACAGGGCACCTTTAACGTGTTACAAGTGATTGTTTCATGCTTCATTAAAGTAACTTTTATTTTTAATATCTGTCCAAAAACAGGTCAGACCAGCCCAGGACCTCAGTAGGGGCTACAACGAACTCCCATTTCTGAACCAAACCTCTCATTACATAATGCATTAGGTAACCAATGGACCAAAACAACAACCAGAAAAAAAAACTGTCCATGCCAAAGAGGCAACTTTTAGCTGCTATAATTCATGATTAGTTGGGTTTAAGGACATCACAGTCCTTGCTACTTCCGTGCACGTTTGCATCCATATGAAGTACAAATATTGTGCCGTCGTGTACAACATGGGAACTTGAAGGCTACAGAAAAAGATGACAAAGTACTTAAGACTGAGTGATGATGTGTGTTTGGTCTGCAGAGGATCAGAAGATTCTGGGTTTGAATGTTATCATCCAGTGGATTAGTTTAATCTCCAGCGATCATGTGGCCGCAGCCAAGATTAGTCGACCTAATTACCGCACATTTAGACACCCCATTGATTCCTAGAAGACTAGGAGCACTTAGTAACACTGGTCTGTCAGACAGGAAAAGGGTCTGAAAGGAATCAAAGGAAAGAACAGGAAAAACAACACATGATAATAGAACAGATTGACACTGATTTAGAGTCTAATGGTGCAGTTGGGGGAATGTTTGTCTTCTGATTAGCTGATTACGAGATATTTGGCATTCTTCATTATGGCATTGAAAGTGGGTGGACACTGCCAGTGGTGCAGAGAGACTGGATAAAGGACCTCCATTAGGGCACAGGGTGGGTGAGCAGGTGGCTGGGGGTTAAGATGGAGAAGTACACCTCACCCTCCTCACGCCAGTTTCAGAAACTGTTCCACTGTATCAGCTTCCACCGCTTCAGAAAACATTTCGTAGTTCTGTGGAGAGGAACAGTGTCAATCAGCAAACAAAGAAGACCTCACAGGACGTCTGCATCGCCTCACAACTGGCAAAAAATTAAGATCACGAAGCATGTGCTCACACATGATTCACACACTCTTTCAGGGATGCAACATCACTTTAAAGTCAACGTACAATCTCGACTGTCATTAGAGCACAATGACTGATGATCAGTATAATTATTACACATAGGTGCTATATGAACACTGGGTCTGAGTAATCATTGATGAGATATGTAAAGGACTGGGCTTCAGTGTAGACTCCTGCAGCCTGATGCACCAGCACAGTAGCTTAGTTTGAACGCAGTGTTGACATCATGCTACAAAAACGGGTTACACAATACAGGTCAGTTACAACTTAGACTTGAGATAAAATTCTCACAGCTTCCCAGAAAAGCCGTAAAGTCCTCATCTACTATGATAACAGTAAGAAAAATGGTATGGACTAACATTAGAGGAGCCGGGGGAACGTAGCAGCAAATGGGCTCTGTTTATTTAATGATATATCAGTGAAAATATGAGTTTTTGGAACATACCAGGCATCCAAAGTGACATAACAGAAGTAAATTATGGTGTTTGACGTGTTCCTATGAACGCTCCTATCAGGCCTGTACAGTCTGATACTGAAAACATAGGTTAATGGTGAGAAACTGGATTCAATTTGATATTTGAGAGTAAAAAAAAAATCTTATAGAAGTATGTTGGCCATAAATGCTTAGATATTTCTGATCTGATTTGTGTGTGTGTGTGTGTGTGTGTGTGTGTGTGTGTGTGTGTGTGTGTGTGTGTGTGTCCTTTCCTCACCCCACAGTAGTCGTCTTCATTGAAAAGCTGGGGAGGGACAGCTGTTGGGTCCCCTGCTTTGCTTCTCATTTCATCACGAAGCTCCCCGCCCAGAGAAATGTCGATGAGCTCGTACTGAATGCTTTTACTGTCGAGGATTCGTATCACTTCTGCCTGTTGAGACTTCACCTGAGAGGGAAAAAAAAAAACGGCAGCCATTTGAAATGTATTTAATTCCAACATAACCGCTAGGAGCATATTATTGGCATATAAAGACATTTGCCACGACAGCTTCAAATCCTTCTTTTACTGACTACATTTTTTTACTAAGTGGAGCAAACGGCTGATTGCCATCAGGCTGTTAAGCAGACGAAGGCCACCAACAAACTGAGGGACTGTCATTTCTCCTCAAGGGCAGGGGCATTTTTCAAGGGCACAGTGCTGACACAGAAAAAATAAACTATGATTTAAGTACTTCTTGAGGCTGCCCCTTTAAAAAGCTTTATCTGGCTTTTTCTGGCTCGTGGGTGATGATTAATAGACCTGGTGAACACTCTACTATCTTTCTGGGCAACTGAGGAAGTTGGGAGGGGGGTGTTCGTAAATGTGACCACACCTAAGCAACACAACACAAGCTGGAAACACACAAAGCTGGCATTTAACTGGCCACACACCGTTGTAAGGCCAGTTTCACGTCCTTAAACTGAAAAGGGGAATTTGTTTTGCCTGTTTCATGAAACTGTGAAATCCGGTTCATCAGTTAGATCATGTGACACTTTGTGCAACTAAGCAACTAAAGCAAACTGTTTTTGCAGTTTTCTAAAGCAAACAGAATATTTTTAAACTTCCAGGTTATATATGTACGTCTGAACACATTACATTAGAGAGGAGGATCTTCTAGAAACACTGTGTGTACTAATACAACTGCAGAAGAATTAGATGGACTAAGAAAGCAGTATTAAGAGCATAAAATGAAGAGGAATCTTAAAAACTAAAACCATAATAAAAGTGTATTAAAAAATTGGTTTATATTTAAGTGGGATTCATTTTTACATGCACATGTGTTTCTTGGGCACGCTTTCATTGAGGAACAGGAAGGATGGTCATGCTGCTGCACATGAGAGGGTTAAAAACTAATGCAGTCACAAAACTTTCCCACCACATGAATTCCTCTCTCCTAATAGATACCAGATGTTTGGTCCAGTGCATCGACATACAACGTTTTCATAAAGTCCTGCAAAAATTATTTCAACCAGGCATACTGTGCTGTACAACGTCAATGTGCTCATGCCTGTGCGCAGTCCTGATGTCAACCTGTTCTACTAAATCCATCTGAATAATGTATTGTGTAGGAAAAGAGAGCAAAACTCCATTACAAAATCAAGCGTTGTCAAAGTATGTTGCTCATAAAACTAACACATACATTAAAGAATATAGATGTCTGACTTTTCCCAAGTTAAAGGCTCTGCTGGTCAATTCTGCTTACAAATAATATACCAGGCAGTTTCTCTTTCAGAAACATTATAGAGATTATTGCTGGTTTGCACTGTCTCTTCCCACCGACCTACAGAAACTGTTAGATAGATAAAGTGAAAGGTGTGCCACTTTCAAAAGATGAAATTCCTTTTTTAAAATACGGTTGTTTGGTGTACTTGATGTATGTGCAACTGTAAAGCCCCCTTTTTTTTTATACAAACACCAGGTTTGTAAAAAGGCCTTCACATTACACTTTATATTTACCATATACAGGGAGGCCTTAAACTGCCATATTTTTACATGAAGTTTGGCGTGCAGTTTCCCGTACCGGAAACGCACACATAAGGTCGATAAGGCCAGCTATTCCGGCCAGCCTCAGGAACCAAAGTGACACTGTGACAGTGGCACTGTTCAGAATCAGTAACACGTCCACATTTTGAGAAAAAATATCAGCAGAAACAGCTAGCTTAACATGCTCGATTTAAAAAAAAAAAAAAAAAAAAAAAAACACCTCTTCCAAGATAAAGGTAACGAGGTGGAATAATGCGGTGGAACTCGCATTTGCACGTCTTATATGTTTTGCTAAATTTCTCACTGATAACTTTAATCATCCTTAACAGCCTACAACCTGGTACTGCTGACGCTACGATAATGAAATAAGTGGGCACTGAGTTGCATAGGCCCACTGCACTGTTAGTCAGGAGGAAGCTATTACTGATAGGGCGCTAGGCGTGTCTGTTGGGCTGAGCGCTGTTAGCTGCAGCCACCGGAGCTGAAAACCGACACAGGGTATTAAACTTATTAAATTACAGCCGCTCGACTCACCGTCCGTGAGGCAGTAACGGTGGTGTAGTACAGTTTGATTCCCATTGCTGCAGGTTCTTCCGCTCCCTTTGTGTATCTGCTCGCGAGTAGCTGTCCCTCTGGCTCGTGTCAAGCTGAACAGTTACTGTTTAAAAAGGGGAAGGAAGTTTGGCGACAATGCTTTCAAAATAAAAGACAGTTATTAGTTAGATGTCACTAATAATGTCCAAATTACATAAATGATCGTATATTATGATGAGCAGAGCAGGCTTTTTTGAAAACCCAGAGGAAAATTATAATCAGTTAAAAGTGTCTGGTTGTGTACAAAAAGTTGCTGTGTGGGTGATTTAACTTGTTGAGGGCCCTGGAGCAAAACATTTTACAGTCAGATCCCTGCACAGTATGTATATTGGAAGAGTTTTTGGTGTATGAAATTGTTATTGGTCACTGTAATCATTCCTCCAGTCCATGGTCAAGCACAGTCCACAGTCTTTGCTGTGTTAAAAAGTCCATTATGCATCTTAGGCCAAAGCCAAAGTCTGAATCAGTTAAATAAAATGTGAATCGTCCAAAGTTTCAGTCTTTTAAATGCAAAACTTCCTCTTTTTGTTTCCCCGATAGTGTTCTCTTTCTGAGCCACAGTGGAGGGATAGCAAAACAAAGAGAGACTTTCCTTAAAAAAAGTAACTTTTGATCATATCCACTAGATATAAATAACTTGACGTGCCAAAGCTTCATATTAATTTGACAGTGGATTTTGTTCCCAATCTCTTGGATTTTGTTCCCCATCATGGAATTTGCAGTGTGGTCATTTAATGAAAAGCTATTTAATTTAGGAACATCCGCTGTGTGAGCACCCTTGTCTGTTTACATTGTGCAATATTACACATATCACACAATATTGCACATCCCCATATTCCAAAACAAAGTTAGGCTACAGCTAATGAAACTACCACAAATAAATTACCACATGGTGAAAATGGGGCTTTTGGGGACTCCTGGGTGACTAAGAACCAAGGGTAGTTGCCCCTTTTATAAACCACCCTTGCACTGAACACATCAAACTGGGTGAGTTTTTATGTTCAGAACATCACTGGCAGAAAAGTAGTAGCAGTACAGACATCTAAAGCTGAAAGTTGATGTTTCTTGTCTTATGTGACAGAAATATCTTTGGGTTTTAACAAAAATATACAAAATATGCAACTACAAGACATCACTCTGGAAACAGTGACTGGCATTTTTCACAATTATAGATCAAATGATTGACTGAGAAAATACTGGGCAGGTTATTACATAATAAAAATAATCATTAGTTGCAGCTATGAAAAAAAAAATCATCCTCATCTGATAATCAGCTTTACCTGTGGACATCCTCCTGTGACATGCTAATGAATGTTTAATACTGAAAACAACAGGAAATGATCTGTTCTTCTCTGTACAACTTGACTGTACTCTGTCTCCATACTCAGGACCACTATGTGCTGTGCAGTTTAAAGAGACAGTGCAGGGATTTATTCATGTTTAAATGTGGCGTTTATTTATCCACTTCTACATAACCGTGGATGAAATGCTAAGATTTTTAATTCATAGTTATCAGGGCTGTGACTTTCTTTCACTTGCTTTTTCATGTCTCTTGTCCCTCATCCTTCCTTCCTTTCATGCTTTTCTTTCCTTTCTCTACGTTTTCTCCTCCTTAAACCTGAGCCCCCTTTTTCCTTCCCTTTCAACCTCATTTTCTCTGTTCAGCTTTATTCTTTTTTCAGGCAAATTCCAGACAATAACACACACACATTCACAGATCCACAGTGGTCCCCACGAATTTCATTCAAAGAAGCAGTGTTTGGGTTTCTCATAGTTAAGTGCATCTCAATCGATGCATTGCTTGTATGTGTACAAATGCATGTTGGGCATTAAATGAGAAACAGCAGACTATAACATCTCAGCATGTCACATTTCCTCGACTGAAGTGGTTAATTCAGGATTTATTCTAGTCATTTTGGATGGTTTACTCAAACTGTAAAGCTGAACATCTCCATTCAAATTAATAATTGATCATGACTACTGTTGTAACCCTGAGACTCTACCCTGAGCATGCTGTCTGCAGACAAACACACACAGGAAGCCCTCATTCCTCCTCTAAGATTTAGTGCTCCAGGTCTGCACCAACCAATCAGTCAGCAGCACCACACACTGTGTGAGCCGTGTGTTCAACGCAATACACCTGAAATTCTACAAACGTAACAGAATAATTCTGAAAACAGTTGCAATGCTCTAATTCTGTCCCTTCGTATATTCATATTCTCTTAATTATGTCTTTACAGCTTCCTGCTGATCCTGTCTCATTCAGCTTTAGCTGCCCTGTGATGTTGTTCTTATGGCTAAGCTGAGCTTTGAACTAAAGGCTAACATTAGCGTGCTAACATGCTCACAATGGGAATGCTAAGATGTGGATGCTAAGCATAATAAAATATAATGTTTACCATGTTCACCATCTTAGCACAAATCACAAAGCTGAGGTTGTTATGATGTAATTAGTTTTCAGGGATTATTGAAAACTAATTACATTTGACCTGATAAAAAGTCAGAGGATCAATAAAGTTATTACAATTCAACCTGAGGGGAACATGAAAGTGTGTACCAAACTTTATCTCAATCCATCCAATGAATTTAATGAGGAACAACAAATTCAACATCGTGGTTAAGGGAAAAAAGGAAAGTCAAGGGAGCTCAGTAAGATACATCATCTGGGGACCATGAATGTTTGTAGAAAAGTTTGTGCCAGTTCATCCTTCATGCTGAGATGTTTCACAGGATTATGGATCATGAAAGTCATTGGGATTCATCCTCTAAGTACCAATTTCCAAGTTCCATATTTCTTGTCCATCCATCTAATAGTCAAGACAAGTTACCCATAACCAAAAATGTCAATCCCCCTGGTGCTGCCAAAGGAAGAGTCAGGGGGACCATTAATGATTTTGCAAAATGTATCATTAGATGGACCGACAGCAGCAGCAGCTTGGTACTGTAAATCCTAGAGCCACACCACTGGCATGGATAAGACCTTGAGTTTTGCTAATGGTACACTTAAAAAATGAATCCTGTTACTACATGCTCTCCCTTGAATTTCATTAAATAAAGCAAAAACATGTCACCACCACTCCTTCAAAAAGACCCCTCACTGTGAAAGACATACAACAAATAAGAAGGTAGGAGGTTTAGTGTTGCTCAAGGAAGTGACACATGGCTGCCAGGGGGGATTCAGTCTGGGGTTGTGGGGGTCACTAGTCTGACCACTAGACCCCCAAGCAACAAGTAATTCACTTGAAATGATCTAGATTCTTTAAATTATAAGAATCTTTTACACATCATAGTCCAAACAGTAACATATCAGCTGTGGGCTGTTGCTTATTAAAATATATTTTGAGGCCCGTTAAGTCTAATGAGCAACGATGAAATTTAATTTGGAGCTTATCAGAAGGGAACCAGGCTGGCCTCCTCTATTGTGAGTCAGACAGGAGGAATGTGGGAGAGAGTCCAACAGTGCCATAATTCAGCTGATTCAGGGTTTCAAGTGAGTAACTGAGCCGTGCAGCCAGGACCAGCACGCACCAGTACACAGTAAGACTGGAGCCACGCCGCAGAGCCAGCCGGGAGGGTCAGTATATCTGACATTTGCAAGTGAGGTGAACAATATCATCTCTGGTGTTTGTACTAGAGAAAGCAGAAAATCTTACCTGAAATAAATGCACCTTCATCAACACTTGGGGGCAGCAGAAATGTACAACAAATGACAAACACAGACGCACAGACAGGAACTGCTGTTGCTTTGATGGCAGAGTGTGGTAAAGGTCTAAAATGTCTTTATTCAAAGGACAGGGAAGGAGGCCGTGATTCATTTGGCACTAACACAAAAGAAAGAAAGAAAACTTCTAAAAAGTAGACACAATAAAAGAGATGTATTGAGAAGACCAGCACCTCTCTAAGCCCCAGAGCTGCCCACAGTTTCACCTGCAGTGAATAGAGCCTCTCCCCCACCTCCGTGGGGTCCCAGAGGCATCCTTAACCTCCACACTTGCAGGCTCAGCTCCCTGGCACAGCAGTTCTTGAGACGGATCATCTCAAAGGACTAAATGTATGTTCACAGACTTGAAACAAAGAGAGTTTGAACCTCATGTGAACATTGCTTCAACCCCATTCTCATTCAAGGCTCAGACATCTACCTGATGGGCGAGGGAGAGAGGCTGAGCCCACACTAACACTTTAAGGTTGAGAGGCACTTTGCTTCTTGGCCTCTTTGGGTCCTGGGCTGCTGCTTTCATCATGCAGCCAAACTCAGGGCTTCATATGCAGTTCAGGGGCTCTACAAAGGGCACACATCCAAGCAGCTCTGTCAATTCAGGATACAAAATCTGAGCTAGAAACTGTGAAAGGACCACAGGACATGTACCAGAACATCCAGCAGACCTGTTTTCAGAAATGCAGACAGTAGCCCACACGTCATTTGTTTGTTTACTGGAGGGATCAAATGGAACATGAAATGGAACATCTGTTTCCTACAGTGTCTGATTTAACAGCTGCTCCCACGTCATTTTGTTCTTTCACTCGTTTCTGTTTAATGACTTGTTGATACAGATAGCGAGGCACATTTTCAAGGTGGCAGATCACCTCATTTACTCATCCATGCTTTCCTTACATATAATCCTATAATCCTACAGGCCCAGGTTTCTATACATTGTCCCAGTACAATAAGGCAGATTCCCTTTGTTCTCGTGTCTCGTCTGAGCTTACCAACACACATGTACAGCAAATACTTACAGTATGAAAATAACAGCTGAGGCCCTGCTAGCAGGAACGCTGTTTAATTGGTTGCCATGGAGACCAATTAACCACTGAGGCACATCCATTGAGAAACAGGCATCATGTTAGGCATGCTATGTTTAGCATCAAAAGCTTGTCATGGTATACTTCCATTATTCAACCCTTCTTCTATACAGCATTTGTACTACAATAGTAATCCAGTTTTTATCATGCTATGAAAGTGTTTTTCTTGTGTTTTTAATGCAGAAATGACAGTGGTTGCAGTAACACCATGTGTTTCTGTGCTATTAACCACTGCAAGCAACACCAGGCTACAACATGAAGTCTAAGGGAACAGGAGCTGCTGCTGGTGCTTTGCTGACAGCACAGAGGGAGAGACATCAAAGATCAGGAGGGCACTGGTTGACATTAATTTCATTTGACAGTAACAACAGAAACTGACAAAATCCTGCAGATTTAACATAATGTCAAAAGAATAAAGGAGCATCAAGAAAGGGAAACCTGCAACAGTTTCAAAACTACCCAAAAAGAGGCACAATAAAGTAGAAATCTAATTTCCAATTAGAGTTATTATTCAGAGGCAGAGATCATATATATAATATATATTGGACCAGACAATATACATGTAGGTAAGGTTTAACTTTTCCTTACGACTCTCTCTTGCTGTCAGTGAAGGTAACAAGCATGCTGTTCCCTGCACAGTGCAGTGTGTTGGAGTACTGAGGGGATTGGACACGGTGACTGGAAGGCATCAGGTGGTGATATCATATGAAACTCTTCAGAAAGTTATGACAGAAACTGTAGTTTAACAGAAACGTTTAGATTATTTCTGCCTCCAAGAAACGTTTATTTAACTCAGTCCCACCATTTTTACATTTTGGTCATTATTATCTCCCAAAGACAAACATCATCATGGTACCTTCATCTCTAAGCAGCACCCATGCCTACTTTTCCCTAACGACTCGAAAGCCACAAACAAGATTTACAACAGGACAAAATACAGTGATTGCTGACAGCTTCTAACATACAGTACATAACTCAAAACAGTCCACATATATCTACGGCATGTCTAAAATAAGATACATTCAGAAAGTTAAGGCTTTCATTATATATTAAATCGCTCATAAAACATTCAGCTTTCTTGAATACAGTCAACAGACAGTACCTTAAATTATGAAAGTGCTAGGGAATCAAACTTGTATTAGCACAACAATAACATAAAAAATGTTTAAATCTCAGACGGGCAATGAAAAACATCTCATCACGTGATGGCAGCTTCAATCCTAAAGCTTCAGCTTCTGCTGATTTTACACACTGTGCCAATATCTGACAGCATTTAGAGGGTTGAGAACATCACAGTACATTTTTAACACAATACTCAATCAGCACCAACTTTATGCTAAAGTTGACGTAAAATGTGTAAACAATGGGCTCTTAAGGCACAATGACAGAGGCTCCTGCTTGTTATAATGCTGTTATTACACTGTAAAAATGGAAGAGCTCTCATCTGTACTTCAATTATGAAGTAGATTTTTGTGCAGGGGAAATGATGCCACTCTTATATAGGTTGTGATTAGAGTATCACCTTTAACGCTTTAACGTTTTCAATAATTACAATTTTAATAAAATAAAAATCGAACAATCAGGCTGTCTGGGTGAAATATGATACGAATAATTAATATACAAATAACAACACACAGAGTCCGTCAGTTTCAAGATATCTGAAAATAAATATTCCCCGATTGTAGATGTCACTCCATATATCATCACAGTGTTGTAGGATAGTAAAAATAAAATCCCAACAAATTCCTAATTGAACAGATTTACATGTAGTAATGTACCTATTTTAATTAGCTGAATTTTATTTACTTAATGTAATTACATTTAATTCCTTTCTGACTAATGTTTTAAACTGGGCCACTAAATCTGAAACGATGAATTGAAACCACCTCACAACAGTAACCAACACTGACAAAACTCCGATTAAAGGCTCTTATAACTTGAATTAAGTGATGCAGTGATGTTAAAACCCTATTCTGATTTCAGAGGGCAATTTACTGTTGAATTTCCAGCACTGAGAGTTGTTCTAGTCACGGCCTCCTGCCACGGTGTGGTCGGCTGGTCGCAGGCATGGCCGACAGGTTGCTTAGGGTAACGTGCACTGATCTGACTGGCAGACGAGAGGCAGTGCAAATTCAAACGTGAGGACCAATCAAAAGCAGTGCTCAAGTAACTGTAAGAATAACTGCAATTTAATCACAGTTTGAAGTTACTCCACTGCTTATGAAAGGCCATATAATTTAGACAGTCGTATCCACATTTTTGTAGTCCTTGTAAATTGTTATGTTCACTTTTTCAAAAAAGCACCAGCCTTTGCTAATACATGAAAAATACTAATCCTGTAAATTATTCCAAAATTCTAATACAGACGAGTATCAAAATGCTACTTCTTTTAACCTGCTGCTTACTGTTATGAAGTGCTCAGATTTCAGATGTTTACATTTACATTTACAAACCTGCACCAAATATAATGAGTTCCCTTTCTATCAAAGCAGCTGAGTCTGGAAGGAAAGGCACATAAATGCTTTCGCACATCGTTCCTTCAACATCCCATCACTTATTTGGACTTGGTTTTGAAGTCAAGCACTCGTTTGACTTTCCTCAGCATGAAGGCACCAATTAGCACACATGCAACCAAAGTGACCACATAGAGTCCCACGAAAAGAGCAACCTCACCACTCCTGTGCAGACGCAAGTACAGCTCCCTACGGCCCAGGTAGTCGAGGTAGGAGGCGTGAATCTGACACAGGGTGCAGAGAGACAGAAAAATATGGAAAATCTGATGACTCTGTCCCACAAAATCACACCGTCCAGGGAAGCAGCGCTCTAGCAGGGGGAAGGTGAAGAAGAAGGCACAGCTGAGAAAGAACGCCACCTGGCCAAAGTGATAGATAATGGCTGGGTCATTGCCGGCCATGGACCAGGATAAGAGTCTCTTAGCCACAGGGCTGCTGTCCCAGATATAGGCAAGGGCCGAGGGCACCACCTGGCACACCTTGCGCACCCAGCTCGGCAGGCTGTGGTTGCAGTATTTGCCATAGCAGCACCCCAGGCATGACAGCCAGCTGAGGACAGTGGCAGCAGGCATGAAGATCCCATGCACGTGTCTGTATAAGCTCTCATCCACAGCGTAGTAAAAGTGAACGACAGCACTGCCGTACTGATACTGTGCCACCCCAATGTAGTCCAGGAAGAAGAAGGCATAGTGGCACAGCTCAGACTTGCCACCCAATAGGTGAGCTGCTACACTAAACGCCGTGTAGGTCAAAGAGGACAGGATGAGGATCAGCAGAGGCCACGAATGAGGATCACTAACAAAGTCCACAGTCTCAGCGAGCTGACGCAACTTGACCAGGAAAACCAAAAACGCCAGCAGATGAGTCCAGATGTTGATGGTCTCGTTGTGGCGCTGGAACAAAGACAGGAGGTAGTAGCGCCAGTTTTGGTCGAGTGGTCGGTAGCCGGTGCAGACATAGTGCTCTCTGAAGTAGCAGGGAACCTCGGTGTCTTGTACGGTGCCGGGCATGGAGGGGGCAGCCTCCGTCAGCATCCGGGGAACCTGCCTGATCTGCTGCAGGCTGATGAACACTCGCCCGATTCTCTCCATCACTATGGTCGCCATAACTGTCAGTGGGTGACTAAGGCACGCTGGAGGGTTCCTGCTGAAAAGATTTTACCAGTTAACATCTACAAAAACTCTGTGTTTTTATTGAGCAATACTTTCAACAATTTTAAGTGAGTTTAAAATATCTGTTTCTAAAATGATCACTATCAAAGAAAAGAACAAAACACTTTAATGTGGATTATCGGGAATCAGATGTATTTGGAAATGTTTCTAAATTCTATTTCATGTGCATGAGTGAAAAAATGCTATCCAAATATATTTCTTCTAATAATCTCAGTAGATTATGCAGACAGATGAAGATGGAGCTCAGTGGTCTCCATTTTGACAGTGATGATGATGTTATCACTACTGTGGTCCACTTTCTGGACCTGCTACAAAGAAGGGATCTGTATGCTCCTAGACCTCTGGACTCTGGTGTGGAAATTAACTATGGTGAAAAACGAATGTGCTACAGTTTCTAAGAAATGACTCCTTCTATCTTAGATCACAAACTTATCAATCACCCTTCGTACCCACACTCTCGTTTGTGTGGCAGTTGTTATCACTGGCTAACACCACAGTGGCCACTGTCGACACACCTACAGAAAGCACACAGGAACACAGCTGTAAGCCCTTCAGTATATGTTGGTTACCTGATTTTTGGTGTGTTTTTGTAATGTGGCAGAAAAAAAAGGAAGTGGTGTTGAGTCTGTGTCCCATTGACCAATGAGCCAATCATCAAAAAGGAACCATGGGGTAAGCTCAGCCACAGACCTCAGTGTTTCCAGAGGCATGTCTAGTGGCCCCCAGCGGCTTGAAGCATGCAGCAGGCCTAATGCTTTGGGTGTATGACCACAGGTGGGACGCTGACCTGCAACTCTGCTGAATTTTACAACAGTTACATCAGGTGCTATAGCAACTATGTCAATGTATGTTATATGTATGTTTGTATGTATTTTATATTTACTCTGTGTGAAGCTTTGCACTTAGTAAATGTGAGATTTTTTTGCTTTAGTTAATGTGAGCTAGGTAACTGTTTGTTACTGCAGATTTTTTAGCTGAACATTTCCAATTTAATTTCAAAACTCCTTGTTTTCAGTGCCATCAGCCATCAGTGTCCAGGATCAGTCGGGATCACCTGGCTGCTCTGAAGGTCTGGGACTACACCCAAGTCAGTTCAGAAAAGTTCTGCCGCAGCCTGAAACCAAGGCATAACTTCTTAAAACCTGTTCCCATCACTTCAGCAGAGTGTTTACTGATCCTCTGAGCATAAACCGACACCTTAGCGCTGGCTCACCTCGGACTGACCGCCTGTTCCCTCCTGCTTTCTTCAGTGTCCGCAGCTCAAACGGCCTCTTCCTCCTCCGCCGCCCGTCGAGAGAATAGTTAACAGATTCAATCGTCGTTCTGAAGTGACAAATGTATAGTCAAGTTATCGTCCCTAAGGTGACGCCGGAAGTGGTGCGGTTTTGCTGTAAAAATAAAAGCGTCGTTCTTTGACTGTGTAATAATGGAAATGGAAAACGAGAAAGAAAACTAGAGTAAATAACATAAGTTATCTCCAATATATGTTGTCTTATGGCAATTTGATAGTGTACAGTTAACCTCAGTGAAACTGATATAGAAAAATGGAGAGTGAGGAAAAGAGCATGCAGATTGGAAGTGGTAAAATTTACCGACCAAAATTCGATTTGTGAAAATAAAAGTAATAAATAAATAAATAAATACATTAAATACATTTTAGATCCCAAGTCTACATACAAACTTTGCATTTGCAGGCGTACAGATAGTAATAGTAACTAAATACATTTACTTGTACAGTACAAGTACTTCATGTTCAGTTCTGAAGTACTTGTACTTTACATGAGTATTCTCGTTTACGGTAATTCATACTTCTACTACTTCTACCTATTTCTTCAGAGGGAACCTTTGTACTTTTTACCCCACTACATTTATTTGACAGTTTTATTAACTTTATTATAGATCTGACCCAGCGTTTGGGTAAAGATGCCACATTAAAGCGATGCTTACACACTGATCCATCAGTAATTTACTATATTATAATCCAGTTGTATACATTACTCGAATGAATCATTCTGCATAATAAGAACATTTACTTTTTGAGGTTTGAAGTACATTTCACGGCGTATACTGTGTTTTATTTTGAAAACGGATACCGGGAAAAAAAAACTGTTGTACCCGGTGTAAATTGAAACACCGGGTAGATCCGCAGGAAGAAGGTTTTTTTTTAAAAAAAAAAAAAAAAAAGCTGAGCTGCCTTAATCTCGTCAGATCTATATGCATCAGAGAGGTGTAGGCAGTAAAGTCAGTGGGTTTCTGGTGTGTTCAGTCTAATGTAAATATACATTATATCATGCGTGGGTGTGAAGTACTGGAACATTCTTTGTCGATGACAGGCTGACCTGGAGTTTTATACAGTATACACATATACAGGCAGCAACAGAGCATGATCACATGACTTACACATGATTTGAATGTTCATCAGAGTTGAACATATTCATTCAGGTGTGTCGAAGCATGAACAAAGAGGACATGTTGGGATTAGTTAAAGGCTTCTATGAAAATAGTTTAGTTTCTATTCTCACCTAAAATATATATAAATGAGGTTTCAGGTAAAATGTGGACAGAATAACTAAGTAAACAAGTGAATCTCGTGTTAGACAAAAGCAAAATCTCATATGTGGATAATTCTATCTTGACTGCACTGAAAACATATTGATTTCTGGTCGAAGGAGAAATAGGCCATGGGATATTTCAGGGACCTGAGTTTGTAACACAATAATAGATCAACATTTGGTGAGATTCACTTATTGGTTTACTTGCCCTGAGCTGAGATACCACCCTCACATCTGTCTGGTAAATATAAGGACTGGAAATAGGGGGAAACAGCAAGCTCTGTCCAAAGATACCAAGAAATACTGATTTATCCTGCTTTTGTAAGAATTGAAAATTAAACCAAGATGTGACACATTAGTTAGTGAACTATTGGAGATAGTCCCCCCCCCCCCGTTTCCAGTCTTTCTACTCAGCTAAGATGACTGTGTCCTCGCTGTCGTTTCTTATTCATCATACAAGTATGAGGGTGTTATCAGTCTTCTCATCTCAGCTCCAGGCAAGAAAGCAGAAAAGCATTTCCCAAAATGTCAGTCTGTTGTGTTAAAGTGTGTTGCACAGGTGCACAGGTGACAGGATGATTAATATTCTGTATATA
>JBBMJY010000005.1:17638202-17687357 GCA_037833715.1 Toxotes lorentzi
TATATATAAAAATATATATATATTGTTTTTGTTTCAAAGGGGCTGTGTGTCCTTGTGTGTCTAGATTGCAGTGCTTTGTGATACTTCATGAAATTGTTCTGAATCAAATTCAGCCTGTGTAGAAACCTAAAAATGGCTCCAGCACACTGCCAAACCTTTCTTCATCCCAGAATCTTTTTTTTTTTTTTTTTTTAATCAAATCCATTTTTCAGCAAAAGATCTCCTTTGTTGTTTGGATCCAATACAGCAGAGCTTCCTGTTACATAATCATTTAGCCTGAACCAGTAGTCAGAATTGGCTCTGGGGTTTGAGCTTTGCTGAAAGTAAACTGTCCAGTCTGCTCACGTCTCTTCCTGAGACTCAGTTTTACTGTAACAGTCTCCAACAATACTGGGTCAGATGTACTGAGGTCTGGAAAAAATATCATGTAAATACAGTATTTTTATTGTATCTGTCATCAGGAAAATATGACCACAGGCGTTAGATCATCTATTGACTAACTCTATTCTCATCCATTTATATAATATTTGCTCCTCTCAAACTAAGGGTCACTTCTCTTTAACACTGGGCCAAACAGGGATTTCTGTGTGTGTGTGTGTGTGTGTGTGTGTGTGTGTGTGTGTGTGTGTGTGTGTGTGTGGACATTTTGGTCTGTCCTCACTCCTCCAAAGGGCTGTTTGGTGGTTGAGATGTGGTTTTAGGGTCAAGGTAAGAATTATTATGGTTAACATAAGGCTGAGGGTTTAGGTGTCCAGGGTGATTTATGTTAAAGAATGTGCTCACCAGTACAGAAGTAGTTTGTGTAAAAGAGACAGAATGATGGTCTCAGCTGTTTGCATGTTTCTGAGTGTGTGTATGTAGGATGACAGGAAGGGTTGGGGTGCAAGCAGCCACCACAGATACAAACATATCTTTCCTCTCTGACGGCACATTTCACTGAAATAGCATCAGAAACAGCAATTAAAAAGCAATTCTAGCTGTTTTCCTGCCGCTTACAATGTGTTTGCAATAACAATCAACAGCTCTCTACTGTCCTGCAGGAAATTAGTTCACAGTGTACTAGACACCAGAAACTGTGGTCCACTTACAATGACACAGACTAAATTTGGCTCCAGCAGTTTTACTTTACAGGCAGGATTTTAACAAAGGAACCTCACAAGGTTAATTTTACATCACATGTGAAAAACTGGCCCCATTTTAAAATATTTAAGGTGCTGGTGCCACAGCATAATGTTAAACTGGTAAGTCACAGACACACTGGATAAATTAAAACTACTGTTGCATCTGAACTAATAGATGAGACTCATTTGAAAAGCCTTAGTGGTAATTTAAATAAGTCAAATATTTCTGTTATTAAGATTAGAGTCAGGATAGGTATGAAATACAAATATCTAAGTCTAAGTACAAATATCTAAGTCTTATCTCTCTTTACTAACATGTTTCCTGTTACTAGCAACACTCACTTGCTCTGCCACTTCATGTCCTATTGCAGGCCTGTTTTTTTTTTTTTTATTATTGCCATCGATGTCATTCAATCTGTTGTTGTCTTTTGATTTATTTCCTTTCTTTTCTTCTTTGGGATGAGATGTCGACACATCATTCTCTGCCCTTTGTTACTGTTTTTCAGTTATACTTCTCAATACATTGCTGACTCAGCCTGTTCAACCATATTGTACAATACTATGGCGTGATGGGACATGTGTGTAAACTAAACCAATTTACATACTTAGAAGTGCATGTAATAATACACATTAATGCATAAGATGTGATAAACTTTATTCATTCCACTCACAGGAAATTGAAGCGTCACAGCAGCAGACGTACAAGAACAGATACATAGATATAAAAAAAAACTACAACATCGTGGACATAATGAGCAGAAAAAAGGTACTAAAAACTATAAACAGCAACATAACTAGTAACTAGAAAACGGGTTGAGACAAAAACAAAACAGCTTCAGATAAGTGAGGAGAAAAAGTTGTGAAATAATTAAATTATACAAACCAGCTGACTTGCAGAAAACTAGTGGCAGACATTATTATTCTAGCACGGGAGTGCTGCTTTTGACTCTGGGTGTATAATGAAGCTGCAGTGTATATTCTGCTGTCTGCACTGTACTTAATGGGAACTTGGAGGTGACAGGGTTCACACAGAATTCACAGGGGGGAGAGGAGGAGGGGTCAGTTTGCCCTGGAGCTCTTGACACAGTAATCCCATCACACCTCTGGTTGGATCAGGACAGTACAGGTATTTTGTTTTGTTCACCTAAAAGGTCTCCTCCAGACCTCTTTAACTTGCTCAACCTGTTTCCCACTCTTGCTTGTTTGTACTCCACTTAAAGACTGATCATTAGCAGCAGTCTCATGTGAAATGCCCAATAACTCTCCAACATATCCACAGAGGGGCAGTGTTTCATTTTTGTAACTGTGCTGGTCACTGCAGGCAGCTCCTCATTCCGAAAACAACAATGTCATGTGATTGTTCACGCTTCATGAACAGGAGAAGCAGTTTATAAAATCGACAGGTGGATGTTTTGTGAACACACTTCAAAGTTCATCCACTCTGAAGGAGTTTTTTTGTTTGTTTGTTTTTTTTTTTGCTATTTATAGATAATGAGAGTTTGAGGGCTCAGAGCCCCAGAAACCAAGCCTGTTGGTTTCCTGCTCTGTAATGATACACTGCAACAGGTTTGGTATGTATAGATTACTTTGTGATCATTTGATTGAAATGTACATTCATTTATTCACCACATAAGCAGAATATGAACTGAAATAATTAGGGGCAAACTTGCTAAAGATAAACGTGCAATACCTGCCTTTGCAGGTTAATGAAATGACGCACACACTGACCCCAGGGCCTTTGGGTTTAGGGCCTCGTGGGCAATTTCCCACTTTGTCCACTTGGGACCATGCACAACCTAAACTGTGGGTTAAGCTGCAATGACCTCCCTCTTGTCCTCAGTGATGCCAGATATGAAGCTCAGTGTACTGTACCGAATAGAACAGGAAATCAATATCACAATTACAACAAATTACACTGAATCAATGGACTGATTCATTATGGGAGTTGCACTGGTGTGTGTTTTTTCAGGTAAGTGACATTTCACAAGGTTTCATTTGCCTTTAATGAAAAGTATTTCACCCGTGGGAGCTTTTTAAGGGACATGCTGTTATGTAGGAAAGTGGTGTGTAGTTTAAAAATGCTTGGGGAGTGATTTTTTCTCTTTAATCGGGGCCTTATTTAACCAGCAGTGAAATAAAAAAACAACTTTTCAACTTCTTTACTCTTTTACACAACCTTTCTGATAATTCACATTTTCAAATGTGTTTCTAAAAGTGTAAACTTAGACCCTCATTCCATTTCTTAGCTGGGTAATCACAGTCTAGGGAGCTGAAGTGGAAACCAGCAGACATTTGACATTTTACTTTTCAAACCTTTGACTGAAAAGGATAACATGTCACCAAGTTACAGTCCCTAAAGCAGCACATCTCCTGGCCTAATTGGGTTGGATGGTTCAGCCAGATATCGAGGTGGCATTTTGCCGGAGAATTCCCTCGGCTCCCCGATGATGAGCCCAGTGTGCCTTCGTTTATCAGTGTCTGCCTGCTTTTGCTGAGTAGTTTGTTTTTGCCCTTCGCACAATATATCACCTGTCACATCTAATGGGACAGAGTATGGAGTACACAGGGTCCCAGCAGATCCCTCGGGTTCGTCTTTGTTTCCATTTCCACCATTGCCACAGATAAGTCTTTCGATAGCTGCAGCTCTCCACCTCCACCGTGCTGGAGAGCTCTCTCTGTGCTGGCATGAAGACAAACAGAGGCTTTTTGTGAGAAACTGCACAGAAATGCCATTAAAGCACTTGTGATAGGATTGAATCTGGAGAGTAACAACAGAGATGTGAAATACAGTTCAAACTCAAAACTGGCTCTTTATTTTTGACAAGTTATTCAAGATTTGGACTAAATGAATCTGGCTGTTTAAAAGTTACTTAATAGACATTTACAATAGTAAAATCACTTACTAACAATCATTTTTGTTTTGCTGAGTTAGTTTATTTTATGGTTGTGGCTACAATATGAATCATATCATTCCTTCATGTATTGGATTGTTTTCTCTCCTGAAGTGGGGGCAGAGGCAGTGAAAGGCTCACTATTGCCCCGTTAAACTGTTGCCTATACCAGTGGTTCCCAACCTGTTTGGCTCATAACTTCTTCAGTGAATCAATCTCTACTTGTGACTCCTCACCACAGCCTTGGCAAAGACCTACACAGTCTGTGGTGAGGACATGAGTTCAGTCTGTCACGACTGAGCAAGGACTGAACCCAAAAGCACGACTCCAAGGAGCAGAATCAAAAATAAAGTCTTTATTTTTAAAAGTAACAAATAATAATCACCCAAACGGGGAAAAAAGGCAAGGAAACAAAATACTAAAGAAGAGCAAAAAAAAATCACTCAAACGGGTTAAACACAAAATCACTCTTTCAGAGGAAAACTAACTTCAACAAGACTACAAAAGATCAAAGAAACAAAGTAGAAAACAACACGAGACCTGACAGAAGAACACTGACGAGAATAACACGCTGGTGGACTTGACAAGAGACAAGACGAACTGGCACAGAACAAAGAGAGACACAGACAATATATAGACACAGGGTAATGGGAAACAGGTGGAAACAATCACACTGGCAGGAAACATGAAGGAAGGGCAAGCAACCTGAAACAAGAGGAGATAAGATTTCAAAATAAAAGCAGAAATCACAAGACAACATAAACACAAGACAAAAACACAACATTATTCACAGACTATGACACAGTCAAAATGTGATTTAAAATATAATTTTTTCCACTCTCAAATTATTTTGATTTGAATTCTTTTTACAGAATTAACAGGTAAAAAGAGGAACCAACATATAACACATAAACAAACTTTGTGTAACAAAAGACTTTTTTCTTTCATCGTCCTAAGAGTCAAATATTCTAGGTGTTGACCCCTGTCAATTGTGAGGTCAGAAACATTCAGACTAGGGCTGCAACTAATGATTATTTTTCATTAATGACTGATTGATTAGTCAAATTTGATCTATAAAATGTTAATGAATACAGCGATACATGAGCATCCCAACTTCCTAAAGATCAAGGTGACACCTCCATTGTTTTATTTTGTCCAAAATCAGCCCAAAACCAATAGATATTTAATTTGCAATGATATAGAACTGAGAAAAGGAGCAAATCCTCACACACTGAAATCTGAGTAAAGGATTGTTGTACACATTTTATTTATTGGTTAGTGATGTTGTCCTAACTTGTAACAAAAGCCACCCAGAGATTTCTCTGATGCGCTGAATTAGCCTACTGTTTTGTAGAAGCCCATAATATCTGACATTCAATAATAACATTTATAAATTCAGTTCGTTACTGGATTTTTTCCCCTACATGTAGTACTGTAGTAAATAGTACAGCATCTTATAGTCTCTATAGTATAGAGGCTATAATTAGAAGCCTTGAGTGTAACTTTGCACCAAAGGTCTCTTCATTTTCGAACAGGTCTTGTTAATCTATGAAAAAATTGCGCAATTTATCCATATTTGGCTCGCGGAGATCCCGGAAGCTGCTGCCGCTGCCAAGCGACACAATCGTGTCAAGTCATATTGAATCAGAGAGAGAGCTTCCCGTTGTACCTTTCAAAGTAAAACCAATATTCAATTACTACATTTTTCATTGCCATTCACACAAAACTCCTTAGCGTAATTTTTGTCATGATTTTACTCCGATGTACATACAACTCCGAATATTAGCACTGTTAATAATGTGCATGCGTGACGTCTTTTTTTAAATTACTGAACAAAAAGAATACATTAACGTGATTTATTTTGAAGCTAACATCACGCATTTTCCGATTTCGTTCCGTGTGTTCGGCTGACTTGACGCAGCTGTGAGTGGGACAAATGAAGTTCATTTTCCACAGCTGATGATGGCGGATGTTGTTGAAAAAGACACCATGAAGAATTACCACATAGCATCTGAGAAAATTAACCCAGAGACCAGTCGCTATCCTTACTGTATTGTCTGGACACCTATCCCCGTGTTGTCGTGAGTTATCGCCGCCAGGTTGCAAGTCGGCTTTAGACCAGAACCCCGGGACACGGGGCGAAGTGACAGCTTTACTAGCTTAGCTAGCTAGCAGACGTACAATAACATCCTGTTGCTGATTTCCTCATGTTATATTAAAATGTCCCTGCTCTGAATAAGAGTCAGCGTCACGAATATGGCTTAGGGGTGTTTTTAATGTTATTTAATTTGACGTAGATGCATAAATAACTATGCAGATAAAACCAAGTAAACGAAAAATGGCTTTAACACACTTCAAAGTTATAGGCTAAGCTTTGTAGGCTCAAAGTCAGCCTGAAAGAGCCCATTATTACCATGTTACAGAGCTACCATAGTAATACTATAGTAATACCAAAATATTATGTTAGTTACACTGTTTATATCAGGTTATTCAAGTGTTTTAGAACAGTTTTAACATAAGTGCCAAAATCATGTGGAATTAGCTTATAACAGTGGTTCTTAACGTGTGTGTGTGTTTGTGTGGAGGAGACTGTAAAACCAGAACTTCTCAGGTGTGTTTCTCTTTCTGTGCTTTGTCAGAAATGCTTGTTTTACATTGTAATGTCAGCTGTATGTTTATTTTATTTTAATTCAGATGGCTGCTTCCATTCATTGGTCACATGGGAATCTGCACTTCCACTGGAGTCATCCGGGACTTTGCTGGACCTTACTTTGTCTCAGTGAGTAATGACTGTGTATGGTTTACATAGGCGGATTATAAGAAAATATCTTTGCCTGTTTGTGAAATTAAGCCCAGTACAGTGGCTGGACTGGCACAGTGGATGTGAAGTAAAACAGTGAGTATGAACTTCAAGTGTTGTGTTTTCAGTATCAGAAATAGCTGTATCTGAATATATATTTGTGCAGATAAAAAGTACACCAAGGATCATTTGAACTGCTTTGATGTAACAGACAGCTATAAGCATGTGTTCTCTCTGCAGGAAGACAACATGGCTTTTGGAAGACCAACAAAGTAAGTAATCTTTCAGCATCTTTGGGGTGCTGTGGTTGCACAGGTACAATGATTTTTCACACAGAGAAATATTAAGAACCTGGCCTGTTTTCTTACATCTGCACTATACAAGAGTACGGTTTATTTTTCTCTTCGACTGCAGATACTGGATGCTTGACGTCAGCAAAGTCTACACTAGTGGCTCCAATGCCTGGGACACAGCAGTGCATGATGCTTCAGAGGAGTATAAGCACAGGATGGTAATAAGTAGTTTTGTGGACTTGTCCTATATTTACTTTACTTAAATCAGAATAGACCAGTAATAATTTGTGCTCTTGTTTTCCCCTAAAGCACAACCTGTGCTGTGACAACTGTCACTCACATGTCGCCATGGCTCTGAATCTGATGCGATATGAAAACAGTACCTCATGGAACATGGTCAACCTCTGCCTTCTGGCTCTGATCCATGGAAAACACGTCAGGTAAGAAGTCCGATCTGCTGGAGTTAGACTGACAGACGGGGAAGGAATCGAGGCTTGTTTTTACAAGGGTTTCAGGTAACCTCTCGTCCGGTCCAGAGTTACGGCTGATATGTATTTCATTGTTGGGGCTCAACCACAACATGTTAGATTTGAAAGACTAAGCACTCAAGTATTTCTAACTTTGCAGTCATTGTCATCTTCAGTCCAAAAATGTCTGACTGTTGTCTGCCTTAAAGCTGATTTAGTTCCAGTCCTATACTCTACAGCTGCTCTCCTCAGTGTGAAGATTAAAGAAATGGGGCTGAAGCCTGTGAATGAGGTTTCTCAGTGGGATCCCAGGGGTTTGGGCATGATTTCACTGATACATGTTGTGTCTCAGGACACGAGAATGAGAGAGAGAGAGAGAGTCCTGATTCCTGAGGAGTATTAAGAGAGTATATAGGACGTTCCTCCAGAAGGGCCCTTTACAGTCAAAGGAACGGACTGAACATCCCAGAGCCTCGATTGTTGAAAACACATGGAGCTGATTGTACAGGATAAAAGGCTGAATTCACTATTTGCCGTTGTGCGTCCACATAGAATAAAACACATCCAGATGCTGTTAAATGGCTCTGTAAACAGCAGTTATGAAATCAGACGCACAAACAGGTTTAGTAAGAATTCAGACGGAAGAGAAACTAACTAACTAATCAAACATGCATAGTTATGAAACATGATTCAATCTGTGGTGGAAAAATCTCTCTTTAAGACTGTTTGCTTTCACTGTAGTATTCACACCAGCCTCTGAGCAGGGGGACGAGTGGGACTGTAATGTGAAAAATAACTTGTTGGTTACATCAAGCTCACAGTTATCGATGACTTGTACACTATCAGGAAGGTGGTGGAGGAGTTAGGGATGGGAACTGATAAGATTTTTTTTTTACCTCGGCATCATTAGCGATTCTTTATCGATTCCATTAATGGTTCCTCGTGAAACCTTTGTGTGTAAAAAAAGTAGACTTGCACAGGTTTTCACTGAAAATGAGTTAGTTTGAGAGAAGTGAGTGATTTTATCTACCTGGACAGACGGCCCAAATAGAGCCTCTGTATGGGAAACGCTGCTCTAGAACAAGCACAGTCGCCATATTTCTTGGTTTCCTCTGTGACTCCTTCTTTTGTTGGACGTTTCAAGCAGTGTAGACGCATGAGCCCGGTCGCTGATTCCCATCCCTAGGAGGAGTTATAAAAAAATTGGATTAGCCTTCTGTTCATGCTTTTACCCGTGTTACCACCTCTGTACTGGTTCTCATGTTTCCTCACCTTCGTGCTCTTCTGTCTGTTTTCGTCTGTGTTGTTCCTTCACTGATCCAGCTGTGCAGGCTTTCTGAAGACGTGGCTGCCTTTCCTGATGCTGATGGGCATCATCCTTACAGTGGCCCTGGCCCTCAACCTCCGGTGACCTGGGCGGCGGGTTAAGGACACAGTGGAACCCCTGCAGGTCGGATGTGGGGTTGCCCTTTTAAACACCACGGGGGAGGGGGGAGGGGGGACGGGGGCGGCATCACACGGCGTCGAGCGAAAGTAACCGAGGACATAAAGACTACTCACCTCCAGGAGAATGATGCTGAACAGGAACATCCAACACGTCTATACCAACACATGCTTGGTTTGTGGAAAGCAGGCAGCCTGTTCACTGGCATTACTCCAGTGGTGAAGCTGGAAGGCCCCATTTATATTCAGTTATTTTGAGAGAAGGGACTGAACACCCCACCACCACCACCACCACCAGGGCCACATAAACACATGTAATGGATTCTGACTATTGAAAGGTTAATAGCAGGTTTAAGCCATCACCACCTGCGAAGTGGAGAAGATATGTATCTGTGTTTATAGTTGAATAGGGGTCTGTTAGATTGTCGAATCCTCTGAGGGAAACACATCCATGCCTTGCTTTCAGATTTGGATGATCTTACTTTGTAATGGATTGGGAGTGTAATCCCATGATTCAGTGCTTCCAGAATGCCATTTTTATATCCTACATGTTAAATCAATTAGATGCCTTTCTATGGAAATTTATTGCATTTCATGCTTGATCTAATGTAGCTCTTCTACAGTTAGTGCAACTTAAATATGCCAGAGCAGTTTGTATTTTTGTGCGTTTTCTTACTTCTATTCAGACTAACTCCAAAGGACATCAGAAAGTCTGCATCTTCTAAAAAGAAATATTTTCTCAGAGACGTGTTCTACATGCATTACATCCATCACCTCATGGTACTACTTCAGCAGGTTTACGGGAAACGTTTTCATACCTTTATCTGCAGATCATCACTGCAACGATTGTAGCAACCTCAGTGAATGTGGCTGTGGAAAATACTGAGAGACACCAACAGAATATTGGAGCTCCTTTTTTGGTTTTCTATACTTGTGCCAAATGTAGAAGAATGGGAGACCAACTCAAACTGTGTCCTTGGATATGTAACCCGTTCCTGAGTGGAACAGCTCTTCGATGACTCCAAAGCTGTTGAATGAAAAGCCCGCTGATGTCAGAGTTATAAAACCTGGTGTAATCGTTTTGTTCAGCCTGAGAGCTGTTTTTTTGTTTTGTTTGTTTGTTTTTCATCCCTAATTTTGACTTTATGGGAAGAAGCAAGTGCCAGTGCCTAAAAATTACCTCTCTCTCTCTCTGATCTCTTATATATGATTTTTTTTCCAGTTGTTTTTGATGTGTTTAAACAAAACAAACAACAAAAAAAAAAAAAACGTTAATTCCACATGATGGTTGGCACTCAAAATCTGTTGCCATGGCTTTCGTGAGTAGATTCAAATCCCCTCATTGTTTGCAATCAAACAGAAAAAAGTGTTGAGCCCTCTCTTTGTCCGCGGTGCTGCCAGAAGCAGCAGGTAGCCAGGATCCTCAGGTTTTTCACGCTCACCAACCCCTGCTGAATACCCCCCCACCCCCAGCTCCTGACCAGCGTCGCTCCTGCTGTTTTCCACCTCTGCAGATCAGATTTGAAGGTCATTGTGAAATGTCAGTGCTGTTTCACAAAGCTTTGACATACACCGGCCAACCATCCTGCAATAATTCAAAGTAGATGTCATTTCAGTGTGAGCTCCTAAGTTAAAATCAGTTGTATTTTCTGGGTAGGGCTAACACGGTGCCAGTTTTCTATGCTCTTCTCTCTGAGCTTCTGTTGAAAGCAGATATTCTTTGGCCTCTTGTGTGTATTTCACCCATGTTTCCTGTAAATATTTGAACACACATTATACTGTACACCGGGTGCTCTTTGTATACTTTGCAAACTCGATCGCTCACTCACACAGATTTATCCTTTGAATAATTCACGGTGTCATTTCTGTTTTCTTTACTTCTGCATATCATCTCTGCGTCAGAGAAGCAGATCCGTGCCTGTAAGTGTCTGTGTGTGTGTGTACTTCTGTCTTTGTGAGGACCAGTTAAAGTTATAGTCCTGGACATTTTGACTGGTCCTCACTTGCTGACACACCTTCAAAGGGCTGTTTGAGGGTTAAGATTTAGCGTTCAGGTTATGTCAATCACAAAGACAGAAAAGTATGTGTGTGTGTGTGTGTGTGTGTGTGTGTGTGTGTGTGTCTTAGTCACGCATAGGACTGGAGAGAGCATGTGATTGCATGCCAGCATGTGTGTATTGCATGCATGCAAGAAAACGAGCGTCAGAGAAAGAAGTTCATGTTCGACTCATACTGTGGCTTCTTGATTAATAATCAGCTGCATTTCATTGCAGCCAATTGCCTCGTGATTGATTTCTATATTTATCACTCCACATCTTTCTCTTAATCTCTTTCAAATTTTATGTGATTGCTGGTAAACCTTAGCAAGAATAAATAATAAATTAGACTGTAACAGGCCTGCTTAAGTTAATGTTGATTCGATGCAATAGCCTGCGCCGTATGTAGCTCCAGATGGTGTAGACGAGAGCTGGCGAGCATTACATTTTCTCCGAGCATTAAAACAAGGAAACAAAGAGAGAAACGGAGAACCTGGCCTCAGTTTGAAAAGTTGGAAATCGTCTGTATAAAAACAGATTGTTTGGGGAATATTTGAAACCTTTTTACTGTGACATCTCACTGCTGTTTTAGCTCTGTTTAAAGCTGAGTCACTAGTAACTAGTGTTAAGAAGAAACTACCTTTTATTGTAAATACGACTTGATGCCCTGAAGCCTCTGATATTTATATTTTAAATTGCTGGAAAGTTCAAATTTGGGACTTGAGGTGACTGGTAGCTTTACGTTCAGAGTGATGTTACTAAAAGTAGCATGTGTTTAAAAAAGAAAGAAATCTGGAAATGTGCTCATTATGCCTAAACTACAGTCACGTTTTACATCTCTGCCCAAACTTGCAGCTGTGGAACATACCTGTAGAAACAGAGAAAAGTGAAAATCCCTTTGCTTCTGTGTAATTGAGCTAAATGTCAGAAAATGGGAGCCAAACCGTGTCCTTGAATATGTCACTTGTTCTTTAGTGAAACAGCTCATTCATTGCATTGTGAGCTATGAAAGGTAATGTATGAATAGACCTTTGAGATCAGTTGAACGTTGTCATTTTACTGCTTCAGACGTATAAATATAAATGTATATTTTAGGAGGAGGGATAGAAACTGTGCAGATACACAGGAAACCGGTCCTTTATTGGAGCGCATGTGCAAGAATGCAATATTCAGTGGAGATCATTTGAATGGTTTTAAATGCCGCCTGCTTCGGTGCCTTCTTGTATCCAAGAGCCAGGTCCAGGAATGTGGAGATCTGTGGTCCCAGCGATTCAGACCGTTGACAAAAGACAGTTGGGATGCTATTATTAGTGCCACTATCCATATATACTTATACCAGTCTGCAATTTCCAAAAGCCTCCTTTGTTTCTCTAATCCCTAAAATATCTTTTATGCTGCTGATCATACAGCCCACTGGGAATTTTAAGACTCCTGCAAGTGACTGTGTGAACTCTGAATGTGTTTATGACTTACAGCTATAATACTAATAAAGACGTCTATTATTGTAGAAATTTGTGGGAGTTCTTTCTTTCTTTCTTTCTTTCTTTCTTTCTTTCTTTCTTTTTTTTTTTTTTTTTTTGAACTTGGCTTTCCATAATTTAATTATGACAACTGTGTTTCATCAAGTGTGTCAGCAGGAGGGATGATGTTAGGGTTTCAAGGCTCTCTGAGCCATGAAAGGCAAAGTCCCCTCCTCCTGCGCAAGTTTCTATAAATACACTCAGAAGTGATTCCTGTAATAATCATTAGAAGCTGTCAGAATAAACATTAAGGAAGGAAAGCCGTCACAGCTTTGATACTCTACTGCCGAGTGGCTTAAAGACTCACTCGGTGGCCATTTTCCTCAACAGCATCACGGTATTCAAGAAACAAAAGGGGGGGGGGGGGGGGATCAAAAGCTCTGCAGTCTGGCCCCTGAGCACCCCTCCCCCCATCTTTACCATACCACCTGGGTAGGTGGGAATGACCCGGGACATCAGGCTCACCAAACACTAGCAGTGAAACTAAGACAGTCAATGCATTCAATTACAATTAACGTAGAAACCTCTAGAAATCAGAGTTTCAGGAATATAATAATAAAGTGACTGATGACTAGACTTTACTCATAAAGAAATGGAAGGTAAACTATCCAGGTTAGACTTTCTTGTCACTTTCATTATAGAAAACCTAGAATCGTTTTAATTTTAATTTATTATATAATAATAAAATCCAGATTTCCGGATCTGAATTTAGGCTCAGGTGAAGGTCTGTGAAGCCCCTCCCCGCGGATCATCGCACTCGTCCATGGTCCTTTTAACTTCATTGTTGGAGAAGTAGCGACGCCCCGCTTTGCCACGGCAAAGGATCAAGCACCCCCTCTGATCAGCACGACCCAGCTTCTGTTCTCATGGAAATCAGACCCTGCCTCCCGGCCACACTCTCTGCAGAGATGCAAAGCTGAAGCGCATTCCCAGCCGGGACAGCAGCTGATAATGATGTCTTGGAGGAGCTGATCGTTTCATTTCTCCTGTTTTTTTCTCCCCCTTCCTCTGTGTGTTTCGTTCTCGTTATAGTTTGCAGCTGCTCTTTCGGATCGCGCTCTGTACTTTCCAACATGCTGGATCTGGCGCACTGCATTGTATTCTGCGCGCTCCTCTTCTCCGTTCACGCGTCGTGTCCTCCGCGCTGCGAGTGCTCCGAGGCGGCTCACACCGTCAAGTGCGTCTCCAAAGACCTGCTGAGTGTCCCGACTGGGATCCCCGGATACACCCGGAATCTGTTCATAACTGGGAATCAGATCAGTCGCATTGGTCCGGAGTCCTTCAAAGGACTGGATAATGTGACCAACCTGTCTCTGAGTAATAACAGGTAAGACTCTCCCGGACACGCCAGTGTCTTTTTTGTCATTATGGTAACGCAAAGGAAACATATCGTGAGGAATCCAAGGAAAAAGACTGCTTTAGGATAGTGTCTTAATAGTTTGTCTCAATGACAAGGCACTATTGTTCACTCTTTGGTTGATCCTCATTGTGCCTTAAATATTTGTGGGCTTTAAGAAGTGATAAAATGACAGCCATGTTCAGTTTTGTTTCATTTTTCATCCATAGTGGTATTTTAAGTAGTTGTAGCAGTAGAAGTCTGGAACGATCTGGTTTTTTTCCCCACTTTCTTGGTCTTTAAAGTGTAACTGATGTCTCTTGGATGTCCTCAAATCCAGAATTTCCGAGGTGGAATCCCACACGTTCTCCGGACTCCGCAGCCTTCGCTCGCTGGATCTGAGTAACAACCAGCTGGCAGTCATTCACCCCGAGGCCTTCACCGTCCTGAACCAGTCCTTGCGGGAGCTTAACCTGAGCCGAGCCCTCTACAACCACTCATCAGTGATGGACTTGGCCACGTCTTTCCGCTGGAGCTCCCTGGGGACCCTGCAGGGACTGGACCTGTCTGACAACGGCCTCGTCTATTTACCCTCACGTATGTTCTCCCACCTGACCAGCCTGCAGCGTCTGCAGCTTTCCAACAACTCCCTGGTGGCCATCCACAATTCCAGTTTCTCAGGTTTGGAGCGCCTGGAGGAGCTCGACCTCACGCTCAACGCCCTCAAGACGTTTCCTGAGGAGGGCCTGCTAGAGCTGGACTCCCTGCCCAGAGCTACTCTTCTTCTGGGGGAAAACCCTTACACATGCACGTGTGGAATTGAACCTTTTGCTTTGTGGCTCAACAGATCACAGGGACGCTTTAGAAATGTCGACGACCTTGTGTGCTCCTTCCCAGCCAACATGAGAAACACATCCATGCTCGCCGTGGGCACGTTGACTCTAGGATGCCACCAGAGGGATTCAGGGGCAGACCTTGCTTTGCAGACCTCTTATGTCTTCTTGGGCGTTGTCCTGGGCTTCATAGGCCTCATCTTCCTATTTGTACTTTATCTCAACCGCAAGGGCATCAAGAAGCGGATCTACGACATGCGGGACGCCTGCAGGGAGGTGTGGGAAGGCTACCACTACCGCTTCGAGATTGATTCTGACCCCAGGTTATCACAGGTTTCCACCAGTGCTGATGTGTGAGAGGACAATCACCCCTGGTGCATTTTCTTATGACTCTTTTCTAATGCATTTATCAGTAGAAACATGTAAAAATTGTACAGACTTGTCTGTAAATATATAAATACAATACTGTTAATGATCCTTCAGCCTTGTTGATTAAAGCATGCACTGCCCATCTTTCCTCATTGCACAGCTAATACTCATCTTTAATACAGAATATCTTGGATTTGTTTGTTCTAACAGACACAAACATGTCATTGGTAGACATTTCTCATATCCGTGCCTGCTCTTTATGTTCACTCAAAAGCAACAGTAAGTGCCTAAAGTCAGCTCGGTGTTGTTTACTGATCAGTTTAGTGATCTGAGCTGAACTCACTCTCTACACGGCACACTTTCATTCACTATTCTGGGTCAGACCTTGTCTTCGTGTTTAGATTGTAAAAAAAAAGCAACAAAACGCTGCAATAAAATCCTGACACTACAAAAACAAACCTCTGGGAATTTAAAGCACAATCACTCATTCATCTTTGAACCATTTCAAGCCCTTTGGTCCCTTCGTCCTTCAGCCCCAGGGTGCCAGAGAGGAATTAAGCCTCCAAAAGACTTTCTAAAGCTCTCCTTAAAAATCACCACTCTGCTTTTCTTTGGCTGTTGGATTGGAAAAGGTTGGGGGGACAATTCAGCACAGACCAGCGGAAATCTCCTAGCCCCCTCATTTTTTTTCATGAAACGTTGCTTTGTTTTAACTCCTTGAGTTTTATTGTCAAAATGATGAGAACCAGTCGTGGGCTGAGGCTGCTGAAAGCAATCTCCCTCCCTCCTTAAAGACAACAGCCACTCTGGAGGCTCTTTGAAGGAAAAGTCTGGCTCTCCATGTTTTTCTGTTTAGGGGATTTTTTCCAATGATAAGACACAGATGATTCTCAAACACCAGCCACATTGTTTCATTCTGCAGTTTGCTCTGACCAGTTGTGCTCCACGTGAAAAGAAACAGAAATATGTTCTTAATGTTTTAGTTTTTCTCTGCCTTGTATGCCTTTACAAACAGGAACTGCTTTGTGGAAGTTGCTTTCTAAGACCAATTGCTTAAAATAAAATCCAGATATGTATGCCAAAAAAAAAGACTTGCTTAGTCAGATCCTAAGCCTTACGCTTTACACGCATGTTTAAAATATAACTTTAGGGTGAAATGAATCCTAAACAAAACAGGATGCTTCTCTCTTCTGAAATGTCACATTTGTTGTGCCTGTTTTTCTAAATGGCTACATGACAAAATCAAATCTCTATGGCCTTTTGATGCTACAAAGTGAGACAAACACAGACAGGGGAGGGGATGGCAAGCTGCCACTCCTCAAAGTGTTTATAGTCCAAATTGTTAGCTATCTAGGTATTTATAATGGGGGGAAAGGAGCCCTGGGGATAACTGAAACAACCTCCCATTGTTCAGAGCCAAAGTAGCATCTTCATCCCATCAAGTCGTTCTTCAAGCTCGTCTGATAGCGATCCAGAAATGCTTGCGACATGGAGCCCTTTTACTGCATGTGGAATAACAAACTGAAACTTAAGAAAGTCATGATATCTGTATACTTGTTTATCTCAAATGTAATCTCGTGTGTTGTGAAAGTTGAAATGAATGTAATCATAACGGTTTGGACTAAACTCAAGGTATCATTTCTGCGAGCGGCAGTACCACATTAAGCCGGGTATTTACTCGCCGAGAAGAAAACAATTAAGACTCGTATGCTGACACAAAGGGCAGCTCGGATGGCGAGACGCCTCAAATAAGCTTTGTTTTCCAGAGCGAAAAGATGCCTTGTGATACCCATTCACTTTCTCTCTTCACAGACGGCCATTATGCTGCCGCATAATAGGATTCACTCATGATGACAAAGTCGAGTGCTCTGATCCAGCTATTGTTAAAGTGTCATCATTCTTAATATTTGCCTGTGGGAGAAAATCCCAGGAGAAGTTTTCATTTGCTATTACACAAAGTGTCACAACCGGAGCATTAAACCAGCCACGGGTTATTGGTGTCAATTGGCTGAGCAGAAAGACGAAAGATTACTCCCTGCATGTCATTACTTCCGTTTTCCCTCATTAAAGTGTGGATTAGGAGCTGTGCCTTTTTTTTTTTTTTTGTCTTTTTATGAGCCTGTCTGAAAAATATATGGTCTGTTTGCTATAGGCTGTGCAATACCGTCTCAGCAGGAATGCAATGAAAAGAGAGGACCCCTACAAATACACCCAGACGTTCTCCATTACTAACCGTGCAAAAGAGAGGCTTGTTAAGAACAGAAAAAATTGCTCCAATTACTATGTTCTTTCAAACTGTGTGTTGCACATATCTGATTAAAAGATCACATCTCTATTTCAACTCTGCTCTCCCTGTCTTGTATTCCCACAAGTTATTTGTTACACCACTGAGGTTTCTTTTGAGGAAGCAGTTTTAAAAACTTTAACAGCTTTATGTTGCTGTATTCTGTGCAGCATCTGGTTTTTGCAAAATACATATTTAAAAGTTTTGTTTTTTTTTTTTTTCAGTTTTAGCATGTTCCTCTGGAGTACATTCCTCTTTATTTTATACGCCTCCTGTCTCTGGGAACATCTTGGCACCATTACATGGGTTTAATGGCCATGATAGGGAATATGCCTTAAAAGTGAACACAACATCTGTGAGGAATTGAACATGTTAAAGAGACCACAACAGTCAGCAGCATGACGACAGAGACAAAGTGGCATCTACCCCCCTTCACTGGCACAGTATGACAAACGCAGCTGTCGCTCTCTGTCTCTTTCTCTCTCAGCTGAGGACACATGTCATAATTTACATTTACCATCAGTAAATACTACATAGTCATCTTATACACTCTGCTTTGCATTTGGGTTTTCACTTTTAAAAACCAATCCAAGCACAGAGCAGTAAATCAAAGTCTAGTTCAGTTGCTCTCTCCTTCTTTTAACAATGAACTTATTTGTAAGATCAATGAATTTGTTCACCCAGCTTCCTTTGTGCCGCCGAGCCATCATGTCCAACCAGTCTGGTCAGTGATTGTGACAACTAAAGTTCAGAAGTGGTTCCAGTGGGCTGTTACCCATTGTTCTGCTGTTCACTTGATCATTGTGACTAACTGTGTTTGCCAAATGATGCAAGTAAGGAGGAGTTGGTACAGCTGGCCCAACTACCTATTAAAGCCAATGGGCCTTCCATTTATCACTTTCATAAGGGCTGGAGATGACACACATAAACACACATGTAACATACAGTGTGTGCAAACACACATGCACAAATCTTTATATGTGAACTGTATTCAGGTTGTGGATTCCGTCTAAAAATCAATCTGAATTTAATATTAATTTTTGCTATGAGTTCAGTATTTGGCGTACTTAGGTTGTACATGGACCACTGGTTGTTATGAGTTTGGACAGTCTGGTTATTTGTCTTTACATCAGCTGGACCAATGAAAAAGAGACAGCTAACGGTAGCTTCAGGAGAAACTGCAACAACATGAATAAAAAGAGGGAATCAGTGCTAAAGTTAGCTTTCAGGAGTGGAGGGCCGTTAGCCTAGCTTGCTAGCTACAGCTTTCCAAATGGAATACAAACCAAGCAGCATGATGGATTCTGCTAAATGTTCAACACAAGGAAAACACACAGTCTTTTGCTAACAGAACATGACAATGCTATGTAAGCTTGCAGAAAAATGTCACAGTTTGACCTAGAAAATGAGTTTATAACTGAAGACGCTCACAATCAGCACCATAAGTTATCTTTGTACTGATATTCATAATAAACTGACCTGAACTTTGCAATTTCCACCTCTTCCACACCACAGAAGTTGACAGAAATTTAGCAGCAGCAGTCTGTAATACCAGTCCAATGATGATGTTTCCATGTCCATAAATGATTGCCTCCTCTTTTGAAAATGGAAAATTTTGAATGATAGCTGTGTCACCATAGTTCACACTTCTTCACAGAAAAAACAGGGAGAATTCAAATTTCAGTTAAACTTCAGCAAAACTCTCATTACAAATGGATTTAATTTGCATCTAATTGTATAATCCATTGGTCCCACTTGGGTATGTTCAGCACAGAGTTTGTACAACATGTATGTGTCCACATGTCATAATGGAATACTTTATGCTCTTGAAAGTTAAACAAAAAACCCCTTGGTGCATAACCGCAATGGATCCCCAGGACCCGCAGAAAATGAGAAACAAATGCTCTCAACAAAGTCCTGTCTCGTATGAAAGGCAGGCTCATGTAAAACACTCCACTGCAACAAAGCAACTTCCCTCTGAAGCCTTCATGGCTTCGTTTCCATTGATCTTTGAATTGACTACAACTGGAAACGGAACAACAGCACGGCCCTGCCAGGCCCTAGAGCCCCCCCCCCCCCCCCCCACCCCCACCCCAATAACTTCCCCTCCTCTGGGCCTCTATGCTCTGAGCAGAGAGAGTCCTGAAGCCTTGTTGTGGGCTCTGCTGTCCTCCAGCTGGCTGTGAATCAGTCTCTCGATCCATGTGGCTTTTGAGAAGTTCTGTTTTGTTGTTGCTGTGGTTGTTTATAGGAGGATGAGGTTTGGGAGTTTTCAGTTAGAGAGACATATTTCCCTCTGTGTCCCATCCCGACTCATTCTCTCAAACTCTGAATGTACCCCCACAGTTGAAGCTGAGATTCAAAGAAAAGTTAACACATTTCTTCTCTGCTTTACATTCTTGCAAAGATTCTCAAGGGAGAACAACATGGTATAAAGATGAATCGTTCCAGGGGCGATCAAAAGCAATCAAGTCCTTAGATTAGTCATACCAGAGGAATAACCCCCTATGATTCATTAAAGAGTTTCTCCTCTGGACCTTGCAGAGAAAAGGAGGGCCTGTGCTGCTGGTTGATTATAAATGGCCTTGACCCGTTTTAAAGAAAGGACAGGATCCTCACAACTCCTGCACCACTTCATCATCAGCTTCATGCATCAGTGAGTTGGGCTGGAAATGAGCAGAGACAAATATAATAGTCCAGCTGGAATCAGACATTTGAAGACACTTGGGATGAAATCCTCCGGCAGTAGACCGCTTTATATACGATTTAATTTATTGTTGGCTTTGGTGTTCTTCCAGTCTTTTGTGTAGTTACAGTAGAATGAATTTTAAAAGAACATTAAAGCCCTGCTTATTAATACTTTTAAATGAGCAATGGGTCAAATGACTGTGTGTAATGTTCAAGTTGTTTCTAATAAGGAAGAAGCCACATCCAACTCTGCAGTTCTTCTCAGTTTTACGTAGCATTTCATCATCTTTCAGCTTATTGTTTTGGTTTCTGGTCCACACATTTGCTGTTTTGGTCCAGTCTCAATGCTCTCATCAACACTGCATCAGGTCACAGCAGGCATCTGTTGACACATCATTTTATCCAAAGCAACTAACAAGTGAGGGACAACTTTAAAGCATCAGTGCAGTAGGAGACTGTGAAGTAAGTACTAAGTACCAAATCTATTTAAAAAGATAAAGTTTTTAGCAAAAAAAAAAAAAAAAAGCTAAATAAACTGATGCTACACTACTTGTAAAACACCAAATCCCAGACAGCCTGCTAGAGACCAGCTTTTGAATGCAGTGTAGCTGCTATTTTTCTAAGGAGATGGTGGAGAACAAAACATAGCTAAAAGGATAGTAAGTACTATCTGGTAACATGACTACACAGACATACTTATGTTGCTCTGTGTCCACAGGATCTATAAACAGTGAATAGTTAGCTACATAAACTGGCCTTCACTTCTGTCAGCAATATCAAAAATAAGTTAAGTATTGAGGTTTGGGAATGGCAACATCACAAAAAATGAGTCAAATGGAGAAAGAAAAAAAAAAGTTGATTAGGTTTTTAAATAAATCACCAGACTAGCCAAATGTATTTGGAAGAGATGTTTGTGTATGTATGTCAAAGACAAACTACCTGGTTTAACTTTGTAGTAACAGTTTTCCTGTTCAGTGAGGGATTACCTACATTAAGTTGCACTCACTCTCAGTTTTACCTCCAGATAAAATAGTTTAGATAATGTGCATAAATTGCTGTAATGATGTTACAAATCTTCCAGGTCTCAGCACTTACTTGTGGGTGTAAACAGTGTTATTAATTCATTACACTTTATGGCAAAGTTGCAATAAACTGGAATTCCTCTCCACAGCGTGAGCAGTCCACAGCAGTAGAGAGAGTGCAGCCTCTCTGATGATGATGATGATGATGATGAGTCCTCGAGCAGCTCGTGGAATGTGTGGAGTGTGAACTCTCCATAGGTAGTTTGACCTCTTGCCTTCCTGATGGGAGGAGACTTAAGCTCATTATTATTACCTTCATTTTTTCAAATGCAGGACCAGATGCCAGAGCGGGAGGGGGCCCAGCGCCCCCAACAGGGATCTGAGGCACCTGATTGGTCAGGAGGAGAAGAACGGTCTGGAGGCCAAAGGGTAGATTCTTCCGGAGAGGCGACACCATCTGCTGACTGTCTCCCTCTGGCTTTACATCATCTTGCTGCATTAAGGACTTTCAGGAGACGATGCTGCTCACATTGGATGAGGACTTTCTGTTACAGAGCTGCATGACAATAAAATAATAATTCTTTCACTGTAGTATCAGATATAATGTAGGCCCCTCCCAACAAAATCACATAGCACCAGTTTTGAGAAACAGCAGTTAGATTTTTTGTTTGTTTTTGTTTGTTTGCATATCTGTTTTTCCAGGTCTGGACTCAGCAGGTCCCACTCTGTGGAGCGGAATGACCATAAGAACACCACCAGTTTACTGAGGCTCATTGGGTTTGGGACAGTCCTGTTGCCTTTCTGTCTCTGCGTCCATCCTGTGTGTCTCATTTTCCTTTTAGCTCCTCGTCTGTTTACTCCAGTTCAGAGCAAAAACCATAATAAATCAGAGTGACTTGTCCTCATGATGGTCCACAGGGTAATCGCCCATTGCATTTAGCTTTCTGAGTTTCCTTTCAAGACCGTATATCTGCAGTGAAAGTCAGCCTCACACATGTAAACAAACCAGCATGCACAGATGAATACACAGGGTGGTTAGGTCAGCTGGAAAGTGGCCCCTTGAGTCCTTGTTTTCCTAAATCGGAGGTGATGAGTGCAAAGTTAGCACAACACAATTAACCAATGGCCATTTTGTTTAAAAATAAACCGGGATTATCCTTTAAAGCTGCTGCAATCAGTGTTTTTATATTAACAATAGATCAAATGACTATGTCAACAAATTTCATGAAAAGACAAAACTAACCATGAACTGATCCTATCTGCCTAATATATCTTTACCAGTGCCACAGTCCAAAAAAATTATTTTAAAAAACATATCATTAAACTCCACCCTTGCCCTGGGTGACACATTCCTTCATTTCCATGACACACGCTGTAGTTTGAGTCCGTCTTACATACACTGGCCTGTATCGATCCGCAACTGAAAACAGTCCCCAACAAAAGCACTCATTCACAGTTTTATTTACTTCACTCTTCCATGGTTTGTGTTTTTGATGATTTCAGTGGAGCTCTTTCACTTGCTTTCTTGCTCATATAAATGTTGATAGGCATAATGGAAAGAATTCAGAATGGAGAAAACTGTTCCTGGAAAAAAAAAATCCTCCATGCTATTTCCTTTGTCAGGAAATTGTGTCTTTGATCTAAGCCACCACACTCATCTGGTCATCGCATGTGAGGTGTCACTCTTTCCTACAGCGTACAGGGGGAAATTTGCTATCGCCGCTCTGGCTCGCTCGTGTGAATGTTAAACACTTGAGCTCTTTAAAAAATGAAAAATAAGATTGTCAGTTTTACTAAATCTGGGTTTAAGAAGTGTTCCTGATGAAGAGGTACACCTGAGAAAGTAGGACAGGGTGACAGATTCAGCTGCCATGCACTTGCATCATGCTTCCTCTGGCAGTGGGGGATTGTCATCAATGAACACAACTGACCAAGCACAGTCTGGCATGAAAATTCACACCTGCCAGACTACCAGGGACTGTGTCCTGTATCCTGCCTTAGTGTGTGTGTGTCACCTACACTGACATTGTAAAGGGTCATTTTCATGTGGAGCGTCCCACATGGTCATAGATCAGTCAGACGGACACAGGAAGCTGATGATTTCACACTCATGCTAACAGTGTGCGGTTTATACCCTGTGCTGATCATGATGAGCTGTTTGTCACAGTTAGAGCTGACTGCATCATTACTGCAGTGTGCCGCCTGGGTCTGTTCAGCATTGGGAGGTAGGCATCATTAATAATGTTAACAAGGCCATCAGGTCTAACAGCCTTGCTGCAGACAGGAGAGGCCTCAGCAAATGAAGCAGGCACAGACACAGGCCCAAAGACAGTCTGACACCACAGCAGCGAGCACCTGTAGGCTATCATTCATTAAGCAGTGATTTGAGACAGGCTGCAATAAAATGCTACCTCTCTACTGTACACACAGGCAGAGCAAGTAGCTTCAGAGCAGTTCAGGCTACTGTTTGACCAGGCTGCATGCTTTGGCACACAGAGATGACTTGTGGAGTTCATTTGGGGTAAGTTTTTATTTTATATTGGTGTTGAGCTGCTGTTGTCCCATTTCTTCTGACCTTGATCTCTTGCTTTCTGAGCAGGATCTTGCTGATTTGTTTAGTTCAAGCAGAGAATGTACGCTGTTTATGGGCTACGCAAGGTGAGCAGAACACAAGTTGTGTCATTTAACGCTGATTTACCAGTTGTGGGTTTGAGCTCTTGTTTTTCTTGCAGCTCAGAGCTCCCAGAGACAAAACGGCAACAGATTTGTTGGCTTCTCACAGCAGGACGGTGGCTTGACAAGACTTGGTAGTAGCGATTCCCAGAATCAATTCAGACAAGGATCCATTTATCTGGGCTCAGACTGGAGCACTAGCCTCAATCCACAGAATGCAGTTAGCAGTGGTTATAACCAGGGACTTTCCAGTCGCAGCTACACACACGGTGTTGCACAGCCAGATCGGAGCGGCTCCTGGAAAGTGAAAAACTCGAGAGAGGTGAATGCTCAAAAGGTGCCAGAAAATCAGTTCTTAGGCCTTTCTACTTCTATTGCCAGTAGAAGTTCTGTGAGTAAGTACAGTCAAAACCAGAATGATGTTTCTGATATCAGCAAGAGGAGAACTTGGCCAGTTCGGCAGGGTACACAGCGTACTGGCCAGTATCTGTCCGGCAGTTCTGCATCTGTTCAGAGTCCTTCTACGGAGAGAGACTCTTTCTCATCAGCCTCCCACCAGGCTGCAGCACAGAAACATCCCAGTGCTGCTGCTAAACCACGAGCCCACTATGGACAAAGAGGCTTCTCTCAGTCTAAGAAATCTTCCAGCCTGTTCAGTGCAGGTGCAAGTCAAGCACAAATGCAAACCTCAATCAGTGCCCCAGCAAGACGAGTGTCTTCCCATCGTAGCACTGCAGCATCTAAACCTTTCCTTTTCTCATTTACTCAAAATGACTCCCCCAAGGCTGAGGCTGGAAAAGTTTACCGGAGCAAGCTGTTTCCTGTGACTGGAGGATCTACCGAAGGAAGCTACAAACCCACTTCCAACATGGCCTCAAGACATGTGACTCATACCCAGTCTCTTCCAGCACCCTACAAACAAAATGCTCCTGTTAGTTTTGCTCAGCCACATAGTCTAAAAATGTCCACACGCCAGAGGTTTAACTACAAACACACCTCTGCCGAGCAGACCCCCAGCAGCATGAGCTCTGTCCAAGCATCCTGGAAGAGCAGAAACCCGTTCCAGGGAGCTCGTAACCTCCCCACCTGCAGGAGCAGCAGGAGCGGAGTGGGAACCTCTCCTCAGTGCTTTGCCCCATCCAGAATCTACAACATCCCTCAACGCTTCGGTGGCTACGCTATCAGACGGCTGAAAGAGCCTGTGGACCTGAAGGAGGTTGGCGTCCAGTAGCCACCGGAGGCTTGCACGTCTCCCCCACGGCAGACTGCATCTCACCAGTCACAGGGTCAGAGTGTTCATCAGAAGAGCGAATGGACAAGGATCAAGCTGCATCAGGGGCATTAGCAGGTGAGTATTTGATTATTTTTCACTGTTCTACATGTTAAACTCTGGTTTCTAATGTTTGTTCTTCTAATAGGTGCAGCGGGATGAATAATCCTGGACTGAATTAGTGTTTTCAAATAAATATATTAATTTAAATCTTGGCTTGTGACTTGATTCAAGTGGTGCTTGTAAAATGCTTGGATGCACCATGAATGTAGAATTGCTGCCACCTAGTGTGTGAAAGATGTGATACAAAAAAGGTTATCCAGGCAGTCTTCAAACCCTGCCCTGCTGTGCAAGTCTCTGCAAACACAAAGATTAGGTCTCTACAACAGCTTATGCTTGAAATAAAGCATAAGCTGTCACTTGGTCACTTGGCAAATGTTACCCAAAGCCTACAGTTTTGAAAATACTGAACTTGAACTGGAGCAGTTCTATAACATCAAAACTACAAAATGTGGCTGTTTTTTTTTTTTTTTTTTGTGTTTTTTTTTTTTTTCAATGTGAAAATCATTGCTGTGATAACCAAAACAAGTGTCGTGTATCCTGAGACCTGCATCAAGCCAATATGAGTCCAGCTCTCTGACCTTTTTAAAACAGTCTGCAAACAGTCCACAAACAATGCAATCATCAGTTTGATTAACTTGGCTGTTTCCAATGGGAACAGATGAACTGCATATTTGTAATTTCCAAAGTTCATCCCAGATTATTTTCTCCTTAGTGATTATGTAAGCCAGAATGTTACTTTCTGTATTTTTATATATATATATACACATAATAGAATCTGTGTACTTCTTTTTTTCCATATTATGTGACTGGAGGGAGCTCAGGTGGCAGAACAGATCCTCCATTCATTTCAGGGTTGTTCCTTTTTTTTTTTTAATCCCAGACTATTTCTATCCACATGAAGCCCACTGAACCGTAGTCCAGGGTGGAGGATCCAGCTGAGCTGTTCCAGTCAAATACCTCATCTGGCTCCTATCAATGCAAAGGAGCAGCAGTAAAGGTGTGATGAAGCCTAAAACCAGGCCTGGGAGAAACGTCTTATCTGTCTCCTGTATTTCTAATCATATTGTCACAGCAGAGGAGGTAGTGGTGGTAGAGAGATAACTTCTTATTACATTTTGGGGAATTCATTGACACCAAACCTTGTAGCTATACCAGCTAATAACAGGCCACTAAATATACTTTCAACTTCTGCTGCCGCCTATGAAGGATGAGCTCAGCTCGTCCCAAACAGTGCTGCCTCTGACTGCTCTTACATCACCTGCTGTACAGTGATAGCTCTGCACAATCGAACCACCAGGCCTGTGATTGGTGGACGACCTCTACCCGCCCGAGTCCCTGCTCTCTCTCTGTCTCTCTCTCTCTCTCTCTCTGTCTCTGTCTGTTTTTAAACTTTGGTGTCTTCAGGCTCATATTAGATGAGGTCTGCAACTCATACCCCGCAGTGTCACCTCCCTCACACCAGCCCCCCTGTATATAATTATACTACAGGATATATTACATATACAATATATATTAATATATTGTGTATAAAATGACTGTGAAATGTATTTAAATTTATTTTATTTAGGGCTTTTGATGCTAAGACTATCTGGAGCTTCATCCATCTGCTGGACTGAGATCAGCCCTCAAGGTTACAAATAAAACTTCCAGCCAACAGATATTGATGGTCCCTGGTGCAAGACACTACTGAGGGCAAAGACCAGCCTCCAAGGTTAAAACAACCCTGCAGGCGTAAAGGGCAGATCTTAAGGTTTTAAAAGTAAAATGCAGTAACTGGAAGTGGAACTTGGTGCAACACGCTTTGTGGAGCCAGAGGCAAAGGCCAAACCTCACATTTAAGAATAAAAATCCAGTCACCAGATGCAACTGTCTCTTCAAAGCTTTCCTTCTCTCTGAGGGTTTCCTTACTTTTTTTTTTTGTTTGGCCATTTAACAGGATCCTGCTACTCATCACTCTCCTTCCTGCTCCTCTTCAGGAGGAGGAGCTAAGGCCAGAAGTTGAAGGAGGAATTTGTGGCAGATTCCTGCAGGGCCCTGACGTTCAACGGCTGAAAAACCTGTGGCACAAACTGGACTTTGTTCCCTGCCAGGCCAAAGCTGTGGTGGTGGTAGGTCCTCAGAGCGAGGAGGTCTGAAGCCATCATCATCAAACTCATCCCCATCCTCATCATCACCTACATCACCACCATCCTTGTCATCTTTATCGTCTTCCTCAGATGACACAGCCTCATAACAATCACCAGAAGAGTCGGACATTTTGGACCAGTCAGACTCATCATCCTCTTTATCCTGGCTCTCCTTCAAAACGTTTATCTTCATCCTCTGAGGTGTTTGGTCAGAGGATACCCTCGTCTTCACACAAGTCTCTCTCCTGTGAACACAGTAACCTTATCATTTTGACAGATGATAGTTTTCATCTAAGACCATATCATTCATTAAATGAACACACAACACTGCAGATACACAAACTGACAACTGCTACGCTTCCAGTCTGTTTTTTTTCTATAGGTAACAATCACCTATACCACTGACTGTAGACAGTCTGCGACACATACATCAGGTAATTGATAATGTCCTGTACTTTGCTGCTCTGACCAGATGAGGGCGTCATACCTTCAGAGTAGAGTGAGGAGGAGTCTGCTGATAAATAAGATGATCTATACAGATTAAAGACTAAATGTGTGTAAATAAATAAATAAAATTAGCTGCTGAGCTGATACACACACACACACACACACATAAAACCCTCTGAAAACACCACGGTTCTGATCTAATAGTAGATTCGTTATGGTGCTTTTGGATGTTTGCTGCTTTAATTCCACTGTCCTCTGATGTTACAGCACATTGGCCATCACTAATAACTGAGACTTGTGCTGAAATCAATATTCAAGCACACAGATTAACAATGAACCAGTGAACTGTTTACACATCATCCTCTGTCAACAGTGCTGCCACTACCTCAGTATGTTGGAGGCATTTCCTTACGGGAGGAAATGGAGGGATGGAGGGATGGAGGGATGGAGGGTGGGAGGGTCTTTGGGAGATTTGTTAGCTGCTTTGTTGATGTGATTATAACGGCTTGAGAATCGCTTTAGAGACACGGCAGGTCTTTGGCAGTGTGTGTTTACTGCTGGCTGGTCAGGGTTGTTTGTCATGGCTCTTCCAAAAATCCATGACAGATGTCTTTAGGCCTCAGCAGGCTTCAGGTGGTGCTACGCGTGAAATTTAATGCACAGAATCTGCTTTTTTTTTTGTTTTGTTTGGCATTGAAAGGACGACTGAGGTGGGTTTAATGGTACCTGTAGCTTAGAGGCTCCACTCAGGGCGGTCGAGGAGAAGAGGACAGATGTGGCAGGCAGATTCCACAAATGATATCCGGACGCAGCTGCAGATGGGCCGGATGGTCTTTCACCGCGTGCTGAGCAAGTGGAACAGCTTCCTCTTAAAACATTATTAAGCTGTAAAAGACGCATGTTAGCACCTTGTTACAAACAGTGTGTGTTTTCTACTAAGTGTTGCTCAATTAGAGCCTCAAGCCCAACTACTAATTATAAAAACAGACAAATTTTTAATGTTAGTCTTGGAAAGGGTTATGTTTGTGTATGTGTGAGCGTGTGCCAGCAGTCTTCTGTGTCCCAAAAACCCAACCAACCCACCAAAAACCATTTTCACCTGCACAGGTAAACAAAAAATAGACCAGCTGTGTGGAAGATCACACAACACAGCAACACTGGTTACATTTTATTCTTTCTGTAATGTTATATTATTACAAATCCAGCTAAAAATGACTTTTCAACTCAGTGACTGTAAATGTATTCACTTTACTATCCCGTTCTTTTTCCCCCCACAGTTCTCTTTGAAACAACTATTTCATCAAAAACATTTGAAGGTGACACTCAGAGGTCAGAGGTCGGCAGGTGATGACAGCGCTGTCCAAGGCTGGACTTCAACTATTTGATCTGAGGCCTCTGATGTTGAAGTTGGTGTGAAGTGAATGAGAACCTATGACCTGATGTAACTGACAGGTGAGATAAGAAGCACACGTCTGTAAATATTTAATTTTCTCTTTTTTGTATCTCTAGATAATATGATGGAGTGTTATGGCCAGTGAGGGAAAAAAAATCTTTTGACATTTTGACAATAAAGTCATAATATTTTGGGAAAAAAATTGTAATAGTCTTTGAATAAAGTTGTGTATTTAAGAGAAAGATATGAGTCATATTCACAGAGCTCCTGCTCATGTGGGGTGAAGTTATACTTTAAAATAAGTTTCATAAATAACAGAATACTTCCTGATCTTCCTGCAGATCAGCACAGCTCTGTGTATTCCCAACAAAGAAATGTCACATGGATCGACATGATAAACTAAAGCTGTATGGCATCGCATCATGTATATGGAGTTTAACACTGACAGTAATCTCAACGTAAACTTGGACTATTTCACAAACAGTAACTGAGACAGGAGGCTGTCCACAGTAGTTACCAGCTGACCTGGGTGTGGACATGAAAATGGAGGTGTCAGGGAAAGGTCATTTGGATCATTATGCAGGACAGGGAGGCTTTGTTTATGGAAGCAGAGCAGCAAACCCTCAGAGATGATGGACATTTTACGAGTGACTTCCTGGGCAAAACCCTGGTAGAGTTCATTTTCCTCAAAATCATCCATGTAAAAAACAATACTCCAAGCTTTTCTTCATTAATTCCTCTGATGCATCTTTTAATTTGCTGGGAAACTTTCACTTCCTTTGATTTCATCCCTGTAGGAAAGTTTCATATCTCCACCACTTTCTTTGATGCTGGTTTGAAGTCATCGTCCCCCAGAGTTGAGATGCATCTGCAGCTGTGTGATCTCCCTCTAGCAGTTGATGACAAACATTGGTTTTTGCAGAAGTACTTTGTGAGGTATTTCATCCAAGATGTCTGGCAGAGTAGCAGCAGTGACCCTCTCCCTGCATTCATAGCTGCTCAGCACTTTTGGAAGGTCATCAGCACCAACAGAGAAAAAAAAAACCCAAATCATCTGAAGCCTGTCTCAGGACATCCTGCTCTTGGCAGCTCGTAAACCTGAAGGAAGCTTGTCTTCAGGTCACTGTGTACTGCCCCAAAAAGCAATTCCTCTGGAAAAGGAGGAGGGAGCTTGATTGGCAGGTAGAATCTTGAAATCCCTCCAAAAGATTTCTCCAAACTGCTTTCCACGTAAAAGACACTTTCAAAGTTCTTCCAAGGTTCAACGTTAATATATCTATGTCCACAGAAGCTGCTGTAGACATCTGTGACTACACCAGACCCACTACCCTTCTCTACTGAGTCAGGAAGTAGACGTCTCACTTCCAATGTTTTCATCATAATCTCAGACAGAAAAGGCCAGGGTCATTTCACAGAGGCCGTTTGAGTGGTTTAAGACCAAAGCTGTTTCAGGCTCTGAGGGAACTCATTTGATTGACAGGCTGTATCTGATCCTATGACCTCTGAAACTGCACGGTGGTTACCACAGACAAAGCGATGGGCTCACTGACGTGACTCGATCTTGCGGGGTTCCCTCTGGTTACTGAAGACAATGTGATGATTTCTCTGCAGGGGAGTCATGAGGTTTACCTGTCGAATCTTGTCAGGCTCAGAGACATAAGCATCACAGCCTGGGTCACCATCAGACCAAAACCAGTGCTCACTCACTACATGTACAGTACAGTACATGGTAACACCTGTATGATAAGTGATATAATAAGACACAAGGAACACAAGGAAACGGACTCAGTAACTGGTTCTTCTTATATTCAGAACAGAACCTTTCACTCTTCTTCCTCCGAGGCACGTCGTCCTCTCAGGCATCTCACAGTATCTGACAGTGTCTCTGCCATCGTGGACCTGTAGAGAAAACTACACAGGAAGACAGTTAAAATGTCTCAGATTCAAAGAACGAGCAGGACAGAAGTATGAAAAATGTATCTGTAGAAACAGAAAAGACCAAAACACTCACTGCCATTTCTGCTGAAATTTCAAAATGCAGATTAGAAAAAAAATTTTATTTGGATGTTTGCACCCACAAATTTTTAGAAATAACAAGCAGCACTATAGCCTTGTTAAAAACTGCAACTGCATTTTTTTTTTTTTTTTTTGCTATCTTGACTGAGGAGTTTTTCCATCATAGTATTTTCTTCATGCACTTGCTGTTTAGCAAACACAAACACAGTTTTGTTACTTGTGTAATCTAAATTTTACACTTTTGTTTCTGACAATGCATCAAATGAAGGAGAAGAACTGCACCCAATAGCACTCAGCTACTCCAATCATTAAATTAGTCACTGCTGAGTTGTTGCACGATAACCACATATTCATTTGTGACACAGTGTTATGTCAGTTCAGTCACTGTGCCACTACCACCTACTGACCTCTAGAGGGTGCAGTGGCACAGGCAGTGAAAACACTATCATCAAAGGGACCTTCTAACAGGACTGACAGATATGAACTAAGATGAGTTAAAGCCAGTGTTTAGATCATAATAATGTGACAGTCTCCTGTTCTACATGTTGTGGTGTGTTCAGTTTATGAAAACTTACAGTGGAGCTGCCTTCTGTGGGTTTGGACCTAAACTCTTTCTGTGGATCTGCCCAGAGGATGTCTTCTAACGTCTCGTCTGGTAAACTTTACTATGGCTGAAGCTCTTGGTAAGTATGAAGGCTTACTAACAGTAAGGCTGACAGTGAACATAGATGAAGTCTGATCCATCCACAGGATCCATGTACCTTAATGCACTTCACCAAGTCAGAACCTCCGAGAGTCAATGTTGTGAAGAGGAAGCGAGGACTTTACTTTGGATTACTCTGTTTTCATGTCTCTCTCGCAAAAGAGATCTTGATCTCCGTGAGACTTCCTGATTAAACAAAGCTTCACTAAGTAAAACCACATCAAGAGGTGGCAGGAGTCTTTGAAAAATTAGTTGCTGCCGCATTTAGCTCATGCTGGGCTTTGTTTTTATGGATGCTATTTGTCTCTCCATTGAGGACGACAGTGGAAATAAATATTTCAAAACTTTATGCTGTCTACAGGGGAAGGATTATTTGTTTCTTCTTGTAATTCTTTTTTGCTTTCCAGATTAAACATTGCTCTCCATGAACATGTTTTTTTATTTGATCTGTTTTAAAAGTGAGTGCAGCTTCTATCAATATATCAAATGAAATACAGAGATGATAATCTAGGACAGAAAAAGAAAAAAAAAAAAAACCTAACTTGTCCGTATGTATCACGCAGACCTGGCCTCCGCACATTTCCCCACTAATGTAAATATATATGTAAATATCAGCACGTGTGATCCAGGGACAAGGACATCATCAGGGTGAGGAGTCAGTCGGTGCGGGGATGGAAAACACGGCTGTGCATTTAATAAGCAGCGTACTGCACAGAGCTGGGTCTGAGCGTCTCTGCATCCATGTGTAAATATCAGAATCGTCAGCAAAACACGCTGTGTGCCGCTTTATACGTATCAAATCGCCTCTGTGCAAGTGAAGTGCGAGCCAAATGAAAAATTCAGGACCTTATTTACTCCTGCCTCAACCACAAGGGGAATAATAAATAAATCCACAGCAAACGTCTTACGAAGATTTAATGTACATTTATTCTTAACACGTGGAACATATAGTATAAAGATTTCATACTGAATAAATGATATTCATTAAGCCAAAAAAAGGAAAAAAGAGGAATTTACATCAAGTTTTTAGCTACATCATCTGAAATACAAATATGCAGAATCCGCATCACTGGAAAAAAACAACAAAAAAAAATAAACAAAATAAACAAAATTCAAATGGTTTCTTCATCAAGGTCTAGTCTGTCATTTATGAAGGAGCTCAAATGGAACCGCGGACATGATTTTCGTTATATTCTCTACACCCAGACTGGAGACAAACTGAAACTTTAAGTCGTGTGTTTGTTGTAGGTGGCGTTGGACAGCAGCTAAACACCCCCTGGAGCGCGATACGAGCAGGGTGAGTAACGAAGAGGGTGGGCGTCAAGTAATCGCATGGCATACTTGATGCAGGGAAAGTTGTAATCGTCAAAGATTAAAAATGGTGAAGAGCAACAGAAGTTGAGAAAGAGAGAGAGAAGTGTAATGTACAACATCATATATACACTGCAGCTTGGACTGCATCTAGAGTTGAGGACCAGTCCTAAAGAGGTGACTTTTTAATATAAGGGTCAAGTCATACAATCAAGGGACAAAGAGAAGAGGTCGGGGTGTTGTAGGTTCACCATACTTTGGGGGGAAAGCCGTTTTCTCTCTTGACATTAACTAAAACTGTTTTTAAAAACTACAGTTTGCTGCCAAGCCAGCGTATCTCAGTGTGAAACAGTATTATTACAGTATGTTTACAGTTTTTAAGGTGTACAGTACAGAAAAAAGTCCTACAATCTACTGCACAGGCCTCCCATGACAGATGTCTGTTCACAGCCAATAATGTGGTTCCTGTGGGGCTGAGTATATAGCATCCAAAGTTACAGCAATTATACCACACCACAGTCCGTGAAGTCTATGTAGCCTCCAAACATGAACCATAATATTGTTTAGTCTGTGCCCTCTTCTCCCTGCCGACCCCCAGAGGGAGAAAACGAGCACACGTATCCCCCAAACTCACTGTAAACGAGACAGCAACTTTGGTTACAGTTTTTTTTCTTTTTTCTGGAGATTTTTCTTTTCATTAAAAAAAAAAAAAAACAAGTCCGTTCCACAGGGCAGCGCACTCTGTCCTATGCCTGGGTCCCAATCTGCTCTTCTTTGCCAGTATCTTTCCATTTCAGACGTTTAAAATCCACAGCTACTTCATGATATTCCTTCCTTTAGTGAGAAGCAGGGGTAGAAAGACAGTGGAATCCGAGGTGGGTTTGCATAAATTAAAAAAAAAAAAAAAAAAAAAAAAAAGGACAGTCAGTTTTGCTCTTTTCACTCACACACAACAGACGTACACACATTCACACAATCACACGCACAAAAAAAACAAAACAAACAAAAAACAAGGGTTGAGGGGAACGGAAAGAGGCAGAGCTGAAACCGCCCCACGGCTGTCATGACTGGCCAATCAGAAAAAGTACGTCACAGATCACTTGGGACACCAGAGAGTTCATAAGTGGGGACACTGAGATGTCCAGTAGCCGCGACTCGTACAAAGTGAACTCCGAGTGGTTTTCCTCTACTTTAGCCAAGGCATGCAGGGCCCGGGCTGCCCGCCGCATCATGTCCACACTGGTGGGCTCGAACTGGGGCGCGCCCTGCATTTGTAGCAGGGAGCTCTGGCTCTGCTGGTACTGTGTGGCGGCTAGGCTGTCCTCCAGGAAGCCCAGCAGGTTACCCACGCTGCTTTTCTGCACAGCAATAGCCCGCGCCGCTAGGCTGTCGCCCTGGGCTAGATTAGCCAACAGGACAACTGCCATCTCTCTGCAGACTGCCACCTTGCGCTCACCAACCAGGCGCACCAACGAGCCGTAGAGCTTCTCCAAACGGCTGAATGGTGGCGTTGCTAGAATGAGGTCGACGTTGTTGTCCTGGATGCTGAGCTTGCTGAGGGTCTCAAGAACCAGTCTCTGGGGGGAAAGTGAGCCATGGGGTCCAAGCGTGGGGAAGGGGTCCAGGGCCTCTGCTGAGGGGCAGACAGCCCAGTGGAGTAGGCCATCCAGCAGCGGTAGGCATATACTCTCTGGGTAGATGGAAAGGTCCAGCTGGCCTGAGATGTTTGCCAGTGTGACCAAGCAGTTCTCCCTTAACACGTCTAGGCAGTCCCACCACCACTCGTCTCTCTCGCAGCTCACACCTTCATCTTCCTCCTCCTCCTTCTCGTAGGTGACCGGCGCTTGTTTGCGTTCAGGGTGCCTGTGGTGGAGCAACACCAGACGGCCCAGCAGCAGCAGGAGGCCTGAGTGTTTCGACATCTCCAGGTCGTTACCCGGGACGAAAGAGAGGCTGCGCACTATGTTGGAAACACAAATACAGCGCCGAGCTAGTGAGTCCTGCCAGTCAGAGACGGTGCTGAGCGGCGTTTCATCCTTGCTGTGTGGCTCGTCCTCCAGAATCTTGATGTTGCGGCGGCTCTGGAGGTCAGGGTTGATGCTGAACAGAAACTTGCCATTTTCCTTCTGCTCCTCTGCACCTCCACGAACTACTTCCTCTGTGACCGACCCTGGGCGGGCAGATAGTACATCATCAATGGTGGCAGTGACTGGTGCGCCGATGGGAAGAGGAGGAGAGGTCTTCTCCACTGGAGACTTCTGAGGTTCAGAAGACTGGGGCAGCTGCTGCCGAGGCTTATCCTCCCCATTGGACTTTGATTTCTCAGGGTTTTCTTTTGCCACGTCAAGCACCTGGACCTTCTTGCGGCTATCAGTGGCTGTTGGTGTGTGTTTCCGATGCTTGAGAAGGTCCGTCCGACTCTCAAAGTGGGTCTGGATGTGTTCGGTAGTGTCACCCCCACCAATGCTCCAGTGTATCAAGCCGCTGTCAAAGCTCTGCCGCTGCCCAAGCTTGGATGAGTGGTTCACCAGGAAGGGATTCTTCTTCCGCACGACCTTGATGGGGAGTTTATCGAACTTGCTGGCCTGCCTAGGCCTTTCCGAGTGGAGGTTGGGGTCTGGGGAGGACCCTGAGGTAGAGGTACTGGGTTCCTTGATAGAAGACTCCCTTTCCTTCTCCTCTTCCTCATCCTCTGAAGACTTGTCTTTCTGGGAGCTCTCCTCCTCCTGTTTCACCTGGACCGGTGAGGAGGTGTCGGGACTAGCCTTTGATTCCTCTACCTCCTCATCTTCCTCGTCCTCTTCGTCCGTGTCCATGTCCTCGGCCTCTGGCATTGGAATTTCATCATCAGAGTCCTCAGCAGCGTTGGGGTCTATGAGGGTGCGCTGGCCAGGGTCCCCTACTTCGTACTCCTTTAAGATGCCAAAGATCTCAATGAGGCAGCGTCTGAAGTACTCTACCACCAGCTCCAAGAATCCAGGCAGCTGAGAAACCAAAGAGGACAGTCACCAAAACAACAACTCACAGACAGCCTGACGAGCAGTCATTTTTTATGTTAACGCAGATTTAACAGGTTTGGCTTTGTGTAACTCACCTGGCATAAGTTAAAAGTAGAAATGCTGTTGTCATCATACAGCAGAATGTTGATGGTGTCCAAGGCCCAGGTGCTTTCAGCTAGTAAGCCTGACTTTAGTGACATCATCACTCTCCAAGCCTCAGGAGTGCCTGCGAACAGACAGAACACGCATGTGAGCAACGTGATCAGGATCGGTCACCGATTCTGTAACATGAAGTTGATTAAATCCCTCCAAGCACAGCAAGAGTGCAAGCAAATGGCAAACTCAGTTTAGGCAGACGGTCATCTGACATACCTTTAGTAGCAATTAAAGCTGTGGGCATTCATTTAAAGAAATGTTCGAACAGCCCTTTAGACTCTGGTTTATCTGTCAAACTGTTCTCAAAAGCAGTTTTTGAGTCAGTATCATTTTATTGATTCAGTAAGACTATGTTTTCCAGTCCAAGTTATGTAGTAATAGTTTGCAGTATCTACTGTTTGTACTTGGTTTAGTGCAAATGCATATTTATTCAAAATATTGAGTGAGGCACGAAATAAAAGTTCTGTACCAATGTCTTTCATGGTGAGCCGCCTGCGGGGCTTAAGGTGGGGTTGGGAGGCCTCAACAGAACCTGGAGGGAAGGCCACATCTCGCCTGATCATGGGTTGCTGCACAGGGGCCTGGCCAATGTGGGAGGCAGGTACCGGAGGTCCAGCTTTCTGCACCTTAATGCCCGGATGCATGTAGGGGGACTTGCTGGGTGATGTCCTGCTTTCCATGGGTCGGGGCATGGGTGCTGGGCTTGACACCTGAGGAATGTGGTTCTGGGACGTCTGGTATGTCGATGGCAGGGGTCTGGTCATGGGAGGTCCAGAACCACCAGGGCCAAACGGTGGCTGCCGCTGGTTGACATGGCCAGGCCACTGGCCCTCGTGGTTCATGCGTTGGTCTGATGGCATCATCTCCTCTGAGCGGTTCATGCCATGGTAGCCAGGGCCCTGGCCTGGTACAGGAGGTCCCTGTCGGTTGGAATAGTTAGGGTAGCCCATCTCCGTGCGGCCCTGCCACAATGGGCCTTGGGGGCCATCAGGACCTGAAGGCATGGGGCTTGCCATTATCTGGGGAGGCATTGGAGACTGGGAGTTGGGGCCTGCAGATGACGGTCCTCGGTCCCGACCAAAGGGGAAGGGGAACTGGTTCTGTGGGCCTGGTGGTCTGCGGTCCCCTCCAGGGTATGCATTATACTGGTTATACATGTCCTGTTGACCCTGGGGCCCTGAGGACTGTGGTCCCGGCTGCTGCTGACCACTGTAGGGAACATTGTACATTTCTCCCTCATGGCGCTTGGCAGGAGGACCATACCCTCCGTCTACAGGACGCTTGTAGTTCTGTCAGCAGACAACATTCAGCATTATACTTAACAACTGAGTATCTCTACACAATGATTTTTAAGAAAAAATTATGAGTTCATCTGTTCAACAGAATGCCAGCACTGATAGAAATGTCTACCCTTAGTACCATATTGAGCAAAAATATAAATAGGGAAATGATTAAAAAAAGGAATCAAGTTGAAATACGAGTTTCGCAAATGTTGAACAAAATGTTCTCACCGGTTGCTGCTGTGGATACATTCCTGGCTGCTGATTTGGGTATGGGCCACCAGGGGGAGCTCCTTGGCCAGGGTACTGATTGGAATAGGACTCATGCCTGAGAACAATAACAAAAAAAGTTCACACCATTTTTCTTCTTCTCAGTAAGTGCATAGACAGTTTTCATATAAAAGTCAAATGCTGCTAATCCTGCAGTCTTTTAACATAATCACACTGGTAAATGCTTCAAAAGAACCATCTGTCTCCTAATACAGACCCGTCTTCGTATTGAATGCTACTGACCGTTGCTGTGGTGGAGGGCGGCTGGGTGAGTACATCCCTGTGTCGGCTCCAGAAGGCATCATGTTGGGCTGAGGAGCTCCTGGTCCCATGCTGCCGTCAGAGCCCATGCCTGGCTCCTGTCTGTAAACCCAACAAACAAACAACACTCATCAGCTGATTTAACTTGACATAAAAAAAGGACACTGGAACAGTACAGACCTGATCCCAGGCTCGTCAAGGACTTTGTAACCCGTTTATGTATGCTTCACAGATAAATATGATTATAAAATCATGCCGACCATTTGGAGAATAACGTAGTATGTTTACCTTCGGTCGTATCCGTATGGGTACTGTTGTCTCTGGCCCATCTGCATGTTGCCCATGGGGCCTGGTGGGCCTCTATTAAACTGTTCTCCCATCCCACTGTTGGGGCCTGGTGGCATGAACTGCTCTCCAGCTTAAAAAAGAGAAGCCCAGAATATTGTTGGTTTCAGCTCTAATAGAAGTCCCACATCATCTGATTTGCTGGTTTAGCTAGCACTCACCTTTCCTCATGCCGCCGAAGGGGTCCTTGTTGGTCTCATAGGGACCCATCCGACCCATCATCTCTGGGCCACCCATCCCAGGCTGGTAGCCCTGAGAATTGGGAGTCATGGCGTTCCTTCTGGAAAATGCTGGGTCTCCACCATCAGCAAAAGGGTCCTGCAGATTCACGCTACTCCTACAGGGAGTGAGGAGGCTTGTTAGTAAAATGTTGATGCTGAAATATTTGGTTCATATAGAATCTTTTTTAATTTCCATTATATTCAGGACTCCTATACAGTTTGTTCTAACTATTCTAACTGATCTAATTATGCCCTGGCTCCACAAAAGATGAATTACCAAAAGTCTTTTTCCCTCCTTACATTTCAAGACATTCAAAATGTGCAAAAAAATGTTTTACCAAACCCCAGATACATAATATACACTATTTTTCAACCACTTCTTCACTTCACTTTCTTTATTATTATATTCCTTTTTCTCACTTATTCACAAATTCATTGGTCGTGTGACTTTGTTAACATCAACATTGTGCCCTCTAATTCATACCTGACGCCAGGCATTGGAGGCATTTGTGTGTGGGGGGTGGATGCTGGGGTGGGGGGCTTCAGGTCTCCCCCCTCTGCCATTGAACTACTGGTGGACTGTGGAGTTTGGGGTCCTTGCAGGGATCCAGAACCAGCTGCAAGACAAGGATATACACAATGAGTACACGGGCATAAACTATCAAGTCCTCCGGTTTGTAAAATTCAAAGATCGCAAAGAATTCACAGAGCACCCCCTCCCCTTCCCCTTCCCACTCCAGGAATAAAGGCGAGAGTTGATAGTTGATAGTCAGGCGGGATAGTCTTGTGGATAGGCTAAGAACTGCTGGGGGCTTTCAGGAACACATGCTGCTTTTGGCAATCCTAAATCCCATTAAGAAATTCCTGAGTGCTACACAGAGGAACACAGTTTGTGTCGAGCTGACTGGCTTTTGAGTGCACAGCCAGCGAAAAATGTTGAATCCTCCAGCTCATCACAGCATGCCAACCCCCTTCACCCCCACTTCCCATCACCCCCTCTCTCAACTACTGCTGGGCTCTCGGAGTCACCAGGAAACAATGATCTAAACCCTGACTCTGACAGATTACCGCCTGGCCTGTAGAGACAGGAGACGGCAAAGTTGTGTGTGTGCATGAGAGTGAGTGATTGTTTGTGTTGTGTGTGTGTGTGTGTGTGTGTGTGTGTGTGTGTGTGTGTGTGTGTGTGTGTGCGTGTGTGATAGACATAGTAGCGCTCATCCTTAACTTCAGCTCAGGACTTCTCACTATTAGCACGCCAGTCTGATGACTCACAGGTTCCCATTCATTAAACTGCCACACACACACACACACAACACTGAGGTCATTGGCAGGTCACATTTGTTCACATTTTCTCACATCACCCCCTTGACTCTGTAGCGCTCACACACACACATTAACTGCCTCACCCTCCTCTTCCTCTTTCCCCTCCTCCCTCTGGGCAAGGATTTCCCTCAACTAAAGATGAAGGGGGGGGCGTCTCGTGAGGATGGAAAAAAACATAGCATGGTAGAAACAGAGAGTCAGAGTGAGAGAGAGAATTGTGTGACTTTTACACACACACACACTCTCAAGCCTCTTCCCCCCATTCATCATTTCTGGCTCAGTACTAATCTCCAGGGAGTGTTGCCTTGCCTCTGTAGCCCTGGGCCAGGCACCAGGCAGCGAGGACACGCCACTGACGGGGCATCGCTATCGCCAAATCACCTCCTGCCCTATGCTGCCGCTCGTAACCCCCCCATCCCCACCCCAGCTCTTCCTTCGTACTAACTAGAGGGCTGATGCCAGCTGACAAGCACCCTGATGTCTCCTGTAACAACACCCCGGCGCTGACTCAGTGCCCCGTGTCTGACAGCCTGGGTCTCGGCCAGACTGAAGCAGCACGTGGTCGATCCTGGTGCGGTTGCTCCTGGCAGCTATCACAGGAGTCCCTCCAAAACAAACAGCTTCCAGGCGACAGCATGGTCCCGAGACCCCCGCCCCAACATCCTCTGGTATGACTGACTGCCAGTTTACACACTGACTTATATCCAACAACCAGAGTTCATTGAAAGATTCGGCATGCTGGCTACGTCGCTGCTCGTACAAAAACCAACGTTGTGGTGGTGGTGGGGGGGTGGGTGGGGGGGTCTGAAAGGACAAGTCTTTCATCATGTCCTGTGCAAATGCCAGGGAGTATTCCCCTAAGAGATGTGTTGGTGGAACTGTCCAGAGGATGCAGTGCGCTTCTGACTTACTGCCACGCTGCCGTCATTTACAACTCCTCCGATACACGCCAAAACAGCAGCGATTTATGGAGGATGGCAGCCCCATACACGAGATAACAAATGATGGTCTATGATCAGCTGTTAACACTGCAATTAATAGGATACCATAAAATAAGCTAGTTTATAGACAGATGATAGGGGGCAAACAGAACAAGGAGAATGTGATGAACTGCATGGACACCATGCAGCACCCAAGGGAGAAATGGGGATGAAGCGCAAGAGGATGCCAACGCTCACCTGGGCTGGGAGGCTGGATCTTCGGCTGGTTCTTTTTGGTGTCCGTGTTGAAGAAGTCTGGGGGCGGGTCCTCGCCTCGTTCAATCTTGCACTCAAAGGCATACAAACACTGGATGTACTGTTTCTTGAGCGAACTGGCTGCGCTGCTCGACGTGCCTACGTTCAGGTTGGTGGCCAGCTCCCTCCACTTCTTGTTCTTGTTCACCTGGTGGGCGACAGAGGAAGGAGGAGGCTTAGAAAGCTGCACAAAAACAGCCTCATAAGAATTACAAAGCTGCCTGTTGTGAGATCTGTAATAGTCACAGCAAATTTAGGTGGAATCCTGGCATACCTGGGTGAGGCCGCCAATCTCTTTGACGGACACATACAGTCTGAAGAGATCGAGAGGCTTGCGGCCCACAGCGGGCAGGTTGTTCATGCCCATAGCCTTCTCCTCAGCGAAGGCCAGGTATCGGTCCACCCACATCTTCCTCTCTGGCTCCGGGCCAAGCTCGTACAGACGAGTAATCTTCTCATTGGTGATGGTGGAAGAGCTCGACTTCTGCAGAACGGATGATGGAAAGAAATCATGAGATGGGAAAAAACAGATCTCATGAGAAACAAGAATTTCATTATGTGGACTTAGAACTTTTACCTTTTTGGATTCAGGTTTGGGAGTCCCGTCCACTTTGTTGTTCATCTTCTGGGCAGGGTTCATTTTGTCCATGCCAAACTCTGAACTGGGAGCCATTCCTAGGTGTTTAGAGGTAATAAGAAGAGGGCATAAAAATAAGAGTTTTGTCTATATAACTATTTTATGGTCAAAAGGTCTAAGCCAACAGTAGTGCTATGACCACCTGATCAAGGTTTCAGTGTAGCTTTTACTCACCAGGGGTGTTGTTGGCCATGTTTGCTCCCATTGGGTATGGCCCTGGCCCTCCCTGGTTCATCATACCGTGCATGCTGTTCATGCCAGGGCCATATGGAGAGCCTGTTCCCAACATGCCCTGGGACATGTTAGGGTAGCCAGGTGGCCTAGAGAGGAGAACACTTGTTTAGATGGAACACTGAGAAAACTGAGACACAACAAGCAGATAAAATTGAATCATTAACACAAAGAAATAGAGATTTACGAGTGTCATCCTTTTCATGCATTGATCTTTGATGCTGTAACAAATCTATGCTTTGTCCCTGTCTTATGTTCACTGGGTTCAGCTTATTCTATAGGAAACATCAATTTCCTTCATATGATTCTAGCAACTGCCACATGGGTGTGTCTCTGTAGGCTGAGCTGGCATACTCGCTGAGGAAGGATGTGATTCACTGATCTCAGAGACCATCTCCTGCTCTCGTTCTCTCCATTTTTTTCTATTTCTCTCATAGATAAGTTTGGTCTGCTGCCATCTACTCTGCAGCACACTCAGGCACCAAAACACACAACAGACCGGCTTGCACGTGGGAAGAACCAATCATCTTTCATGGTCACACAAGCAGCAAATACATGCAGAGAGACACACACACAAACACAGCTAAAAGATTAAAAAAAAAACTCTCCAGGCTCAAGAGTCTTAATACAATGAGTCTTACTGACCCTTGACAGTCAAGCGCTCCTTTAGGTCTGAGACTGATGCAGCCAGTAGCTGCTTAACACCCACCTGTTGTGTATGGAGTTAGTGGGTCCGTGGTGCATGGTGGGACCACCGTCCTTCCTGTTCATGCCTGGAGGGGGACACATCCCAGACCCCACCTGAGGAGGCATGGCGCCCATGTTAGAGGCCATGCCAGGACCGTAGGGCCGAGCACCCATCTGTCCCGGTCCTAGTCTACCAGGTGGCATGTTTCCGTAAGGAGCCCCGCTGCCCTGACCAGGCATGGGGTTCATGGAGCCACCCATACCGGGACCACTGGGGTAGTTGGCATTGGGCATCCCTGTGTAGCCGGGTTGCCTGGGGTAACCTGGAAGGGTCACAGATGGACAGAAATTTAGATTTCAGGCTGCTACCTAAAATCTGCTGACAGCGTTTCATGGCACCCTGTTGTGTTTTTTAAACTGTATTTCCGTCTGAAACAGAGAAATCTGTGAAGGAACTTCTGCTCATTTCTCACTGACGAGATAAAGACTTTCAGCAGTCCAGCTCTAAAATTACCTCTGTACTGCTGCCTGTTCTGACAAGCAGCCTGATGAAGCAGGCTTTATCTGGCCCTCGCTGCTCGTTGCCATGACTCACAGCAGAACTTTTTCAAAGCCCACAGAAACCAGCTGAGACTTCAAAGTGGAGTGATATAATTTCATAAATATATGAAGTGAGAGGAAACTTCAAAGCCTTTTTAAAAATCTGGGCTATGTACGGAACTGTGATGGTCGCAGGATGACAAGTGTAAACTCATTCATAATATTTTTAGGATTTGGGAAAAAAAAAGGCAAAACTCTGCATGATATGACCAAGTAGAGTGCACCACTCAACACTGTACTCTCCCTACTCCTCTACTACTTTGTTAACCAGTGAGAGCCTTTAAAAAGCAACACCTCCCACACCTCTGCCCTCAGGCCTCACCTTGTGGGCCATACTGGCCCCCCTGAGGCCCGTAGTTTCCCATGGAGTTGTTCTGAGGATAGGGTCCCATCCCACCATGTATCTGGCCTCCTGAAGACTGGCGTGGAGATAAGGCGGAGCCAGGTTGTCCAGGGGACCCGTACGGAGGCATCTGAGGGTTACGCATGTACACTGGACAGGATTGAGAGAGATCATCATTAGATGCAGACTTCATAATTTGTAAAAGACCTCATGTAAAAAAAACAAAAAACACAACTCAGCTTCTGCTTAAATGTACTGTTATATAAACATGATTCACACTGTGTGAAGAACCTAGCTCTTTACTTCCACACACACATACAGCAGTACAGTGTGTCTGTCTGCTGTTACCCTCATTTGACCTGGCAAGCAGACTACAAGCACATTCTTATTTGAAGATTTAGCCGGCGGGAGTGTTTGCAGGAGGGGAGAATGCGAACAAACTCAAACGATCACACCTATAAACTGCTGAGGATGTGGCACACATTCTTATACTGTTTGCCACTGAGCAGATGAGAGGTTCCTCCTTATGAGCGATTTGAATGTTTGAACCTCTTGAAGCATGTCTCCACACTCACCCCTGTCCTGGCCCATGGCTGACTGGTTCATGGAAGAGTGCATGATGCTGTCCGACTGGACGCTGGGTGGCCGGGGAGGCATCTGATTGCCTGCAGGACAGCGACAACACAGGGACTCAGGAAGATGAAAATACTTTGAATTTACTAAGGGAACGTTGGAAATGTCATTGCCAAGGTCTTTGCTCATCCTTAAACTTTGAATTGCTGACCATGAGATGACAACAAATTAAAGCAAATCAACACTATGACAGTGTCACAGTTACAATGCTCTCCACAGTCAGTCTCCATGAGTCGTTGGTGCCACTGTAACTTCTGTTTCTCTGCCATCTGGATGGTTTACTAGCATCATGTAAGGAGAAACTTAATGTTCCCATCTGGCAAGCCGCTTCATGAATTACAAATATGATCCACTGTATTCGTGAGTGAGCAGGTTCTGAATTAAAACTCTAAATCCGTCTTCTGTTTGTTTACTGGATGTTTCACGCAGCATCCAACTCCATATACTGAAGGTGACACTTCTATGAAAATTGCATTTAAATTATTGTGTGGATTATTGTGGTTAGGTATTTTTAGTAGGTATATTTTTTTACATTCTGGCAGCCTTTGGCAGGTGAGTCAAAATGACTGCCTTCAGTTATTTCATACTGCATAATATTAGGTGCTTTTGGTTATTGTCCTTTGGTTATTTACCATTTGTTCTTTGTCAGCAGGTTTGCGTCCTGTCATTTTGCACACACCACAGGGTGTGTTTTCAGACCCATTTCTCTTAGTTCTTGTGTTCATTGGAGTTACTGTTTTTTTTTCCTCTGCCAAAAAGTTTAACTTATCTAATTACAACAAAAAAAACATTTGGTGCTTGCATGAATATAAGACTGTTGTTCCCTCATGCAGGTTATATTGCTTTCCAGAGGTTTAAGGCCTTAAATAAACAACTTCAAAGCAAAATTCACAACAGTTTTTTGTGACAGAACATAACATAAAAAACTTAAAAGTAAAATATTAGATTTAAGTGGTTTAGATGTCACATTACATGAGCAGAAGGAAGACCAGAACAGAACAGAACTGAACTATGTGTTCTTACTATTTTACTTAGTGTTTTACCTGGCACAGCAGCAGGGGACAGAGGGCCGGTGCGGGAGGGGGTGACGCTGGCGGGGGAGCCCACAGGTGATGGCGAGGGCCCGCGTATGCCTGGCAGGTGGGGCGAGGTGTGTGGAGAGAAGGGCGACTGGGCAGGGTTGCTTTGCTCGCCCTGACTGCTGGAGACCCCTGAAGTGCTGACGCCCGGACTCAGGGCCCCCTCTGTCCCGGTGGGTAGGTCGTCGATGGAGCCCGACAGATCCTGGAATAAGAAGAGCAAGATGGGTTAATGATGGTTTTTTTTGTATGGGAAAATGAAGTTAATCTAATTTTTTGACTTATTTTGGGAGTCCATCTGTGGACTCTGCTTCTAAATAGAGATGCATCAGTTTCAAAAAGAAAATTTCAGGGGCATTATTTGATTTTCTATGTATCTGAAAAAGTCCACTGAAGAACAGATTGGATATTCAAACATTCTGATAACTATAGAAACTGAGGTTTGAGCTTTGAATATTAAAAGTCCATTTCTTTTTCTTCTTTGGTTAAACCATGAAATACTGAATGATATACAACTTCTCTTGTATATCATTCAGTATATCATTGCCTTGGCTTATGTGTTATTTTAATGCCTAATTCATTCACTTCAAATCATCCTATGGCAACATTAACTCACCATTTCAACAGCTTGACATATAAAATTTGACAATGTGATGGGAACAGGTTTATAAGAATCAATGTTTATAAGACAAAAACCATCAATCAAACAAACTAATCCTCTACAACCCTTTGGAGAAGCTGCAACTATGATGGAGACCGGGAAAATAATTGGAAAAACCGATACACAATATCAAAGGCAAATCAGTCTCTCTGTGTGCGTCAGTGTGTCGGTGTGTGTAAGCGGGGATGTAAATAAAGCCCAGTTTGGCTCAGGCTCTAAAATGAGAAAAGCTGGAGAAGACAGCCGCTGCATTTGGAGAATGTGAATCATATTCAGGAGAAATAAGTATCATATTCAGGCTTTTTCCTGCACATACTTGTAAGAGGAGGGTGAGAGCATTTTATTTCAGAATCATATCAAAGTCAAGTGAAGTCAAATCAATTGAGTGGAAATCCAAATGGTCACTGATGCGTTACAGCAATCTTTGCCTTCGCCGGGGTGTGTCTGTTATTCTCTCATATACAAGCCTGCCACCCTATTATAGTGCAAGCACATATTCAGGCACAATGACTTCTTTTTCCACCTTTTTAAAAATACTCCACATCACTCCCATAATGCTGATAATGATCCATCTTGGCAAGGGTAACTCTGTTTGTGTGGCTTGCAAAGAGAAAGAGGGGAGGGGAAAAAAAAAAATATTTGAAGCAAGTCATCCTGGGAGGCAGTTGAAATAATTGGTGCTGGGCACAGGCTCTGGTGCCATGTGGTGTTGTTATTGAGGCTCGCTGGCTGTGACACAAAGACAGCCAGGCAGGCAGGAAGGTAGGAAGGCAGCCGGCGATGATTATGTTTGTGGGAAGGTGAATGTTTACACACTGGCCACTCACGTGGAGCCCATGTGCTTGCTCAGAAATGCAAGCTCATCTGCCAGTCACATCGGAGGAGGGAAAAAAATGGGAGGGAGGAGGAGGAGGGAAAAAAAAGCACTCATTGGAAGGTGGCCAACTATTCCCATAGAAATCTCACACTCGCAGGCTGGCTGCAGCCCCGAAGCCGGCGGTTTTGCACTTGAAACAGCGCCCGTTGCTATTTTTGGGACGTGACCTGATGGAGGAACCCCAGAGGGAGTGACAGGAGGAGAACGCTAATCGCTGATTCAGAATCCCCCCCCCACCCTCCCCCCCCCTCCACACACACACACACAATCCACCCCCACCCTGTTTCCCTCTGCCCTCCCTACATCTCTTCCTCTTTCTCTCAATTCCGTGACTGCACAAACTCAGGTCTTGTGTCTGACTGACACAGGAGATGTGGCAGCTATGAAACCATGCAAAACCCAGCAAGAGGGCTTTGTACACCAGTATCACACTTTAACATGTTTCATTGGCTTATTAATGTTCACAAATATAAAAACAAGTCAGAACGAGGCAAAGCCATGCTGTGTGAACGAGACGAAGAGGTGAGATCTTAATGCTCTGGAATGGAGAGCTGAAATCAAACAGCATGACATTCCTTGCTTAAACAACCATGGCGGGATCCTTTTTCCAGCAGCCAGCATTGTCAGCTGACCTACATCTCCCCCTCTTCCCAACCAGCACCACCGCACCTCCACTCAGACATCACAAGACCGGTCATCTGACAGAGGGCTCGGTCTGAAGGCCCTGGGCCGGCTGCCATGATGACCATCTCGGCAGCTGCCCCAAAGCTATGGAGTCACAGCACAGAGTGTTGTCCCAGGCCACAAAGAACACCCTCCTACAGCAACCCCTCTCTGACCCAGACCACAGTGCAAAAAGGTCAGGGGTCAATTCCTGGAGTTACGCCCAAAAGTCACATCTCAGCAAGGGGTCACTGTGGACGGCTACACAAGACATACACACTTCAGTCATGAGACAGAAACAGGAGCCAAACAATTAATAAAAAAGGAGGATGCATCCTGATAAAAAAAAAAAAAATACAAAAAACCACCTTTTAAAAGTGGGATTTTGGGTACTCCAGGGGGCCCTCAGGGGCCTTTATGCAGAATGAGGATGAATTAAGTAAAAATCTATATAATCTATAAGAAATGAGCAAACAGAGAAGCAATGAGACTCCTGTCACTATTATCACCTACAGTCGTATATATCAGTACGTTTTTGATACTGAGGTCAACTGTCAAGTGCCAAGAATAACCAATTTCTCTGAGAAACACTCAAACGGATGGTTCTATGAATTCAATTTCACCACCAGACAGTAAATAATCAGATTATATATTACTTACTCATTTATCTACTATCCATCACGTAAAAGTAGGAACTTTGATGTCTTGAGACGGGCACTTGGCCCCAGCCTGCTGCTGATGTTGCAGTGCATTGTGCGACCTTGTCAGATTCTGTGACCTGTAGTGGTGCAACAACCATTTCACTTTCAGGCAACGCTAAAAATATGCAGAAAAATGGATGATTTGTTTAGCTGATATTTGTTGAATGATAAAGTAGAATTAATATTATTTCTACTTCTGCAGCTCCACCACAGCCCTCCCACCCCCCGGAGAGGAGCAAGTGCCATTTCCCCCAAAGGAAAAATGAATCAACACAGGGTTAATGTCACAGAGCTGTGACAAAATATGTGAGAAAGGCCCTACAACCTTCAGCCACAGCAGAAAGTCTGTATCTGGCACTTCATGGTACTCAGTGAAATAAAAACAATACGTTTAACCAAGAGATGTCTTCATTCCCCTCCAAACAAACTGCTTAAAAAGATCTGAGGGGACTGGATTCAGATTCAATAACATACTATCAAACCGCATCCCAAATTTTTTGTTGTTGTTTTGTTATCAGTAGAGAATCACTGACACTAGTTTGGACCATTTCTAGTCAGTTCGACCTTAAACCAACAGTAAGAAATATATTCCAGAGAGGGGTGCCTTATCAAATGGTTTATTGCCCCTAATGCTAAAAAAAAAAAGTTATGTGATAAAACTAAATATTCACATGTTCACCAAGAACATATGCAGCATGGAGGGCGAGCTCTTTAACATTCTGTAAATATCTGACAACTGACAGCACTCATCCCTCAGCCTGGATAGGCAGAAGCATTACACACACACACACACACACACACACACACACACACACACACACACACACACACACACACACACACACACA
>JBBMJY010000005.1:17692278-17724644 GCA_037833715.1 Toxotes lorentzi
CCCCCCCCCCCCCCCCCCCCCCCCCCCCCCCCCCCCCCCCCCCCTTCCCCCTCCCTCCCCCCCCTCTTGTGAAGTGGGTGGTTTCTGAGCTTTGCAAATGCACTGGGTAAGATTGAATTCTTGCAAGGGTGGGGTCCTGACAGGCAGTGATCCAGTGAAAAATTACAAGGTGGGAATACTGGTACCAAACTAAGGACCTCCAGTTGAGGATCGTCAAAGTAAAACCACAAACAAATCAAAAGAACAACAGACAGATGACAGAAAAGCTAGAACATATGCCCTTCAACATTAAAAATACTCCTGCTAGAGGCCTTGTGAGCGATTGTGAAATTTAAGTGGGAATAAATACAAATGCTGTGTCTACTACATTACACTGTTAATAGGAAAATACACAACCCTGACACATATGAAGTACACAGCTTAAATCCTTGGCTCTTCTTCCAAGACAAAACCACTCAAGATGAAGCCTCTTATTCGGGACGGCAAGAGGAACGAGAGGGATAGGAGGATGGAAGACAAACAAACTCAAGCGCGAGTGTGTGACCAACATGTGACCTTCCTCTCAAGTCTGGAGCACATTCAGACACAACAGAAAAGAGGAGCACCACAACCAGTGGGCGGTCCTGAGTGGGATTAGCCCCACAGTGGAGAAAGGGTGTACAAAAGACCTGGGAGAGGACAAGGAGATTTAAAAAAAAAAAAAAAAAAAAAGAGAGAGCGAGAAGGGGCATGATGGGAGGGAGGGTAGGAGGTTGGTGGTGGTCTGGTAGTTATTCCCATTCCCTTGGGTTGACATGAAGAGGAAGTGTCACTTCCAGGGAGCATGAAGGCCTGAAGGTGACAGCAAAGACTCTCGCCTGCTTTACTTCTTCTGGAGCCACGGTGGAGGAGGTGGGCCTTTGTGGCTGTGCCCACTTTGATGCCAAAAGACTATCATAATTCTTTGTCCAAGATATGGACATTTGACTCAATACAACAATTTGTAGCCTGAACAGCATGGCATTGTGGCATTGGTGTTGCTAACATGAAGCTCCCTTGAAGAATGTTTCTCCAAAAATGTGACTTGAGATTATCAGACGGAAAAACCTGAGCAGCATTGAGTGTGAATAGCTAGTTTGGTCACTCCAGCAATCTAGTACTGCACTTCCATGAAGATATGTAACTTGTGAGAGGCAGATTAAAATAAAAGAAATCCTCAAAAGTGAAGTTGTTGAGACTGAGACTGTCTCTAGTTTGAGACAAACTCCAATAACACATGATTTCTCCTCATACACCTTCTGTGCCTCTGAAATGCCCACTTCTTACAGACCTTAAACCTCCAGTTTGTAACACAGGCCTTTAGTTTAAAAAAAAAAATTAAGTGTCAAACTGAAGCTGAGATAACCTTGAGGACATCATCAGGTTGATTTATTTTTTTCAGTCTTTGGTAAGTTCCATGCAGAGCCACAGAAGACATTATACAACTGTTTCTACAGGCTGTGCTGTACTTCTCATAACAACTTGAAGTACATGTATAAAATCAGTGCAGTGCCCCTTTAAGGTGGTTATTCATTATAGAGTAGGTCAATAATGTGACGCATTTGACAGAGAACAGCACAAAAAACGTCCTTCTTCCTCTCCCTCTTCTTAGTTCATTTCCTTTGCTAGAAATGGCTTCTACATTATTAGGTCACAGACCAAAAGACTTTCCAGTTGTAGTACTTATTGTGCTGCGTTCATTGTTAGTTGCTCTAGATGAGGATACAATACATAACTAAACTTTAAACATGTAAAGAGATTTCAGAGAGGATGACAACAGTTCTGAGACTGTTCTCTGACAGTGTGGTAAATACTCAACAGTTAAACTGTGCATGTCTATCCTGGAGCCAGGGTGAAAACAAACCAGGAACAAGCTCAACCTGCTCAGCTAGTTCCACTATCGCTGCCTGTATTTTTTTTTCTTTTTCCCCTCCTCCTCCTCCACCTCTGATCCATAGCCCTTTTCTCAAGCTGACTGTTGCTTTCCTACCTGCGCCTTCCAGCAGGCACTGAGCCTCCTGTACTCCTTTATTCCCACCTCAACGGCAGCCTAACAGACGCTGGGTTTTTAGCACCTGGCTCAAACAGACCCATCTGTACTCTGGATGAGGTGATGTCTGGCTGGCTCTGTGCGAATGCAACTAAAGTAGCTAAATGGTGCTTACCCCTCAGCTGCTGTTGGATCTGTACTCAAACATGTTTCGCGGCAGATGAAAACAAATGTGTCTATACAAATCACTGCAGTTCTTTACAAAAATACTCACCTATTTTCTATCAAATTAAACCTGCAGATCTGAAATAATGAGCTTGCTGATGACCTAAAAAAAAACCCTAGTCAGGGCTGGATATCATTTTCATTTTTTCGATATCAGTGACAATATGATACTCAAATTTTTAGAAGAAATACTAATATGATTCTTTCTTCACAACCTACTCTTAATTATATAAAATCTTTTTTTCTCCAAAACCATTTTCCTATTTGAAAAAAAAAACCCCAAAAACACAAGCCAAACCTCTCAAATGCATTAGTGTTTAATTTTGTTTAAAAACAAAAAAAGGCCCATGAGAACTAATAAAATGGTCTAAAATTTGGATTGATTTATATTTAAGAGTAGGGAAACTAGGAAGGGCTTAAGGGCAATCCACATCAGCCAGATATTTTAAGCATTTATGGAGCATTATTGACATCTCTCATGGACAAAAATGATTCCACCTTAATACATATAACATTCCACATTGATTCAGAGAGACGTGCACATGACTTGCAAATTTAGGACATCACGTGCGATTTCAGGAAGTTGCCTAAATTGTCAGGTGCAGCCTCCCCAGTGCTGACCTTGGAAAGGAGCGGGGCAAGGGGCTTTTTTCTTCAACCATCTGACGAGCAGTTCTGATGGAGTATACTTGCGCCTTAAAGCTACAGGGGGCGGGGGGGAAATGCAACAAATGAATCAATAAATTCAGCAAAAATGTTGTGTTGGTCCTGCACACTCGTCCTGAACAATATGTGAAAACTAGTTTTGTTCATTGAAATTCTGACATTGTTTACCCTGGAAAAGACGGTTTGTCTTTCTGCCTTTATTCAGGAGCTGTACTGCTGACAGCAAAGTTACCTCCAAAGACAATGATGTTTATAACAGAAATCGGAGGCTGTGTATATTAAACGGAAAGGACGGCTCAGTAGCGCTTTTACGCTGCTAAAGTCTCACACCGTTTGTGAATTTGGTGTAAAAAATTCAGCCAAGCATTCAACGCCATCTTTTTAGACAAGTTTCTGAAACCCTGTGCGATGGACACATTCCAGTCAGTAACACAAAGGTTTTGGGACTTGATAACCCAGCCCAGTTATGCTTAATGAAACACTGTATTTAGCTTTCACAGCCGTGAAACATCATCTTAACAATATATTTTTATAAATTTTGCAAATAGCATTTCAGTGTATCAGACATTTCCCTGCATTTTTTAAAAATCTGTGTCAGAGCTTGTGCCATGTAAGCCTGGATATCAAAATAGCTCCATTTCCAGGTAAAACACATCTCTACTCATCACACCTGTAGGAGGCTGTCAGGGTTATTACTGTCAGTTACCAGGGTCTAATCTGCACACAGTGTCATATGTGCCTCACAGAGGTGCAGGGGGAAGACGAGGAGGAGGAGGAGAAAGGGGATCAGTTCATCTCTACCTTAGCCAGATTAATGGCTCTCACAGCCAATCACACAGCACCAATAGGGAATCCCCGAGAAGTTGGAGGGAAAAAAAAGAAAAGAAATAAATAAAAATAGCCCTGGCCTGGCCTGCTTGGCCAATGGCTGAGCCCACAGAGGGTTGTATAAATAAATAAGAGAAATAAATAAAAGAGGAGGGAAACACATCCTGAGGGCATCCCCTACTGGCATAGACAGCGCTGCCTCTTATCCCTCCCTCCCTCCCTCCCTCCCTCTCAGCATCTCCCACTCCAACCAATCACTCACACTATTTGAAGTTATTTGCTTGCACTCCCTCAATCCTGCACCCCCCCCCCACCGACGACTCCACTCTCTCACTTTCATTCTCTCTCATTAATGATCTCATTTCTCACTCTCCTTCCCTGAGGCCCAGAATGAGGTTAGCTCTGCAGTCTGACCTATAAACACTGCCATGGAAACTGCAACGTGTTACAGCGAGACACCTCTTTAACAGGGAGGATGAGGAGGGGGGAGAGAGGTGGGGAGGGAAGGGGGGTTCTCTCACCTTTATCTTAGCCAGAGGGCTATCAGACGCCAGATATACTTCACTTTCAACAATCTTTTTTCCTGGCAGAAATGTTTTTTTTCCCACTCTCAGAATTTTTTTTTTTTTAACAAGTCAGTGGAAACCTGCACTGCTTGAACACGTTGTACTCACTCCTGGCATCAGCTTGTTGTTGTGTACTGTGTGTATGTTCAAGTCAGATGCAGCAGAGAAAGGAAGAAGGTTGTGGTGCAAATTAGAAAGATGGCAGAGGGGATGCAGATTATTACTCCCTGTAATATCAGTTCAACCCAAATTTTAGCTATTACTGTGACATTAATACCCAGGCATTAGGTCAACAATAGTGTTAAAAGGAAAGATGTTCACATTAGGACATGTTGGAATTTTATGTGTGTGTCAGTTTCTCCAACTCTAATTCAGCGTGGCAACAGAAAGCAGTACACAAAGCTGGGAATCCACTAGTGTCGGAAGTCCAAAGTACTGAATATTGATTCAGGTCTAGTAAAACATGTAAAACATGTAAAAACATTGCTCTGAATAGATTGATGCAGCTGAATCCAAGTGTTTGGTAGTCAGTCGAGTGCACAGTGGTGCCAAAAATCCAATATTTAGCCAACATTTCTATGTATTTTCTTCACGTAGAGTCATATTAGAAAACTATAGTTTATGACTTTATGGTCTCACTCTCATTGGTGTATAGTGACGTTTCCTGCGTTACAGAACAAAGCCAGGTGTCATCACTTGATTATCAGACAGTTTTGAGATATTAACTGGACAGTTTATTCTTTTTTTGTTTTGTTTAGGAGACAGGTGTTACCTGGTCCTTCATATGTATGTGTGTGTACATATACATACATATATGCATGTATGCATGTATGTATGTATGTATATGTATATATGTATACACACATACACACACACACACATATATATAGAAATAGGTCAAACTAAGGGGGTGGTCTGAAACCCTGCTACAGTCACTTGTTAAATGAAGATGATGGAGGGCTCACCGGCAGACTGGATGGCCGAGCCTGCATGCTGTCTTCTTGACTGCTCTTGCTGGAAGCCATGGGCTGGTTGGAAGGAGGAGCGCTGGACTGGGAGCTGAAGGAATCCTGGGAGAGTTCCTGATCACAGGGACGAGAGAGATGATACAATGGTCTCCAGTGTCCAAATCAAGCATCTTGTTACTGCTTAATGAATCTTTGTTATCTACAGTAATACAACCACTGACAAACATGCTAATACAAATAACAGATCCCCACTGGTCTGGATGTCAATGTAAATAAATTTACATAATTTATGCAAAAAAAAGAAAAAACCTGCTGTGCAATGAGGAACTGTGATTTGAATATTTACTATATAGCATGTCTGTGTCCACCACAGGAGAGACGTGGCAGGGAAAAGTCATTGGTTACTCTACAGCTCTTTGCCTCACTTGCGGCTTTATCTTCATTTTATCTTAGTTTTTTTTTTTTGGTCAAAAATTGATTTGATCACAAACGTTTTTACTGCCAGGTATCATAGGTGTTGTGTTTTGTGTACTAAATCTTTCTCTTATTAATATTCACTTAACAGACAGGAGCCCCTTTAATTAAGTAAATAATTATAGGTCAATTAAGCATCAAGTCAACCCTAAATGGCTTACATCAAAGGTTTATTCAAATCCTCCTGTATGTGTTTCACAATTAAATCTTTTTTGATGTGTTATGTTGCTGAAAACTATGTGCATGAGTCAATGGTTTCACACACCAAAATCAAATATAACAAAAGCCATCAAACAAGGAGGCACCATTGTGAAGCAGCTACAGACAGTTTTTGATCTGCAATAAGATTTTAGGGCAGGCATGTACTTCATCGGAGCACTGATAAAATACGGCAAATGTAATGTATGTGTCAGCTCAGAAACCTGCTGCAAACAGACATGGGAAGACAGGTGGGCCAGACATGGCACATCGCATAATGACCACGGTGTGCTAAAACAGTTCTGTGTGGTGTTGTTACCTGTGGAGGAGGTGGAAACCTCTGATATGGTGACTGTTGCTGCTGCTGCTGTTGTTGTTGTTGTTGTTGTTGCTGCTGCTGCTGCTGCTGCTGCTGCTGTTGTTGCTGTTGTTGCTGCTGCTGCTGCTGCTGCTGCTGCTGCTGCTGCAGTGGGGGTGTCTGAGAGTAAGGTGATGGTTGACCCTGCTGGCCATGACCTGGAGGTTGCTGGGCTTGAGGAGGCGGACCTCCTGGTTGTTGCTGTTGCTGTTGTTGTTGTTGTTGTTGTTGTTGTGGGGGCCCTTGCTGCTGCTGCTGTGGGGTTTGCTGCGGTGGTGGCTGCCCTGGTCCAGGGGGTTGTGGGTACCCAGGCTGGCCCTGAGGGCCCTGCTGATTTTGGGGACCAGGACCCTGCTGCTGAGGCTGCTGCTGCTGGGGAGGGACATAAGGTGGCTGTCCTGGCTGTGGCTGTGAGGGCTGGCTATATGGAGGCTGGCCTGGAGGAGGGCCATGGGGAGCTTGAGATTGTTGGTAAGGAGGTCCTGGCTGCCCGTGTTGGCCAGGAGGCTGTGAAGGGTGGCCCTGCTGGGGGTAGGGAGGTCCAGAGCCGCCCTGTGGCTGGCTAGGGTACGGAGGCTGCTGCTGGCCAGAGTGAGGTGGGGGGCCGTGCTGACCATAGTAGCCCTGGCTCTGTTGGCCATAGCCAGTGGGGCCCTGCTGTCCATAGCTTGACATCTAGACACGAAAACAAGAAGATAAGTTAGAATCAACAACAACAGGTTTCCTTAAAACAAGGGAAGACCACTCAGATATTTGAGTAACCCAGCCTTGCTGAATTGCCTGCAAACACAAACAGCTTTCCTCAGTAGAAGTAAGATTTTATGACAGATTTACTATCCTGAGCCCCTTGGTGGAATATCAGTCACTACCTGAATACAGTCTGTGCAGTGACAAGATCCTTTCTAAGGCAGTAAAAATATATATAAATAACACAATATCCAAAGTCACCTCTTTGTTTTTTTTTACCACTCATTCTCAGCAGAGTAATCACAGCATCTCTTCATCTTACTCACAGATTAAAAAGGAGAAAACAACAGCTCTCTCTCTGCCTGTAAGAGAGAGGAGCGTGTTCCTCGATATAAACTGATCAGTCAAAGTGCGTAAGAAAAGCCATCTAAGTGTTGGAATTCAGCCGTGTATTGCTTTAAATTACAGCCATGAAAATAAAAATTGAGTTTTGACTTCATCTCCTTGAACTTCAATATGGGGCTTTTCATATTCTACCCGATCCTGTGCACGGAAAGCCTTTCAATACAGTGTTTTCGTTTCATTACCCTCAAGAAGCATTGAAGGAGAAAGCACTGACCTTGTGAGGAAACATAGTAATAAAAGAAGAAGAGGAGGAAAAAAGCCACGTGTTGTTTTGGGAGGGTTCTCAGCTACTCAAGAATTCAAAGATAATACGAGATAGAAAAGAACTGCCACACATTTAACCCTTGTATGGTGTTCGGGTCTGTGGGACACGTTTTCAGTTTTTATCAAAATAAAAATGATACGATTAATTATTTTTTCAAACTCAGACTCAGTGGCCTTGGCTCATTTTCTGTGAAGAACATATATCAGAACACATTTTCAATGACCACACACTGTACACTCCCCCTACACATTTATATTACATACAGGATGTTCGGGTCCACTGGAAATTGTAGGTCCTGTGTACCTTCACTCTGTCCTCCTTCTGTCTGGGCCTGCTGTTAGTGTGTGTGTGTGTGTGTGTGTGTGAGATTTGTTGGTCTGCCCAAGCTAGCTGCCATCAGGACAGTGTGGACCTCCCCCTGTTTTATAACCCTTGGCCTAATGTCACCATTGATGTGCAGCTATTTAGGGGCCACTGCCCCTTTAGCCAGTGCATACCATCTAAACCTGCACAATATTTTATAAAGATCTGGGCTGCCTGTGAAGCCACTTCCTCATATGCTTGGAACTTACAAGTCTACACAGGGAAACCTGATGGAGGAGCCCCTGAGAAAAATCAAAAGTTTTCCTGGACATGACTCAGGGACTCAGTGGACACAACATCACATGCAACAATTTTTTTTACCTCGCACAAGCTGGGATCAGAGCTCCTAAAGAGGAAGCTGACCATGATGGGAACGATACGGAAAGACAAGTCTGATCTCCCACCCCAACTGCTGACTACAAAGAACAGTCCTGTCAACTCTTCCATGTTTATGTACACGGCTGATACGTTCCTGGTATCCTCTGTGCCAAAGAAAGGCAAGAATGTGGTACTCATGAGTACACTGCACAGGGATGGGAGAATCTGTGGCCAGGAGCATCAAAAACCGGAGATCTTTTCATTATTCTAACAAAAAGAAGCACTGCAGTGTGTGGGTCCAAGATGGACAGGAAAACACAATATACATGCAACGAGTGCAAAACATTCATATGCAACACTTTGCCCCTCATGTGTTGTATAGGCTGGTATGAAAAGGCAATGGGTTCAATGGGGCTGAGGTGTTGTCCAGACTGACATGGTTACTGTATATGTTCAGCTTGTGTTGTGCAAACTGACCTGAATGGGTTGAATTTCTAATGAAGTTCAAATGAATACAAATCAGTAGTTATGAAAAACCTTGTTTCATTTGTAAATTTGTTGAATTGTTTCCACTCCTATCTTGATTTTAATTGATTTTCTTTTTTTTTTATTATATTTTATTACAAAAAAAAACAAAAAACAAGAAGCACTTTAATTCATAAATATGATCTAACAAAGGTACAGGGCTAATATTAACTATATATGCTGTTTATATTGCTTGTCATTGTAAATTGTAATTGTAAAAGTAAACATCTGTTGAGTATTTCAACGTAAAATTGTTTGTGTTGAATTAAAACCCCAAAAATGCAGCGGGTCCACCAGACCCACGAACTTTGGCTGAATAACAAAAATATGAACACCACACAAGGGTTAAAACAACATGAAGTGGCTGTATTGTATCTGTCCGACAAAGGGAGGGAAGCCGTTTTCTTCTCTGCAGGGCACTTATCGAGTTCACGGTCAGACACCAGGCAAGCCAGTATGAGATAATCACATCACACAATGGGCACAAGACCACAGACAGCAGACGTGGAAGAAAAGGCTTCACTCTACGGGATTCCCTGCATGCATTTCTCTGTTAAGACGGACTGCCTAGCTGAGAGAGTTCAAGAAGGGGCTTATTCCTAGCTATGAGTAAGTAGCTACGGCAAACTGGATGTTTGCCATTTTCAATAGGACAAGGCTGTCAGAATGTGCTGCCCACTGTGCCAGTAGACACAACCTGAATTTATGCAACTTTTGCTTTCAAACATGAAAATAAACCAGGCAGTGAAAAATGGATGGACTGCTCTCTTTTTTTCTGCTATCTAAGCTTCCTTTACATACTGGACTGATTACACCCTAACAGATCCAGACTGGTTTTGAACCAATGCAAACTTTGCCAAACCTTGTGTGTGATGACCACTTCATGAAGTGACTCAATGTATTTCATGCCGCCATTTCCACCACTCCACTTACCAAATAAATGCACCAATGCCTCAACTTACAGGAATGTAAAAAACTGATTAACTTGAGGTCCGGACTTCAAACAAGGCCCTGCACCATGACTACGTACCACAGAAATTCATAATGGCACTGTTATAAATGTCTTTTCCTAAGGCAGGAGGTCTTTCACTTTGAACAGTGAACTGGTTTTACCTGGTTTAGACTTTTTACTGACATGAGATTAGGGCCCTATGATTTCCGCGATCATGGAATCGCGGACGGATTTGTGTGGAAGAGGAACGTGTGTCTGAGGAAAACTGCACGGAGGGAAGCAAATCTGGGTGGCACAACAAGCCCCTTCCACAGCCCCCCCCCCTTCAAAACAATGTAAGCATGGCGAAGCGGCTGCCTACGGCTCTGTCTTTGGCGAAAAAACTGCAAAACTCAACGCGAACTGCTCGGCTCTGTACTGAGAGGTTGCGTTGAGTGTTACAGATTCTGTCAACACTCCGTTATCTGAAAACGTAAGAATACGTGCAGTGACCACATAGTATCCAAAATCCATGTGAGAAACAATCTGGCTGACATGCACATACAATAAGATAAAAAAGGATTACGGACATGTAAATGAAGATATCAAATTGTTATAGAAGTGGAAATATTGTCCACTTCCCTTTCCTATTTTTTTCTTTTATTTAACAGATATGTTTTAAATTTATATGTTCATAATAAAATGATCAAATCAAAATCATGTCAGTACAGCCACACAATATATATTTTTAGTATTAGTATTTAGTATTATGCCCTTGTTTTCCAGAGATTCAGCCTGCTGAAGTCTGCTGTAAAATCAGCAAAGGTTTGTGATTTTGCAAATGATAAACCGACAAGAACTTCTGTTCACGCCAATGATGTGGTGAGCAACCTGCAATGGTTAATCTCAATCATCCAGGTGGTTTGAGAAATTTAAATCTAAATCACTAGGCTGGAGATTGAAGACACTCCACCATTAAAATACAAAGAAGCATCTCATTTGTTTAACATATTTGGCCTTTTCAAGCAGATCTGTGCCTGTAAAAAGAAGTTGTACAAGGCTGCAATGAAGATGCAGAGAAAATCATCTAGATCAATAATTACTAACCTGCTGTCCATACTGCATGCCGCCCATAGCGCCAGGTGTTCGGCTCTGCATCCCCATAGGATACCTCTGAGGTCCGTAGCCTTGGCCTGGGTAAGAGCCTCCCTGCTGGGGTCCAGGCCCTGTGGGAGGCCCTTGTTGCTGCTGGGAGTAGGGGTTGGGTCCTCCATATGGCTGGCCGCGCATCTTCCCTACCTGGTCCATTGGGCTGGGAGGCTAGACCACACAGAGGAAACGTACAGTGTATCAGTGAGCTGAAACAGCGGACGGATAAACTGGCACTTCTGGCATCAAAACAGTATGAAAAAGTTTGACCTTAGAGATAACTGTCTTTCATTCACTCACAGTTTTGGGGTTGATAGTTTTAGTCAGTCTGCTGTCCCTATTAGACTGTGCAGTCACACACACCATAAGAAGCTCTATAGGATAGAATCCAGTAATGTGACAGGAGAAGATGGGAAAATGTAGTCCAGGTCAAATATAGCCAGAGCTATTTTGGAACCTTTTAGTGAGTCTTCTTGAAAAAGCATTACTCAGCAATGAACTCAAATGATGACTCTTCCATTGCAATGTGTCGTGCAAGCATCATCCCATAAACCAGTCACAGTATAATCAAGTAAATATAGAACAAAAAGCAGGAGGGGGAGGGAAAAAAACTGTAGTGGATTTACTTTCCTACTAGAAAGGGAAAAAATTGGCCATGAATGAATGAATGAGCCCACTATATCCGCCAGGAGCGTTTCCCTGCCCAGGAGATCATTGTGCCAGTGGGTGGATACTGTTATGGTGGAGACGTTGGGGAGGGTTTCTATGAAAATAAGCTTAAGGAAGTGGAAGTGTCTGCGGTGGCTGGAGCTGGGCCCACCCCTCAGCTGGAGCCACGTCAGGATGGAGGCCGGGGTAGTGGTGTTGGTGGGGGCTGACCTTGGCCGGCTTGGACTTGGGGAGATCCACATGGCCCGGGCAGGCAATGTTACTGGGCCAGACAGCTTTCTCTGGCTGGAGAGCCGGGGAGGGAAACAGAAAGCGGAGGAGGAAGAGAAGGGGGGGTTCATAATGAGGTAGCCTGTCAACAGCTGGAGCCAAGGTCATAAAGTGTCTGATGGTATGTGTGTTCGTAAGAGATGCGCTTGTTGGAATCCCCCGCCCCAAAACAACACTCCTTCAGAGTAATAAAAATAAATACAATTTAAAAAAGTAATTCCATTAGAGTATAATGAAATGGTCATCCTCCAGAAGTCAAAAAAAAAAAAGAAAAAAAATATTCACACAAGGGCTGTGTGGGTATCTCACTGGTTGGCGTGAGCCGCTGCCATCAACTCATCACACTGCTGGCAGCCCCTGTGTGCTCCCATCAAACCCACCGCAGCGGTGTCTGAAAGTATGAGCCACAATGGGGGCTTTGAAGTAGCAACACCTCCTGGCCTGCTGACCTCGGGCAGCAGACACAAAGCTTTCATTGCTTCCCACGGTTATTAATCTGTGTGTGTGTGTTTTTTTTCCTCCCCCAAAAACCTCTTTTCCTTGGTTAAGGGAGACAACCACCGGTGCTATTTATAGCCAGCGAGACGGAGAGGGCAGTCTGCCGAAAATGTAACAGGTCCCAGCTGCACTGCTGTTTGAACCTGGGCCAGGCCTTGCTCTTCCTGGGCTTTAATAAAGCAGCAGGCTTTGGCACTCTATGAATGACAGTGGTGCAGTGAGAGAGAGGAGGTCGGGTGGGGGGCGGCTCAGCAGTAGGCTGGTGTGTGTGTGAAAATATGTTTGTGTGTTGGGGGAAGACTGTAGGTGTTGGAGGTTGGGGGGGTGGCAGCGGGGGGGTGGATCAACAGGCTGCTAGGGCAGTCAACCAACATTATCCAAGATAACATATTCCACTCCAGGTTTTTCCTCCAGCCTCCCCCAGGCCACACACTCCTGAGCTCCTCCAGGTTCAGGAGAGTATTTGTGTGTTAGGTTGTATGTATGTTATGTGTGTGTGTGCGTGTGTGTGGAGGAAAGGAGGGAAGAGGAAGGGGGGGGGGGGTTACTACGCTCCCCAGGGTCATTACCGACCGCACTGTGGGGGAAGAGGTAACGGGCCACAGTAGGCACTCTCTTGTGACCTCTAATGCACTTTTAACCCCAGTCTGCGAAGAAGAACACAAAAAGCCCCCCACCCCCCAAAAAATGACATCATGCCATGATGGGAGTCCACACAACACACTGCTCACACACTGCTCAGGTGACTGGTGGAAAATACTGAAGCAGACGCCACCTTATTTTGCTGGTTTTCAGTCCTTTTCACACAGGTGTATTTGTCCAATTATGGCAAACAAAAAAAAATCTCCACACTCCCACAAACAAGGCTGGAGCGAATTCTTTCACTGGATAGAAATATGCTATAGTTCTTTCCTAATGAGCTGCTTAAGCAGTTAGAAAGAGCCTCCTGTGCCATCCATAAAGTGTGCCGCTGAGACCTGAATCACCCGCTAACGTCCTCCAATCCTCATGAAAAATGACTAGTATGCCTACAAACTACAAAGCAGCAACACTAAAGGTAAAATCTATTTCTCATTTAGACAAAAAATCTCACTGCGATGACCGAGCCATAAAACAATCAACCTTTTTCCTCACCAATTTCAGTCGATATTTTGCCGGCGGTGAGAATATTTCTACACCAGCCTGTGTGCCCGCTTTTCCATTAAGAAGCCTGACAGCTCAGGGCCCGGCTCAGCAGGGAGAGAGCTGGAAAAGTACAGCTCGACTACAATCGGGGTTTCCAGCTCCCAGAGCCACGTGGAGAATCAGTGCTGACGTTTCCAAAACAACCTCTCATCTCGCTTTCATGTCTCATTTAACAACCACTCTAAAGATGGAGATAGTGGTCATTTGACCAGGTTATCAGATCGCAAAGATAAGTGTGCACTGTATAGACAAGTGTTAGACTAATATGTACCTTACACCAAATCATAATCTATTTGAGCTAAAGCCTGACTGTTTTTAGTGCAAATATTTACTAAATATTTGCCTGTAATCTGATATTTTGCACAAGTATTCACTGAAGTTACTTTTTTATGCCAAAACATTGGTCAAAATTGAAAAAAAGCACGGTGGGAAATATGAATTTATTCAATTAGCCTACTCAAACTATAAAATTCTTTTAGACCGGTTTATAGATTATTAAAAAGATGATTCCAATTTATCAAAGCTTACATCTTATTTTCTTACTGAGCTGCAACACTTAGCCACTAGAAAGAGAAATGAACCATTTTGACAAAAATCAATAAATGATTAAAATCATCATTCGTTCACTATTTCCAACTTCTCAACTGGAAGTTATTGCCGCCCAATTTAATAAAAAGTTGACTGAAGTTGATAAACTGATTAGTCGATGACAGAAAACTGATCAAAATTGTACTGATGATTAATTTAAGTGTTTTTTCAAGCAGAACAGATATAAAAAAAAATTCACACCTTCATATATGAAGGTGTGAATATATATAATATATATATATATAATATTTTCTGGTAATGCAATGAATTAATATAACTGTGAATTGAATATTTTTGGCCCTTTGTCCCTTTGTTTTAGGACATGGTCACACCTGCTTCATTACATGCTTTACTCCACAACATACCAGCGGAGTAAATTCAGTCTAAACCATGTTCAATATTATGTAATAACATTCAGGACATGTGTAAATGTTTTCAAATGCATATGGTCTGTGGCCTGGCATAAATCCAGGCAAACCAGGATGATAAACCTGCTCAAGAGGTCTTGGTTTTTTTGTTTTTGTTTTTGTTTTGTACTCCACAACCTCATTCGATCATGTTAACACATCTATGTGCTGCAGGCTGGGAGATAGCTGTGGCCATTCTACTGTCTGGGCCTTCATTGATCTGTTTACCAGCATTTTCCTCGTATTGCTTAAGTTGTTCACATCTGACACACCATTACACATCCTCCAAGATCCCAAAGAGCTTTGGCTGAGGCCTTAGTGAATGTGTGTGTGTGTGCGTGCGTACGTCTGTGCGTTTCAATCACACTAAACAACCTCTACCGCATCTTGTGTATAGAGGTCAGGGACCGCTATAGAAGGCTCTGTTCCTTTCTCTTAGTTATAGAATGAGTGGCGGTGCTGCTATTGAGTAAAGACTTTGAGCATTTAAATTTATTTTAAACTGAATGTAAAAATTTAATTTTACCACCTGAAAATGGTCAAACGTGTCATTCGTTGGTTTGGAAATCAGCACGGTCGTAAGGTGTTCAAGTTCTAGGACAGAAAGTGATTAGTTTCTGATGTAACAAGAGGAAAATGTGGCTGGAGGGGGTGAGGGCAAAACAGACACAGTAGGAAGATGACAGGGCATTCAGTTTGTGAAACTGAGTGGATGTTTAAGTTCTTGTGCTTTGAAACACAAATCGCTACGATTGAGGCCTGACACAATGACCTGCCAGCTGCCACATACTGCTAAAATTAGGCTTTGAAATTCGATTTTACAAGCGCTGAAAATATCTTATGGTAGTTGTCAAATTGCTTTCTTATGACTATTCATTTTACTCCAGTCAGAGCAGTACGTCGTCTGAGCATCAACATCGTAACATACGCATGTGCATGTAGTCAAAGATCAAAGCATAGTGTGTATTATTATATTAGACCCACTACAGTACATTATGTAAGCTATTTTTGTGCTTAATAGTTTGATTTTCATGACTTCTGGAGAAAGTCCAGACTGTCTGATAAATAACAAGAACAACTTAACCTGATTTGTCTTTTTAGTTACTGGTTGTTATTCTGCCTTAAAACTACCAATAAAAGTTTGAATATCAGTTTTCAACCCTAATTCAGAATCTAAATATTCGTGATTAAAAGACTGTCTTTAGTTATGACGTGTAGGGAGATTTCCTGACCCACACAGATTAAAGGGAGGTGAGAGAGCTTTGCAGCAACCCACTCACTTGTTTCTGAAACTGTCTCAGGTGAAAGAGTGATTTTTGCTCCAAAAGGTCAGTGGTAGCTTTTTATAGCTATATGACAGACTGATAGATCATTCAGGTTGTAAAATGTTGATAAGCAGTGTTTTATGCCAATATTTACCTTCTTATTTTGTCCATGCAGGAGATATAGAGCAAATAATAAACCGAGAGTAGTATGACTATTCAGTGTTTACTCAATTGTTGTTGTATGAAACAACTTTCAGACATAGATCAAATGAGAGAGGAAGTTACTATGAAAACACTCACATCTATTAAAAACCTCTCCAGAGTCAGTTCAGGGCTAAACTGGCCTTTTGCTAAAATCTGCTTCTTTGTTTTTAAATGAAAAAGACAAAATTGAAGTCTTGAAGTCTTTCCACACTCAACACAGCATTAAAAAGGTTTATAACACACTTTCCACACGTATCTTCAAACACTCAAACATGCACGCTGGATGGAAACTTAACTCACAGCACAGCCCTGTCTCTTTTTTTCAGCCCAGTCATCAAATCAATTTCTGAGGAAACTCCTCCCCTCCCCTTTTTTTTCTCTCTCTTCCATAAAAAATAAATAAATAATCACAATTAGCACATGGCTAATCTGCATAGAGGAAAGCCAGAGCACTCTTGGCAGAAGAGGTTGCACTGAGTATATTGTGTCATGACTGGGCTGCTGGTGGATATTGCAACTATTCAAAATTGTGTGTGTCTGTGTGTGACATGGGGATGGGGACAGGGATTTGTAAGGGGCTGGAGAGGGTGCAATGGGAGGGGTCTGGAGCAGTGCCTGAGAGCAGAGCTGGAGTCTACAGGGCCGAGCAGAGCAGATGGACCGGGGGGGACAGACGACAAACAACTGCTGCTAATTTAATCCGCCACACGGCCACATGGCCTCTGCTCAGCACACACACCATTGTTCTGCATTAAAGCCCTTCGACACGCAACGCACCAGCACACACACGCTGGCTATGGTCACCCTCGTACGGCAACGGAGTCACACACATTACATGTCAAAAAGTAACAGGAAATCATACCCTTTGTCGATTTCAGAGGGGTGAGATTTGTTTCTAAGTCAAATGAATCTGTGCACCTCGCTGTAGCAACAGCTTACCTCACATTAAGGCTGTTATCCACATTCACAGTGGGAGATACCCAGTATGACCAGTCTTTCACTGTTTAAGCTTTGAATATATCCACTGCAGAAGTGAAGGGTTAAGTACTTTGCTCCAGGACAAGAGACAGCGTTCCTCATTCACTTTTTCCTCTGCAATTTCCCAGATGTATGAGGAGCTCATGCAAGCAACACCTCTGTAGACTTAAAAGCAGACTAACTTTAAATTGAATGTAGAGTGAGATACTCTGCAGAAAGGGAAGGACCTAGGGCTGGGTATTGAACCTCACTGCTTTTTTTTTTTTTTTTTTTTAATACCAACCAAAATTTATCTGTAGCACAGAGTCTTGAAAACTGCCAGGTACCACGATCTGGCATCAAACATCTGATGAGATCTGTATTCTTGAGGGCGGCAACTAGCAATTATTTCCAGTATCAGTTCATCTAAAGATCATTTTCTTGATTAATCAATTTGTTGTTTGGTCAATAAACTTCAGAAAAAAGCATGTAAAAGAAGGTGAATTTCAGAAATTACAGAGCGACAATGGAATGTTTTAAGTTTTTGTTTGAAAAATTACAATGACAATTAAAGTTCCTGCTGATCGACTGCTCTCGTACTTTTCTTATTCTTTGATCAGATAGATCCTGATTTTAAATACAATTTATTTATTTAGACAAAGTTCTTGCATAGCTATTTGGGTTAAACTGAAATTTGAATTTAACTGATGTTTATTTCAGTGTTAGGACGTTCATCATTTGAGTTTTATTTTGATAAATGAAAAACTGGGTCTTGCACAAAAACATTTGTCTCTCAAAGTGAAGAATTAAAAAAAAGAAGTACTGTTTTGGTATCAGGTCTCGGGTCTCAGGTATCACAGCAGCACTAGGATTAAAATTTTACAACTGTGTGCAAAATATACTGACTGCCAGCCTTGAACATTACACTTCAGCAAAGAGCAGCCTCTTGACCCAACTTCTACATAAATAATGACCAAGACCAGAGCAAGGCTGAAATGTTACCCTTTAAATAAAACCTTTAAATAATTTCTTCACATTTTGACACTGTCCAACCTTATTAGGAAAAAAACCTAAAATCTTTTTTTATAAATAATAATCACACCAAAACACACAGGGAAAACACACAGCAGAGTCTCAGCAACAAGAGCAGTGTTTTACTCTTACTGGATCCATAAAGCATTAAAACAATCTAGACTACTTGTTAAAATGAGCTTTTAAGGAAAGCGAAATACAGCAACAACTGGTCTGAGCAAATAGCTGAGAAAATATCCGTACCTGAGAGCTAGAGTAAATGAGAGGCAAGGAGGGGGGAAAAAAACAAAAAAAGCCATGTTCTCAATTAAGCAATTAGTCTGCCTTTCCACTGCATCAGCCTGAGAAGCTCCTTCTTGGACATGACCGCTGCATGACTCTGGATAAAAGGAAGGAGGAGCTGGGTAGAGGGGGCGGCAGCCTGCGCCTGCTGGTGCTATCATCCACTCTTAACAGAGGCAGTAGCACCCTACTCACCCAGATGTTCACCCAGCTGTTCCAAGGAATTCAAAAGATGTTCAGGGAGGAGAGCAAGCAGGGAACTTGCACACTCGGATGACAAAATCAGTTTTCACATCTCAGAGAGAGACGGGGGAAGAAGCAAAGACATCCCATAGCTATTTGAGGTTAATCAGACCAGCAGAGACAACAACAACAAGATGAGACTTAAAAACACTTCTCTGTGCCCGCATTGGATTGGAGCTGCTTTTAAAGGTGTAAAGGGAAAAAAACATCTTGGCACCTTATTCCCACAGACACGCCGCCAAAGGTACATGTCACATGTATTAAGAGATATTCTGAGGTCCGTTATAACTTGGCTTGATAGCAGAAAAATTTCAGAAACCTTTTACAGGCTAGTGGACTCTCTATAGCTTCCATTTTACACTGACACTCCAACAATTATACACAGAGAAATAAACTGTAAAGGTGGAAATGCAGGTTAACAAAAAAATATGAACTCAAGGTCCATTTAATAGCTTTTTCAGAGCTTTCACACTGAACTATTGCTATTAGACCTGAGCAAGCTCCATCTGCTGGGAAAACAGAGAGGTAGGGTTGAAAGTTCCAGAAAAAGCTATTAAGTGGTCCTTGAGTCAAGATTTTTGTCACTTAACTGTTTGCAGAGTCAAGAATGATCTTTTATAGTCGTGTGGTACTTTTAATCAGGGACACACTCGTTTTGTTGGTATGAACAGACAATGCAGGTTAAAGGGGCAATCCACAGCCATTCTTACACATTACGGTCAGTTTATTTGCCATGTCAAACAGCAGGATGAAACATTTTAGACTGTAAAAATAATAATGATAATGTGATCTTGAATTGGGCTTGACACTTCATCTTTATAAAAAAAACATCCTGAATTACAAACAGGGGGAGTGAAATTTGTAAGAAAAGTGAGGGTTTGATGAAAAGACGCGGTTTGATGAATTATTGGAAGCGTAGGATTCAACGTGACCTGTACCAGAGGCCAAAAGTCAGGATATCTCAACCTCCTCTATTTGGATTTTGTCCACTCTCTCTTTAGGGAAGTGCAACAGCTAAATCACTGGACTATACATTATACAGTTAGCAGGAACAGATGTGTGCAGTCAAACATGGTAATAGCTCAGTTTATCTGCTGGTTGTAGAAAACTTTTTTACCATTCACAAACTCTCTTTGTAGCCCATTTAAATACAAAACAGCCTTTTTCAAATTGCAATATGTTATATTAACTTCTGAATGGACAAACAGTAACAGTAAGAAACACTTCTAAGTAACAGAAAATATTCAGGCCCCTTTAATTTTTAACTTTTCAGCACAATGAAGTGGAGGGGTTCTCAATCCACTGTATGTGTTTTAGTTACACACCATCAGAACTCAGAAAAAAACCTTCCTTCGTTGTGAAGAAACTGGACTGATTAGTACCAATCTGGCAGTGGAGATTAACACATGTGAGTTATTGTTTATTGATGAATAAAAACATAGCTTCAAAGTGCTAAGAGTTCCCACAGCACAGCAATGACAGGCCCAGTGTGCTCTATAAAAAAAACTCCCAGTAGGTAGATCAGAGCTGTTTGCTGAGACTGTCCAGTAAAAAAAAGAAAAGAAAAAAAAAAAGCAAAAGCAGGCTGCCTGCTGCTGCCTGGCCTGTCAGCGTGATGTTGAAGTTGGAGCTACAAGAGAGTGAACATTCGCCCTGACTGCCGGCTGTCAACCTGTCAGGCCAAACTTATATTTCCAGGTGACAGTGGCTGATTCCCGGGGAGTGAGACGAGGCGAGGGGTGTTTGGACTGGGAGCTGAGAAGGGCTGAGAGCAGGGCCAGCGGGTAGAGCGCACATTGTGGCGAGAAGCGGTAGATGGCAAACCAGATGTTCATCATTCAACAGTGGCATAATAGTAAACTCCAAGTGATGTCTATGTGCACCTGCAGACAGAACAAAAACAACAAACTTTCCCCTTCAAAACCGCTGGTGGAGGTGTAGAAGGTGATGAATGCTGAAAAGCCAGGAGAAAATAATCATCATTTTGAAGTGTGGAAACCCTTTTGTTGGAAAAAGAGATCCACTGCCAAGTTCCTGTTTGTCTGTTTTGTGTTAAAGCAACACGTTACATTTGAGTACTTTGGCTTTTTGTTACACGAATAAAAGGCAAAACAGCGATCGGTTGCATCACGTTGCCGAGGCTTGGCTCATGCTGCTGAGAAGGATGCTTATTCAGGCTGACCATTGGCACCCTGGACGACCCATTACGATAAGTGTGTCACTCACTACTATGCCAAAAATACCCAGGCTACTGAATGAGGCGAAGCCACTTAAGGACCTGGCTGGGTCACTGCCCGCCTCATGGTTAGAGTCACAACTCCGACACTGATGTCACATGGACTGCTCCACGTACACAAACACTCAACCAGAGGAAGAAAATGCCTGGTCATAATCTGACATGGATGTGTAATTTAAACGCATATATAATATTGATTTTGTGCATTGTGGCGCAGCTGTGCACGTTTAATCTAAACGACAGCATGGACGAAAGAAGCATTCAGGTTGCAGCAAAGAACTGTTTCCAAACTGTTTCAGGCCTGAGTGAAGGACTGAACTGGACTGTTAAAACCATGTTCATTTGCACTCACTCGCTGACAAAACACCCCACAGGAGCAGGTATGCAAATCATCAGGTCAAGAAAGGAACATGCCAACAACAGTTATGGCTTTTTCCATAGCCAAAAGACCACTGCCACCTGCCACACAGAAACAATGACACTAAACAGCCTTTCTGGTCTGGTTTTTGTCTGTGTGACTGTGTCCCTGCTGACCACCTACTGCTCCTTTTTTTTTTTCTACCATCAACTGATCAAATCAAAGCGAAACAATGGCTCCGTATCAGTCTGCTAAACTGCAAGCCTGGTACACTGCTGCACAGACACAGAAGGCATCTAAACCTTTGTTAACGCTGGCCTATTTCTATGAAAAGTGCACATTCATTATTTAGGCCAGATAAAAATGAGCACTGGAACATATGTGTTTTTAAAAGCTGTAAAGTTTGTTTTGGACTGTACATTTTAAAGGAAAATGCAGACTCAAACCATTAAAATGGGTAAGAGCTCTGTTTGTTGTTATAGTTGTGTGTTGTAGAGCATGATGAAAACTCAGACTGTAACTAATGATTATGCTCACTGTCGATTAAACTCCACTTAATTGCTTTTTAGTCTTTAGTCAGAAAAAAGAGAAAAAATGCTCTTCACAAGTTGCCAGAGGCCAAATGGGATTCAATTTAGCACTGCAATTAACAATTGTGTTCTTTATTGATTAACCTGCTGATTATTTTCTCAAATGATCTTTTTTTGTCTGTAAACTGTTGGTGAAAAAAAAAAAAATCACAATTTTCCCAGAGCAGAGATTCACAAGTTCATATGTCACGTCAGTACAAAACTCAGATTCAATGAAAATGGAACCAGAGAATTTTTTGACATTTCTGCTTAAAAAAAATTATACGATTAATTAAAAGAATTGTGACTGGCTGCTGTTCTGTGGATTGAGAAATCCAGGGCTGCAGCTGATTATTTTCATGATCGATCAATCTTCCAACTTTATCCCAATTCACAGATTGATCCATAAAATGACAAAAACGCCAAGCACCATCTCCCACAGCCCAGATTTACGCTTTATATTTAAATTAGGGTTGAAATGATTAGCTGAGTAATCACTTTGTCAATCAACAGAAAATTATCCAGCAGCTGTTTTGATAATATGTTAATAATTGATAATCATTCATCCTGTAAAAATGCAAAAAACACCCAAATTTCTAGTTCCAGCTTTTCATGTGTAAGAATTTTCTGCTTATCTTCATTTATGTGACACCACACTGAACGTCTTTGGGGTTTGTGCTGCAGGTTGAAGAAAAAAAAAAAATTTTTAAGTTACCACATTAGGAAATTGTGAGAAACTGCGATTTTATCAATCTTTTCTGACACTTTATAGGTCAAAGGATCAGTCTATTACTTGTGAAAATTATTGGCACATTAATCAACAATGAAAAGAGTTTGTTGCTTCAAATTGCTTCTTTTGTATGAGCAACAGCAGAAAGCAACAAGATTCTTGGCTTAATATCAGAGAAGAATAAGGAAACGAGAAAATACTTGCATTTGAGAGGCTGGAACCAGGAAATTTGGAGAAAGATAATCAACTATATCAATTAAGCTTCAACTCTAATTGTATTGGTAATCACAGAGTTAAAAGTGCAAATATTCATATTTGAGAGGCTGTAACCATTAAACTGTTTTCATCTTTGCTTCCTAACAGGACTTAAATGGTTGTCAGCATTGTTATCACTTCTTCAGTCAGTCAATTAACTGATTGAATAACTAATCATTTCAGGACTAGTTACTACCTTCCTATGCTTGTGGTATAAATATCTAGAATGTGAGGTTTACACTGGATTCAAGATCTGAGTATCGATCCATCACTGGTTTGCTGAGATTACCATACACTCCACCAGCTTTTCTTTTTTCCTACCAGCCTCTACCTGCTCGCCCTGAGTGCACTCCACAGCTTTGGTTTTATTAACCTCAAAAAGAGGCTGAAATAGAGCATAACACATTCAGCAAAATAGAAAGCAAGGCTGTGACTAGGGGGCCGAATCCACAATAACAAACGTCATGATTGAGTTCCACAAAAGACATAAAAGGAGAAAACAAACTGTTCCTCGTGTTCCCTTTTCTCCGCTTTATATGTGAGCGATTGGCTCTTTTCTTTCCACTTTTGAGCAGAGAGCAAAGGTGAGCGTTGTATGAGAACTGGGAGGAAGCATCATTCTCTACCTTCTAGTATCAACAACTGCACCCATTTAAAGGTTAACCACTTTATTCCATAAAGGCACACACCATACGTCATGTAAATGAAGTCTGTAGTCTCACACAGTCTCAGAGAAGGATATTACTATGCTAATCTGGAGCATTTTAGAAGGTAAATGTCAGAAGAAATGAATTACCTTTACATTTCCAGCCAGCCCTGATGCAACAGCCTAAGTTTGACATTTGTTCATGGAGGAACTTGTTTTTCCTCGATGTGTTTTCAACATGCAACTCTGGGCACAAGAATTATTCAGACTCATTTTCACTATTGGGGATGTAAATTAACTTTTTGAGTGGTTAAACGAAAGATTTCAACAGTTGGATATCTTGCTATAGCTTGTGGAAGTCAATGAACCTGTAAAAGAGTTCAGTGGTTTTTCTCTGCTGTGTCTGTGTATCGAGACTTTGCAGGGATAATTGAGGAGTTTTAAGGACGATGCTCCTGAGGAAAGAAACAATGGCAAACTGTGGAAAAAGACCGAGTTGGAAAACGCAACGCTGTCTGTGGCTGTCAGCGAGATGAAAAAGGCCAACGTTACTAAAGAAAGACGGATGGCTGGTGACACGTGGAGTAAGAGCAGGTCAGAGAGACTCCTGAGGCAGCGGCAGACACACACACACATGCACACCCACACCCACAACGACCACCAAGTAACTGCCGCACTTTATACACAAATACACACAGCTGTCACGGGCAGACGAAGATCATTCACAAAACACCCCCCACCCCCCTTCCCCTCCCCTGGGTATCACTGACACAGTTTCTCCCTCATAGGCACACACACCATGCAGTCTCTCACACAGATATACACACACACACACAGTTGCCGGGAGGCAGCATGCTGTCCATGTGGCCTGTGGAGAATCATTACTCAGCATTGCAGACTAAAAAGCCGAGAGTGAACTTCCTTTTTGAATGCTCGGTCTTCCTCTTCTCCACAGAACAACCCCCCCCCCCCCCCACCCATCCACCGAAAGGACTCTAAACAGTAGCTGGAAGTTGCTCTGTGTGCAATCTTGAAAACTTGTGTTGTATTTACTGACTAGAAACAATTCACAAAGTAGTGTGAAAACTGCACATTGCAACTACTGATCATGTTCATTATTTATTGATGCTTGATTCCAAAACCAATTAATCATTCAGTCTATCAAATGAATGAAAGGTGAAGTAATAACTATTCAAATAAGGGACTAATGGTTTCAGTTCTGGTTACAACCCTTCTCCATCTTCAACTCGCAGATTGAAAGAAAAATTATTTGTGAGTCATTTTGAGCACAAAACCTGCGAGTGAAGGTGATTTGTCCTCATAATTACGGCTGTAACAATTACTTTAATTATTGATGAATCTGTCTATTTTCCTCCGTTAGTTAATTGTTTGGCCTACAAATGTCAGAAAACCTCAAAACATTACAAGTTTGCAGACTCCAAGGTGGTATTTATTTAAAATGTCTCGTACTGTCTGACTAACAGTCCACGATCCAGAGGTGTTTACTCTTATAGAAGACTTTTAAAAAGTGAAATCTGCCTGTAAGAAGTTAGATAAAAGGAATTTCTGGCATTTTGGCTTAAATCATTACTTGTCGGATAAACTAGTTAACAAAATAGTTGGCAATAGGCCTGAAAAAGTTAAAGAATTCAGCGTTTCAAGTTTGTCAAATGTGATAATTTACAGTTTCTTTGGGTTCTGGACTGTTTGTCTGACAAAACCAGACATTTTAAGATATTACCTTAGAGTCTGGGAAGTTGTAATGGGCATGCTCTGCTATTTTCTGACATTTTAAATTATAAATAGCAGATTCTGCTGATTAATTGATAATTAAAATAATCATTAGTCACAGCCCTTGTGGGAAATTAATTTTCTGTTGATCCTGGATCAACTTTTTTCTTTGTGTTCACTTCAAATCTTGTGGCAGAAAAACAAAGGTAATGGCTTTGAACTCAGATTTTAGCAGGCAGGACGACCCCTCTGTCACAATGACTCTCATTATACTTTCAAATTCCCATTATGATCTCAAATAAAATTTCCAGTATATTTGCAAACAGATGACACACTTAGCACAGCTCTTGTCTGATACAGGGATGGATACTGCACTGTTTATATTAAATATATTCTATCTTCATTTACTGAGAGAGTTTTTGACACAATAAAGGTGTCATGAAACATTATTTGTAAGCTACTTTTCAGTTTGCAGTGGGGCTCCCCCTGTACACCAGCACCAGAGCTGTGTATGCATCTGTTCGCAGCAGTCAATTTAACACCTCTGGTTTGGTGTTTTTCATTATGTCTTCAGCTGTGGGACTTTCTCAAAGAAATATTTACAAGTGTTCCTTTTTTTTTTTTTTTTTTTTAAGTGTCTTCGATTACGACTTCATTCAAACTCAATTTGAGAAGTCAGCCTTGCAGAGCTGAGGGGGCATCCCTGATGGCTCACTCCCACATGTTTGGCAGGAGGGAAACACCTGGTGCTATACCATCCAAAACAACCTCACTACAATCCACTTCAGAGTATTTGTTTGTGTGTGAGGTGTGATGAAAACCCATAATATTAGCCCTTCCTCACCATTCAATTAACAAATTAATTCATCTTCAGCAGGTGGCCCACGGCGGGTGAATGGCTCTATAAAACTCATCTATTGAATCATTACTGGAGATATAGCCGCAGATTAAAGGGCCAATCGCGTCGCTGTTAATGAATGAAGAGGTGAAGCGTTTATTAAACTCTGCTAATGCTGACCCTGCACTAGATGGCAACTGGGAAGGATCGGGGTCCGACTCGCCGCCTCTGGACAATCGGACTGACTGGATAGGTGTCTCACCGATTTCAAACAGCAAACACATTTGATATTTACAACTTGAAATCCTGTATGACAGAAACAGTGATGGAATATTGAGCAGAAACCCTCAACAGCCAATGAGAACAAGATGAGGGGGAAACTGTTGCATGCTGACGACAAAACTTTATTTCCAACTCACTTCCACTTTCTGACTCTGTATCTGTAAATATGACTTAATTTAGCACAAAACATAACACACACAAGTGCAAGCAGCTCACGACAACAGTCTGCCTCCATGTTTGTTTTGCTCTGAAGTCATGTTTGATCACAGGAGTTTCTGTGAGACCCCAAGTCCCTGGAATACCCACTCTGAAATCGTTTCGTATAAACGGCAAGTCCTGCGTTATGACTGTGAATGTGATGTGAGCATTCTTGCGGTTAAAAAATGAAAAATCGGTTGTTATGGCTGTGGTCTCTCGTGATTTTTCAAATCGCTTAAGATGTGAAAATACTTCAGTGTGCACAAAGCTTAAAATACAGCCAACAGCACTCATCGTGGACAGCTCTTCTGCAGAGGGTTGCCTGTGGAAAAGCTCTCCACCTGAACTTTGGTCTACTGGCTCCCACATCCAGCTCTGCAGTCAAACATCAAACACACAAGCTCTCTGACAGAACATTATGTGCACACAGTGGTGGCCTCAAGTGACATCCCAGGTTTATGTCCCAAAAGCGGACACTATTCACCTCACATTTCTGTCTATTTGCCCTGAGTGAGCGCTCCTGTCCTCCAGATGCCTTGTCTTGGGATTATTTGCATAAAGTTAATGTGTTCTCTGCACCTGCACCACCGACACCTAGACAAACTCCTGTTACAGCTCCAGTTTAAAATGATTCTGATAATTCCCAATTCAGTGACACTAATAAGCTCTTCAAACAGCACTTTTGCTGTCTGCAAAAATACAGTTTCTGCTGCGTTCAAGTATGCTTAACAACCAAAATGTTCAATTACCTTCCCAGACACTCTCCTTCCACTTGTACAATGAGCATCAGTGGCTTCTTTAGCAAAGAGCTGCTCTGAAAGAACATCAGCTCATGCAACAAACCTTCATGGATGGAAATAGAGTAATGAAAAAGTGTTGGGATAGACGTTAGTCTTTTTGCTTTAAAAAAAGGAAATGGGTGGATGTGGTTGCACAGATATGAACACAAACAAAGCTCAATACAAACCACTGTAATCATAACTGTTTTCATCTTAACATCTGCATGGGCACTTTAATCCCAATACAACACTGTCAACAAAATCTCTCACCTACGATAATCATCACACTCATAAATCCAAGAAAAGTGACAGGTCACTTCTTTGCACAATGATCTGTGAGACATTTGACTTAAATATTTAAACTACTCAGAGCTCACGATGATGTTTGGTCACCTCAAACATACATGACATAAAAAAAAAAAAAAGAGAATAGGACATCTACGGTTAAGTGGTATTAACAGTACCGCTCTCAAACATTTAAAGCAGCGCTCAACATGGTAATGCAAACATGAAACATTTTTCCTAATTATCAAAAGTTGAAAGTAGAGCTTCAGCTAAGAAAAGCACCCCCATCCACACTAACTGAGATTCTGTCAATTCGCCCTGTTTGCCAAAATTTAAAGCTAACCTCAGGGATGGACACGTGAAGTAACAAAATGAAAGAAAAAAGGGAAATCCGAACTTTCCTCTAAATGGCAGCAAGAAACTCCACACAGAAAGATGGACTCCTGACATTCTGCATCATATATATATATATATTAATATATATATTTTTAAGCAATAAAGATCAGTCTGGTTGTTAATGTGACCATATTGTGTGCAGCTGCTGTGGCCAGGTCACAGAATATCTGGGCATTTGCGTTAAAATATTTGGAACCAAACTCTTTTGCTGCCATTACCTTGTTGTGATGCCACAAGGCAGCTGTCAAAATATGTGACGCCTCGAAAGTTTAAAGCAACAAGTGGTAGTAGCACTCCTCTAGATGAACAGTGTGCCTTTAATGACCAACATTTTCCTGGAAATAAAGTAGTAAAACAAAGTACAGTATATCAACACACCTACAGCAAGAGAGAGAGAGCTGTGATCGTTCTATCATCTTTGATTAGTAGATACATCAAGCAAACTTTTCCAAAAAAGAAAAAGAAAAGTGAGAGGATGCAAGCAGAATTATTTGAATATTTTGAGAAAACGCATACAAAATACTCAGAGAAGTCAATGAAGTCTCCTCTTTGGATCAAAGTTTTGTGGATAACAGTTTGTTTCTCATAACGCATCACATACCCTATTTGTTTGTGACCTCCTTCTGCCTCCACAGGGGCAATAAGTCAGGACATTATAATATCAGAGGGTACCTATATCAGAGAGTAAGGACAAAACAAACTATATGATCGTTCACGTTGGAGGAGTTGTTGCAATTGAGACAACAATATTATACTCATATATATTTAAATGATAAAAATAGTAATTTACCGCAAACTTCACCTGTGTTGCTTATAACACGTAACTGTTGAGTAAAAACACAACGCATGTGGCTGTTATCACTGAGGAGAGATATGTAAGTAAGCACTGCTGTTGACATGGTTACACTCCCTACATGTGGAAGTAAATTAGACTAAACCTGCTGAAAAAAAAAGCTGACACTTGGCTGACACCTTGGTTGCTTGTAAACACAACCGACTTTCTCACGTGGCCATGAGGCGTTCATGCACACAAGTCTCCTCAACTCCTGATCTGGAAACAGTGGAAAACACAGTTGTACAATGGGGCTACATGACCACACCTACTCTATCTGCTGTACCAGAGTCAGCCGACTTGACTGAGCAGTGCACACAGTGTACCTAAACAGCAAAAAAAAAAAAAAAAACTTAAGGTGCATGTCTGAGGTCAGCCGCTCAAAATGACAATGGAGATGTGACTCAGCACAAGTGAGCTTAAGGTTTAATAAAACAAATAAAAACAATGGTGAGCCTACATGAGTACAGTCATCATGCAAATTACTGCAGTGGGAGGAACTGAATAAAATGTGTTCACAAAATGCTTTCAATAGTACAACCAATGAATAAGTTATAATTCTGAAATTAATATTGTGGTTTTTGATGTATATTTCTGTTCGTATGGGGAGAAGATTCAGAAATACTCATATGTGCAAAAAATATAAAAATATTGTAAGACTACACAATCGGATACAATTGTGCACAAAATGAATAAAAATACAGAAAAGACAATGGGACTATGCTGTCTTGACACGGTAGAGGAACACATAACTGGGCAGAGGGGGCTGTTTTTCTGCAGCCTTCCATTAGATGCAATTATAAATGGCCGAGAGCAGAGGGATGGGGAGCCAATCAGATCTCGGCTCGCATGTCAACCTAAGACCAACTGTCTCTTGGCTCTGACAGCAGGATTTTACCTCCATAATTCAAATCCCAAAGCAAAGGCAATCTGCACTTTTCCAACTCCAACCTGCGGGGCCGTGTTTACAAAGCGGCACATGGAGCGAAGGCGCGGAGGGGAAAGAGCGAACGGAGTCGAACCGAGCCACAATGAATGAAACCCTCCGTCAAGACGAATCAATCGCGGTCACAATCACACTTTGATCCGAGTAAACACTTAGTGCATGTAATAGTCGCCATTCACTGGACTGTGAGAAACGTCTCCACTCCACCGTGCAGCGGCTTTTTAACCGACTGAGGGGTCTTTACTTAATGATTATGCAAATGGTACTTAACGGCTATCGCTGTCATTTGCATCTTGTTTATCGCCTTGACAGTCGCTGACACAACTTTGATGGCACCGGAGGGAAAAACAACGCCAAAAAAGGAGCTATTTTAACCGCGAATTCACACAGAAATAACGCTGGTTACAGTACTTAAATCCACAATGAGGATGAGGGAGCACTGCGAAGAAATATCACCTTATCTCCCTCTGCGCACACACACACGCACACACACTTTGACAAACTCTTGCTCTACTTAGTCAAACTCTTGCCCTGTACCAAGCAGGGACACACACACGCTAATACCCACAACTCGGAAAGTAGTTTCTAACAGAATATGAGGCTTCTTTCTCTGTCTAAACACTATTGCAGGGGGTGGTATTGGGAGAAAGAGAGAGGCAGCCATTTTATAGCTCTTGCTACATAGACAATGGCTGGTCCAATACAATATGCAACTCCACAGTGCATTTTCTGAGCTACTGAGTGACTTTAACTCAGTCAAAGTGCGTCAGTGCAGTGTGTGAAGTTTACCTGATTTCTGTTTGGAGGTTGTCCAGTGTTTCCCGGGCTCATGGGAGGCGGGTGGTGGGTCCTTTGTTGCCAACCCGGATGAACCCCACCATACTGACTGCTGCCCATGTCTCCTGGTCCCTTGTTGGCCCCTTCCTGATTGTTATAGTCTCCTTGGGGGTAATTCGGGTAGCTCCTGGCGGAGCTGGGGGATGTCAAAAGCTGATTTAAAGTTGGCGTAGACGTAGGTTGTTGGTTTCCCATGTTATACCTCTGATTATTATAAGAGGCAGCCATAGCTGTGGTTCCTCCTGCTGGCTGTTGCTTGCCTGGCTGCCCCCCAGCCGCCGGAGGCTGGTTGTTACGCGGGGAATTCATTGCCCCGTATCCTTGGCCCTGATAAGAAGTCCTGTTCTGGAACGGGCTGTAGTTGTTATAATGGTTGGGGTAGCCGTGTTCGTGTGAATTAGGGGGGTAAGGGTCCATCATGCCCGGCCCCGATGCAGCTGCCATGCCAGGGCTTTGTTGTCCGCCATGTTGATGAAAAGGGGCCCGGTTGTAGTGCTGGTTGTAACCGTAAGGAGGTGGAGGAAAGGAGCCCGGGTGGTGGTGTCCTATCCCGGGATGGTTATTCCCTTCGGGCCCGCCTGTATCATTCTGATTACTGCTATTATTATTTACCCTGGGCAAATTCCCGTTGCCGTTCTTCATGTCAGAATCCCCTCCTCCCCCAGCATTTCCAGCATCGGTCCCGTCCTGCAGCTCCTTCTGACCAGGAGATCCGCCGTCAGGTCCCGGTTCCTTATTTTCATGTTGTTTCTCTCCCGGTACCGACTCCTCCTGTGGGTCCCGATCCGGCTTTTTGAGTTCGGATGGCGGGCTAGTGTTGAGAGTGGCGACGCTGGCGACCTGAGCGGCCATGATATCCCTCTCTCTCTCCCCCACTCTTTCTCTACCTCTCTCTCTCAGCACGGCGACTCACTCACAATCAAACTCCGAATAACCATTGAATATAAATACAATTATATTTATAACAACGTACCCGTTGTCCCGGTTCATTCCCCCCTTTGCCCTCCGCCCGGACCGGTATCCGGTAATCCACTGCGACTCCGTTTAAAGTTAAAACAGAGAGGGGAAAGTTTGTGAAAGAAAAATATATAAATACAGAGCCAGGGAAATGAATTTCACCGACACAAGTGAGTGTGTGTGTTGGAGGGGGGGGACTTCTGTTACAGAACGAGAGCGCGAGCTAGAAATCAACCAAACCAGCACGAGGCTCCGCGAGACACAGCCATCTTACCGACCTGCCGCGAGAAAATAAAAACTCGGCACGGAATCCACAGTGAAAACTGGATCCGGAGTGCGCTGGCTGTCTAATAACAACAACATAATTTCTACCCAAGAAGAGCCATTATTGTGGGTCTAATGCGCTTTAAACTGAGTTCGTATATAAAAATGTCGTGTTTGAAAAGCACTGTTTGTTAGCATTAAGTATTCTGAGACTAATTACATGTAGAAAGATGAAAAGCTCATGCTAATGAAGGCTGCATGACAAAGTATGCGAGTGTATTACATTATTGAAGATAATATACATTTTTATAAAATGTGCTGTATTACTCTATTTAATGTGGAAAGACTTACACAATTCAGCACTAGTGTAATTTATGCTTGAATGCTACATCATATAATATTTGATATGGCATAACCCAATAATGTTTAATAGCTAAGTAGCTATGTATGTCCTAAGAAGTAAACATAACCTCAGTGTTCATACATCTCTGACCACAGACAAACAGTGGTGGAAGGAGTATTTAGATCCTTTACGTAAGGAAAAGTACCAATACAGTAATGGAAAAATAATCAATTTCAAGTAGAAGTCCTGTATGAAAATTCATATTTAAGTAAATGTAGAGAATTAACAGCAAAATGTAGTTAAAATATTAAAGTACTGGTTTGGTCCCTCTGACTGTTGTATATTATTAT
>JBBMJY010000005.1:17724677-17744878 GCA_037833715.1 Toxotes lorentzi
ATCATTAGATTATTAATATTGAAGCATTGGTGTCTAAGCAGCATGTTACTGTTTGAATTTGAACTACTTTATAGTTTAGTTTTATATACATAGTATTTTAAAAGCTTGTTAAATTACTCATTTTGTAAACTCTTCATCTTAAACGTAACTAGTAACTAAAGCTGTCAAATGAATGTAGTACATTATTTCCCTCTGAAATGTAGAGTGGTGTGGAGAAAATAGCATTAAATGGAAATATACAAGTAAAGTACAAGTTCCTCAGAAGTGTACTTAAGTTTAGTACTCGAGTAAATGTACTTAAGTTCTTTCCACCACTGACCCCAACAATGGCCAAAGGGAGTCTGACAGATTTAACTTAAGTTCAAATGTGTTTTAAATAGCCATAGGCTTTCACATACAAGGCTTCTGTCTAACACTGGTAAATGCCACAGACCTTCTGTCTACAGTTCTATGGTTTTAACAATACAAAACAAAATGTCCCTTCCTTTACTATACTATTCTGCCTTGAAGTCAGCCATAACTATTCAACCATTCTGAATACAAAAATTGCCTCATGCATGAGCTGTGTTTTCCTCTTTGTTACGTTAATTTGTGCACTTTTGTCTTATTAGCTCGTTAAAGGAGTGGAACAGAATAGGCTACAGTGTCATCTTCTGTTAGAGCGGGCTAATGGGTGGAAGTGGCTGCTTCCATGTGTGGACAACAGCAAATGAGAGAAGTGAGTACAGCGGAGGAAAGTAGAGGAAAGCATGAAATTACAACCTGTGCATATCTGTGTAATGTCTGTGAGTGTGTGTGTGTGTGAGAGAGAGAGAGAGAGAGAGAGAGAGAGGATAGAAAATGAAGAAGGATGGGGGATGGACTGAGCCAGTCACAGAGCAGGAAGTGAAGATACAAAAAGAGAAACGGTGGTGGAAAAGTGACAGTGCATAGGCCACTGAAATTCAACACATGGTATCTGTTAAAAGTCAAATCCCACGCCAACAGACACGGGAACGAGAAGAGATGTGGAGAAAGCATAAAGTCGCCCTATACAATTAATAGGAACAGACACCCTATGTCTCTCCACCACACTCTCTCTCCCCACCCCCTTTCTTCGTGCTCTCTGCCTGCCTGCCTCGCGCTCTCCTAGCAGCAGCAGCTTTCGTGCTGCCTTAAAATGTTGTTGGAATTTTCGCTTTCACGCCCTGAGTCAGACACGAACAACTCCCACATAGTAAAAATTTAACAATCAAAGGTGAACAGAAAGTCTGGAATATCTCACCACACATTATCGTAGTTGACGAGATGTAATGCATTTAAGAGTGCAGTTAGAGAGTGTGAAAGCTGTCTCATAAATACACAAGAAAACCCTAAGCAAAACACATTGCTGCAGGATGACAGGAAATATTTCAGGCTATGGAGAATACACATGTAAAATACACAGAGATTGTAATAGAGTTTAGGAAAACAATGTCGTGTTTGACACAAGAATATGCTGAGACAGTATGGTACTAGAATGTTTTGACAACAATATGAACATATATTAGAAATATACCAATGCATGAAATATGTGCTGTTCTGATAAATCAAGACCCTACTTATCATTGACAACTGAGATTAAATTAAACACTTTACATTTTTTTTGTCAAAAGGCTGTGTACTTTATAGCTGCATGGCATGCAAAAATGCACATTTTTGCAAGATCAAATAGACATGCCTGACATTTATTTTTGCTCGTTTTTTCTCTGTAAAGTAGCTTTAAGACCTAAAAAAAAAAAAAAAAAAAAAGGAGCAGCCAGTCGAGAGAACTAATGCACACATTTGCAACGGCACAAAGTTGAATATTTCCAACCAGAAAGCACTTGAATGCTGCGACACTGTGCATTCACGAGCCTCGGGTGGAGCGCGTGAAGGCAGCATCACCGCTTGCAAAAGCAGCAGAACTTTGCTATGTGAATGTGGGGGATGGGAGGCAGCAGCTCCCTGCACTGCTCAGCCCTTTCTCTCTACAATGCGGGGCTTTCTGCTCACATTGCTCACTCTGTCCGTGGAAAAGAGATCCTCTTTTACTTGAAGTTTTACTTAGAAACCAACAAAAACATCCAAATGTATTTTAAAACTGCAAAGGCAGCTTTTGTGTGTTTAATAAAGGAGAGTATGCAGGGTGGAGGGGGTCAGCTCAGTTGCTGTCTGCTTATATAGGCTAAGGGAGGAGTGTGTGTTTGTGAGCGTGTGTGTGTGTGTTAGCAGAAAGCGCAAAGACAAGGCTGTAAGGGAGGAGGGGGTAGGGACCTTCTTTTTCTTTTTAGCATAAACTTGCTGTTTATTATCAAGGGGTGCAGTCTCTCTTCTTCTCTTTCATATTTTTAAAAAGAGCACTACAATCTGCTTTCTATGCTCTGTTTTTCTGCTCTTATTTTAGAAGTGGCTTCAAAATGCGCTGTATTTTCAGTGCTCACCTTGAAAAATATTTATTTGTTGTGTGGCTCTGTAGCTGCAAAGTGACTTAAAAGCACAAAGATCATATGGTATGTTAAATCTCTGTGGGAGAGCAACAACATGATGCTAAAGACCTCCTGTGCAGTTAAGAGTGTCATGCATTTATTTATGTGATTCGTGTTTTACAAGGATATGGTGTTCTCTAAAATGCCATGCTGCCTATCCAGACAAGCTCAATAGCAAACATGAGGACCTCCTTAACACAGAATTAATAAGGGCATAATGATTGTTGAAATTGATCTAACATGGAAAGCAGAGCAGAGGCTTTTACTTTGAAATACGTAAGATGAATAAAAAAAACAGAACACCTACAGTAGTTTATGGTTGATATTACAATTGCTGTTCATATGCAGTCACTGTACTATAACTGTTACCACCCACAGATGAAGAATGACTTGACAAAAAAGTGTTACCACGAAAACTTCTCACTGAAATTCTCTGTCATAATCCTGTCTGGCTAATGTAGAATAAGATTTCCCACCTCCCACATGATCTCATAGTATTGTGTCCTGTCTTTTGTCTAATTCAGAGTCATTCAAACGAAGAAAAACAAATCTGAACTTATTTACAGATTGTTGCAAAAATGCTGTCTGTACTCTGTCACATTTGTCTCTTTGCTCTGACTGTTGATAGTGTGTGTGTTGAGGGAGAGGCAGAAGGGATGGTGGGGGGGCGGGGGTCATGTAAACCCACCCCCGCACCCCCCATCCATCCCAGGATGATGATTTAAGAGTGTTTACTTGTGCCCCACCGCCGCCTCCCTGTGAGGATGACCGTGATGCATCACCTCCAGCCCGATGCCGTGGCTTCCCCAAGGCAACAGCTTGGACTTCATCCAGGAGCCCTTTTCTCTTGTAATGATTATTAAACTGATATAAGGGGTTGATTGGAAGGAGAGGAAAGACGGTAACAATGGAAGCAGTGGTGAAAACTTTAAAGATGCCTAGATTTGGTTTGGGTTCATTATTCATGTCATCAAATCTAGTTATAAATGCAAAACACAAATTTTACTGGACAGGCTTGGGCCATAAATATTTTAAGCCAAAATATTCTATTTCTGTTAATTTATGTAAGCCTTTGATATTCTTAAATATGCATTTTTAATGTGGTAACTTTCTTCAATTAATCTCAGCTTTGGACAGTAAAAGTGTCACTCTTGTTGAGCAAGTTAACTGATGACTGATCACTCAGGAGTTTTTCTTTTTATTTTAATCCCTTGGGATCCAGTCTGGGAATGAAGCCATACAATCACCAAGACAACCCAATAATGTGGTGTGGAATTTCCTAACAAGAGTGGAGTTGAATTCAGACACACAAACACACACACACACATAGACGGATGCGGTGTACACACCCACGTGTACAATAGCCAAACACAGCCCATACCTGACAATGATGTACACACTGGGAATTTATGGCCGTCAAGAGGCCGTCATTAACGCACACTTGTGCCAAACATCAGTGGCAGTCCCACACTGAGGTTATCCTGGCCACACACATGCACACTAAAACAACACACATACACACACACAGTCACAACAGTTGGACCCTGTCCAGATGGTTGCCAGGCAGCCATTCAACGCATAGTCTGGAGTGTGTAGAGGAAGGAAGTGCCACTTTGCGAAGTGCAATGGGCATCCGGTTTGTTCCCAGATGCTGTGTGTGCATGAGTGGAACCTGCCGTTTAAACTTACACCTGACAAACACACACCCACCGCTTTGTAAACAGTGCGGAAATAAGGAATGTGTAAAAGAAGTCCCGTGTGGTTTCCTCCAGAGTTCCTTAATAAATGTGGACAATCAGTTTCATATTGGCTTAAAAAAGTCACAGTCTCTCGCCACAGTCAGGGCCTCAGTATATGTTTAATCCAAACATAAAGCTTTGATGGATGAAGGGATATTACAAAGCACTTGTGAAATTATTCCGCTGCCTTATAAGGTCATATTTCAGATTAATCTTTCAGCCTTTGTTCTTACCTGATTTGATCAAATGGGATCAAACTTTTTACAAGCCACAGCTCACCCTGAACTGCTTAGCAGACATTCGGTCAGTTGCTCCTCTATCCTTGTTTTCTCATTGCCAAGCAGCAAAATCCTCTCTGTTCCTCAGGTGAAAATAGACTGGGGGACCTCTGTGCCCTATGACAGTCTTTCAAATCAAAGCAGACAGGACATAGTCAGGTTAAACTGGAGCACTTTTATCTACTTTTCTTTTTTTTTTTTTGGCATGGGGGGGGGGTTATTTTTTGAAAATCTCTGAATTCATGAACTCCACGCAGACATCAGCACCAGTGCTGAATTCTAAACACTCCATTTTCTCACACTGTGTTCAAGTGAAGTGAAGGAAGGACCCCCAATCTCAACAAAGCCAGGCGAGGTTAAGAGCACTCAAAATTACGGTGTCCACCCTGCAAGGACAGAGAAGTGCTCACTCTCTTTTCAGCAGGGATAAAAAGAAACTGTGCGGGGAATCATCTCTGTAGTAAAGGGAACTCATCACTGCGAGCATACTGGGAAGTGCTCCGTTGTGGGTCACGGAGCCCAGTATGTGAGCTTCTCGGCGACTGGCAAACAGTCCCATCCCTGTAAATCACACTGAGCATTTCAGTTGCAAGATAGGGCCAAAATACAGAGGAGAAAAAGACCATACAGTGATCTTACAAGGAAAAACATCGCAATTGCCTCCCTAAAATATAAATGTACTATTCAGCTTTCCAACTAGAAATCTAGATTTTTATCGTTGTAAATCTTTAAACTTATTCCTGTAGAAGTTGTCAGGGCCAGTCACACTAGAAAAGAGAGTCATCCATAGTCATCATAATATGCTAGCAAGCTGGAAATATGTTAGCAGTAGTCCATTGCAGCAGTTCTTAACTCTCACACACACACTCCTTTCTCTGTGCAGTGATATTTATTCCCCCTAGCATTTTATTCTTAGCATTGTATATTTTATTCAGCTAAGAGTTATTGAGGATGGGAAAAAAGCTCTCGGAGCTAGCTAGCTAGATAACTGTTAGCTAGCTCAGCAACCATTCACACAGATGTAGCCTATTTGTAAAACTGTTACTAGATTTCTGTCTCTACGCGACGATAATTTTGCAGTTTTAAATGCTGGTGTGACCGAGCCTTCACACAGAGCTTTGCAAATGTGTCACTTTGCATGAGGCTATTTTTATGGAAGTCCAGAGTGTTCAAAAAAAAAAAAAATTACAGATGATAAAATAAATGATAATATGAACAAACACAGAGAAAACATATAATTTATCCATGAAATTGTGAAATAATTGAATACATCAAATTTAGGTCATTATAATGGGATTTATTTGTTATTTTATCCTTTAGCTCACAATTAAAGAGTTTATTGTAGTTCTTTTTTATTTAATTCCAATAGTTTTTATGTCAGTGTCCTTTTTTTTGGAATAATTTACTGTTATTATTTCACAACTAGTCTTCATCTGTCAAGACAAATAGGGCAGAAGCAGTAATGTGATTGGCTGTTGCTTTGGTCTGATGGTGCTGACAGCCAATCACATAACTGGCTCTTCTCTGTTTATCTTAATTGACAGACAGAGATTTGTGAAAACAATAAAGGGGAAACCATTGGGAAAATGAGTTTTCAAATAAAAATGATCTGCAGTAATGTTGTATTGTAAACTAGAAAATATATCATATTATTTCAACATTTTGTGCTTGAATTTTTAAATATATTTTTTTAACAAGGGATTATTTGTGCAATTTTGAATACTACAGTAGAAGGTGAAACTAAAAGAAATTGCTATATTTTTTTATTTTTTTTATTTTACAGTTTATGGAGCTGCCCTCCTTTTTATGTTTGGATAATAGATTTGGCCTTTAGATTCTGCTCATACAGTACATTCAAAATGGAAAGATGGACTAGGCTATGAATATTTAAAACTATAATTGAACCAAATATGCATGTTTGAATTGGTGATTCAGAAGCCATAGGTTTGCAATCAATGTTGACAGTCTGGGGGCCTGCATTTGTTTTGAGGTGAAATAGCTAACTGTAATGCAGACATGATGAACGGCACAGTGGGCTGGCAGAGAGATGGACAAAATTGACACGCTGAAGACGGAGTGATTAAGTTACCTGTTACAGAACAGCCCCTGAGCATATATCAATATGAACTGTGGCAGGCTGAGAAGATGAATTGGATGCGAATGAATGGATGTGGAAAAAAGAGGAATTGCAAGCAGCTGTACTTATCCAGCATGGAAAATAGAGTCTATGTAGAAACCAAACGAGCATTTTATGGAGAAACTATTTTCTGTGTGTAATATCAGTATGTTGATACAAAGCATTATATTGAAAAACAGCTGATGTAATTCACTCCCTGGGCCCCTGAGATGCTCAAGAGACCAATCTTCTCATATATTGGAATTGGATGTATTTCAGCTGTTACCAGCTGAATCATTTTCTTGTCCCACTCTTTTAGCCTATTGTTTACAGATGCGCCTTTTGTTGTGCCTGAACTCTTCCCTCTTATGGGGGCTGATGTTTGTGCTGTTTCAAGCATGAGTGCCTTAACTTACAAAGGGTAACGATGAAGTGAAATTGAAAAAAGAAGGGAATGCATTAGCATAGCAGTTTGATATGAGATAGGTGATGGAGTCAGTGTTGAAACAGCAAGAGAGTTCTGTTTGAAGGAAGATAAACACAAACAGAGGCTGTCAGGGAAACATGGCGAACAAACTTTGGCATATAAAATATAACGTTTGCAGGGTGACAACATCAGGATAAAATGGGTTTGACAGGGCCTCCAAGAGAAGGCACCTATATGGACCTAACGATGATCCAAAGGCCCCTCTGTAGTGAGGAGGAATAGTCCCTGTGTGTGGCAGCACACTTCAGGAATGACCATTTGCATCAGTGCTAGGACAGCGGGTGGGGTTGAAGGGGATCCTGCACCAGCCACCAGTCAATTGTGAAAACAAAACTTTATCTTGGCTCCGTGGGGAGGCTGCAAGATAGGGGACTACAAGGCTTTTGAGGACAGAAACTATTCATTGGGGCTGATTATCGGCCTGGAGTCTGCAGGGCAAGGTTGAAGATAGGGGCGGCACTGGCTGGGGGTCGGATCTCAAATCTTTTCATTGAAATGCTGATGAAAGAGAGGACATTCAGCTGTAATTGCTCTTTTGCTGTAATTCTGGGCGACACACCTCCAAGCTGAATACCAAGAAAACAAACCATGAACGCTTATGTGATGCAGCTGCCACCTTTTTCTCCACGCGTGGCAAGGGAGGAGGATGCTGAGATTTACGAACAAAATCTACTATAATGTGTGACAATAAAGTAAAACGAGGCTGTGCATATGACTTTCCAGTTTTTCTCCATCTGTTGCCAGTCGAGTTGATAAAACATAATCCACGGTTTCCTCTGAATATGATATGAGAGCTTACAATTTGGAACGCATCATTTGGATCATTTAGGATTTGGATCAGGTTCACATTTGAAGAGGGTATTTGAACCAGAACCTTAAGAGACACTGCTGGGCACAGCTCTTGCCAAATAGGGCATTTATAAAAGGTTGGCACAGGCCCTACAGAGTGAAGGCTGGCAAAGGCATGATGCCCACATCATAGTGCCAACCAAGGGTTTTGTTTGGCATGTGTCTCTGTAGTATGGCTTGTCTCCTCCAGACAACTGGCCCAAACACAACTTAGCATTAGGTTACAGAAGCATTACAAACTGAAATTCATTAAAAAGCTCTCAGTCTCTGCGGGAGATGAGAGGTGCGAGGATGAGGATCAATAAATAACATAAAGCAGAGGTGCAAATTATTGCGGACATATTCTATGGGATTGTCAGTCAGATACCAATTCACAGTGTCAGTGAATGAAAAAATAAATGCCCCTGATACATTCTTTTTTTAAAAACAGGTGAGGAAATCTAAATTAAATTATGAAGCCAGAGTGGCAGTGTCTGAACCATGAACCTTCTTACTGGAGGATTTGGCTGAATGCCTCTCCAAGAGATTTTGATATCCCTCGTTTGATAGCAGCAGGCGCCACATATGCAATCCACACTGAGACTGTTACAATAAAAAGGGCTTGAGGAACATAGTCAGGGACAACAGCAATGCTTAATTTCAGGTACCAAGGAGAGTAATTTCTGTCCTGCAACTGTACAAATCAAGACAGTAGGGAAAGAAAGGCAAAATAGCTAAAGTAATTTATTCTGCCTCATTTTGACCTGCCAGGAGAGGCCTATTTTAAGAGAAAATAAAAAAGAGGGAGGGGGTGTTGAAGACAATGCATTTTAAAGGAGGCTCTTCCCCCAGTGTGCCTTTATCTGTCAGTCAAACCCACCAATGTAAACACATATTAAGGGGGAAGACAGAGGGGTTTCCATAGCCACAGTTTTAAATGGCACTGTCGTGCTCTACACAGCACCCCCCCCCCCTTCCCTTTTTGCAGTGTTGTTTATTTGCTGTTGTGTTGGAAGAATTCAGGTTGTACAAAAAGCGCTGATAGCGAAGCACTGGGAGGCTTGGCTTGCGCTATTTCCACTGCAAGAGAAAGCAGAGAGAGACAGAAGAGGGCCCAGCAGACTGAGAAAAAAAAAAAAAACATACAAGGCCGGTTATGCAGAAACACAGATTTAATGTAAGGCTTGGCTCTGTTATAAGCAAGGGAGAGAGGAAAAAGCTGGTCTGGACTGGCAGGAAGAGGGAGACGGAGAAGAGAGGAGGAAGAGGTAGAATCTCATCCAGCAGCCTGAGGGATGCCTGTTACCCCCACATGGAGCGCTCAGAGGAGCTTTTGAAAGGATTCAGCCCAGTAAAGTGACTGGCCCTGAGCCCATCGGACCCTCTTTCTAGGAGTGACTTCTCAGAGAGGATGGTGCCCCTATTCAAACTGCTCCTGCCCCCTCTTTGGGTAAACAGTGCTATAATACACTGAATTAACAACACAAGCCCTGGGGAAATCAGGCCTCTCTACAATAAATTGGCAACCCCACTCCCACACCCCACCATCCACCACCCATGATTTTTATGGTTTCAAGCTCAATAACACAGTTATTATTAAATCATATTTACTGGAATCATGTGCATGTCCTTGTCTTGGCTGTGTAGCTGCTGGGTTGTGATTTCAGAGTGCCTTTTTTTTGTTTTCCTTTTGGGTGAATTCATTACATTACGTGATATTTCATAAGCAGTCATTGATTGTGGCTGTGGGCTACAGAAATTCAGCACAGCCTTAGGTTTGTGAATGTGTGCAGAGGAACTGTATTACAGCTTTAAATCCATGTAAAAATAGCGTTTGGTTAATGCCATTTGTTCAAATATATCACTACTGGATGCTCAGTTCATCGGTTGCCCATGTTGCTGAGCTGCTCCCTTGGAGGTCTTTACTTAGGCAATACATAAAACATCAAGCATGAAAGCAAGAAAGACTGTTCATCAACACAACGCCTGGTGTGAAAAGGGGATATGATTCTTGCAGAGCCACATTAAAAAGCTCTCCAAAACCTCTGATTCTGTGTGTTCTGTCGTCTCTGCTGGAGACCAGGTAGGAACCCCTTAACTGTGGCTTCTCACCCGCCGCTTAATCTTACCCACAATCACATTCAGTGACAGGCGCACAAAGCCGTCCAGCGAGCCCAACAAGGCTCTGCTATTATGTAACCACGGACAGCTGGGCTTTCAAGGGAGGGGTGAACCCCCATCCGTGTGGCAGCACTTTGTGTCAACCAGACGTGACAGTCAAGAAAGGGCCTGGGTAGAGAAAGGGTATTATCGGGCCAGGCAGAGGCATACAGTCCCAATACCAAATGCCCTGAGTGATGGAGTCCGAATCAAAACAGTAGCGTAGGCACAACACTAACATTTCCTTCAGATCCTTTATCAAATGTCATGTAACAAGCTGTCTTTGTGTGACACTTGATAACAAGTGCTAGGCCATCACTAGTCTGTAATATTAATACAGTCAAGAAAATATAAAGAAAAATCCATACACATTCTTGGCTATGGCGTCACAATTCTTCCCAAGGGTAAGGGAAATTATGGTTTTCTATGTTGCAGAAATGGATGACAGGATTTCATCTCTTTTAAGTGCACCCAAAAATGGTCTTGGTTGCATTTCAACTAATTGCACCTCCATGCAAATTCCTGTGTCCCACAAAAAAAAAAAAAAAAAAAAAAATGGGGATGATTTCTCCCCATTGAACTACTTAACATGTAATTTCTTTGAAATGGTGGCACATGACACTCAACACAGAGACACCCAAATCTTTGACTAAACTGTGCATCGCCTCCCTTTAGGCCGACACCTCCATTGGGTCTTTGATGTTCTGAAAGCACAGTGGAGCCAAAGGACCTAGAATAGCAAGGGGATAATTGACAGACGGTGTGTTGATTTTGCTACCCTTTCCAAATATTTCCCTTTTGTTGCTGGGAAGAATCATTATCAGTGGCAGTATTCCAGGGCAGACAGACTGGAGAGATTGCACAGGATGTGGGCTGCCATCTAGATATTGTAGATCTAAACATGTCTGTGGTCACACGGACCTGACCTTCAACACGCTAAAACTGGCTCTGGTTTTGTCATATGCCTGCCTGAGCAGCTCAGCATGCATATTGTTTATGGCATCCAAAATTATTGACTGACACCTCCTGTTTGTCCATAAAATCCATGATGAGGTTAAACTTTTATGAAAGTAGACTGGAGCAGAAAGAATATAATTCAACTGAAAAGCAAAGGCGAATATTTAAGCATTATAGACCATACCAATATTTTTGTGTTTATTTTGTATAGTAACTTATGTAAACTGTAAAGTCTGGCTTTTTCCAAAGTGGTATGATATGGAAATATGAAGAAAGCATTATTTAAATTTTGAATAAGCTTATTAGTTTACAAATAGATATTTGTTGTTAGAACTATCCATTTCATCATAAGTGTTTATAGCATTTGCTGTCTTAAAGGGTACAGAAGGTGCAGAAGTGTCATGCAAACTTTTACACATTTCAACATGTCTTCCCTGGACTTTTAATGGTGCAGAGGCCTCAGAAGCAAGAAAAACATAAGAAAAATACCTCCATTTTATGTGTGGAACATTTTGTGGACAGCTAACTGACCTTCGGGGGTATTATTGACTCAGAACTGTCCCAGTTTAGTGCCCACCAGTATAACCAGTTCCACTCCCCGTGTAGCTGGTGTCTGGCGCTCTCACAGTTGAGCTAGAGATTGTCAAGTCTAGATAGAGGTCATAGTACAGCAACCGTTCCCTCCAATACACGGGCACTTCATTAGCATACAGAGGCAAAAAAAACGTAAAAATGGACCAAAAAATGAAACATTTTCCGGCCACACTTTGGTCTGATATATTTGTAAGACACTGTAGAGTGATATTATGCTTTACATCTTGATTTTTCCACTTTTAAAATGTGTTTTTACTTCAGATTAGAATCAAATTCTGTTTCGGGTTTTCCACGAAGCCGGAGCCTCAATTTACTGTGTGTGCTTTCAGCGCCGCAGCACTCACTGGCAACCTTAAGGGTTCCTCCGCGGCTCACTTGTGTGTGCGTGTATGTGACTCTTGTTTTATAGCCCAAAACGACTAAGTTTTCACCCGGTACGTCACGTAAAACAAACTGCAATAGTTCATTTTGATCGTCTTTTGATGGGATAGTAAATATAATACGTTTCAACATCCGCGGACCAGGTTTAGGCAACTTGATGCACTATTTAGCCCCGGCTGCCCTGTCTTTCTAATGCATACAATACATTCCTGTGTTGTTCCGCGGTGTGACAAGGCCCTGCCTGCCTGCTGTTCCTGTAAACTCCCGCCTTGACTCAATGAGAGAGAGAGGCAGAGAGACACAGAGACAGACCCGAGAGAGAGAGAGTGGAAAAGCCCTATAAAACAAGCAGGCCCAAAGCACCCACACTGGAGTTCATATTCCATTATAGCGCACACAGTAAGTTTGCTGGCTATAATGAACTCAGTAATCACATAATAATATAATGACTCACACATATCAGTAGAGAAATATCAATTTACTGCACAAAACTGCCTGCATAACAAATGATCCAGTCCTCGCTGTCCACTACATCAAGTGCTACCAGACAACAAATGAGTGGCTACTGCACACTGAACTATATACGAACAAAAAGACCTTTATTAACAAGAATTTTAAACTGTTGATAGCCTTATAATGATAAGACAAAATGTAATATGGTGGAAATCGAATAGATTATTTTTTAAATTCCCATTTTTGCAAAGGCAGCATGTCCTTCAACTGACATTTAAACCTAAACTGTGGTGCTTAAATAATTTCATTTCTGATTAGTTTGATCAGTATTAGTAACTAAACCTCAACGAGACCAATAGTTAAAAAAAATCATAAAAAAATTCTAAAATAGGGTTCTCCAATAAAAAGATACTACATAATGTTCCTGTTGTATTCCTGTAGGGACTTTAAAGTACATCTGTGCCATCAAATGTGGGTTTGTAGTGTCTTTGTCCTAAATTTTTACCGTTTATCATGTCACTAAAATATTCCCATAACGTGGGTTTTATGGCGAGTTTTGCCACTTTGTTACCCTGAATTTGTTGTAGGATTACTTTTGTGGTTTTTCTTGGGAGCCACTCAAAAGAAGCAGCTCATTAGTGGCTTTGCATCTCAACCATCACTTAATTCCTGACCAGGTTCGGGGTAGTGATATGTGGTCGTATGATGACCGATGCTTTCGCAGTCGGACTGCGTGCAAAACCAGATTCCACTGCCCCTAAGTGACAGTTTATGGTCTTTGATTTGGTTTGGCTGGAGATTGCCAGGCAACAAAACTACCCTGACTCCTGAATGAAACAGCCATCTGTTCCATAGCCTGGTAAAACTGAATTAATTTGACACAGGGACTAATCCTGGAATTCAGCTGTAGATTAATTTTTTTTAGACCAGAGTAACCAAAAGATGGGTTACATCAAAGAGGACAGTGAGACTAAGGACGAATACACACCAAGAGCATTGTTTAGTCGCATCTTCATTGCACTGTCAACAACACACTTCAACAATGGTAGGATGCGTGCAACTTTGAAATGACAGTTCTCAAACTGAGAGAGGATGAATGAAAAACAAAGGACAGACTATTGTTTCCACTGACTGTAAAGCAGGTCATAGCATACTAATCCCCTTGGCTGGGCTTTTACACACTGAATGCTGGCCATTCCTTTCTATTCATATACGCATGACTATTTAGAGCCAGGAGACTTTGTAACACTAAGATGGTTGAGAACATGTTGGACAACAAATTCAAAGGAATAAGACTAATTAGAGCCGAGGCTAAAAGATGCACACGCGATAGGGCTTCGTCCAGCTCCTGTCTACATGTCAGTGACCTTTTCCCCAACAGATTACCCCACTGCCCTTGACCTGTGGCACGCTGAGGGCAGAGCCCTTTGGCTCGGAGGACAACCTCTCCTTCCAGTGTCTCCCAGCTTTATCCTTCCCTCTTCATGCCTGTTAAACCTATAGGGATTGTTTTACCCTCCGATCCACGGGGCCACACAATACCCATTGAGTGAGAGAGGTCAGAGGCTCACCACTGCGACCTGAGTGTGGGGGGCTTTTTGTATGGAGCCAAGCTTGTATCCCATTCTCCACCCTGGCTCAAATCATGTAGCTTGAGCACAAGACACACTTCTGGGCTCACACTAAATCAGCTTCATAAAGGGAGTAACAACAATGGAAACAGAGCTGATCATCTGGCTGCTGTTGTTTTCCTTCCCACACAGTTGTGGGGTTAACTTGGATGGATCACTTTTTTTTTTTTTTGCAGTGATATTACACCAATGCTGAGGGGGTGGGCCTGACACTGACAGATCTACTAATACTGCCACGGTGTCAGACACACTTCTCTTTGTCACAGCTGGTGAAAGAGCCTGATAACCTACATGCTCCCTTTCGTCTCAGATGCTCATTCAGGTAATAAGGTGTATCATGGTGATTATGGCACCTTTGGTTTACTTGCAAAATGAACAACATCGACTAAGGTGCTGTCCTCCTGTGGACTAATCAAGAGCTGTTGTATTCAAATGGGAAAAATCAGCAGAGATGAACTCAATTTCTTAATTTTCTTCCTTTCTTCACAATAAAATCAGTTTGAAGGTAACGATATCTGGCAAAGAGGGTTAGGAGGAAAGGGGCGGCCGCTTCATTCAGTGTTGATTGTTTGCAATAAGATCCTTTTTAATTATTTAGCCTGGCTATTTTTGATTTGGAAATTGCTTTGACAGCAAAACAAGAGTGCCTATCTCAGTCTGAGGAATGATGATAGTCTATGAGGAGCGAACAGAACAAACAGCTCCCTCTTTCATGCCAGTAATTAAAGCAGCAGTAGGTGGAAGAGTGTGGGAAACAGGCAGAAAGAATAGAAGAGGGCTGGTTCAGGACTGCCACCTAGTGGTATGACAAGCATGATGCAGGACAAGACCTGCAAGGTGCTTTGTTTTATGGATTTTTTCTGTAGCTAACCTGTAGTATGCATTTAGTGGGATTGTGCAATGATATTATGCACAGTAGAGACTTTGTTGAGAACTGAACCTCTCACAGAAATCCCAGTCACCTTTCCTGTACCCTGAGCTTGCTCTTCACCAGTATGTGAAAGCGCCGGCTACCAGGACCTCCAGGATCTCTCATCTCTAATGCTATGAATGGCAAAAATAATTGAATAGGGTGACCCACACTTGGCAGCTGAAGTGGAGGATGGATTCTGATCTCTGTAATAAGTAGGACTCAATAAGCGCAGCAGGAAGCCCCAGCTCGGCTCCAGCAGGAGAATGACTGGGTCAGATTAAGGTTGAGGAGTTTAATTATGAACAAGGAAATGAAGTTCTCCAAATCTCTGGCTCATGGGATAATTTTAGCCTAGAGACAGCAGCGGGTGTCTCGGGTCCGTCTTTCTCTCTGTCTGCGCGCTATAGCTGAAGCATCTTCTGCCACTTCACAATCAGAAGCCTCCTGAGGGATGGGGAGGGGGTGGTGGGATGACGGGGGAAGGAGGGAGGGCGGTGTAGAAGAAGAAGACAGGGATGAAGTGCCACTTAGGATATTGCTTCAAGGACTGCTCTCCTTGTTAAACTCATTGCTGTGGGCATAAATATAGCCAGGCGTCAGATGATTTATTGACACGCGCTCCCTCTCCTCCTTCTTCCTGCCTAACAAGCCTGTGGACAAATGAATTGTCGAACTGGAGGAATTTTGCCTTGATTTACACTCAGTTCCCAGTGCCTGTGGGAAATTGTAGGGGAAGGGGGTGCATGTGTGTGTGTGTACGAATAAGAGATGCAGAGAGTGTGCAGTAAACTTGGAATGAGAATGATAGAAGTTAGAGGGTGTAGATATTTTGTTAACCAAACCGAAAGCACAAAACTTCATAGGCTATTAAATGATTTTTTGGTGAAACTTTATTTTAAAAAGTCTTAAAGGGAAACTGCACTACATTTATACGTAAAGGTCAGTTTGCTTGGCTTGATGAGTAATATTCAGGCTGTGAAAACCAATAACCCCTTTTACACAAAGTGTTGCACCTTTATTCTGCCTCAACGTTGTATAAAAGTTGTTGTGTTACACATCACGCCTCTGATTCCTGAACATGCTATCAAATATCACACACTGGGGAAGCATTACGCCGGCTTTTATGGGTTCAGTGTAAACAAGCAAAGCCGAAGTAATGAGGGGTCTTCTTATAGCGAGATCTCTATGTAAAAGATGCTAATGTCTTCTGTGGCTCTGCAGGAGTTTTGTCAGGTCTGAGAAAATAAGCTGCAATGATGTCATTGGGGTTATCTCAGAGTTTGGCCGAGGAGATTACACATTTACAACAGAAAGCTAAAGTCAGAGCGTGCGGATCGAAAGACGTGGGCCAATACTGGGAGCAAGATGTCTAAGCAAAAGAAGCTGTTAGTTGCATTATGGGGAATGTAGGATCCAGCACATACAATTCTTTTTTTTTATTCCCCAACTTTATGGAAGCACAGCTCCTAAATCACAAGAATTCTCTTTTAAATAAATGCTTGTCATAAAATCATGTCTTCATGTAAAATTAAATAGATTCTCTGAAGTGATTCCTTGAAAATGTAAAAAAAAAAAAAAGCAGTTTTCATAGTCACAGTGGATGAAATGATCAAAAGTGTGTAATGTGAATGGTGTCACTCGTGGTGACAAATTCACAGAAAATTGTCGCCCAGCTTTGGACTTCTGCTGAGCTTTTTTAGCCTCTGTGAGCTAATTGTTTTGGTTTTTCGGCTGACAAACTGCACTCTCATCAACCCTGTTTGTATCAGGCAGCTGTTTTCAGCTATGGTAAACCCACTGTACTCTACCTGTCCACAAGGGCAGATAGCCTCACCAATGTTTATCAGATACAGTTAGATTTGGGGAACTAAAACTGAGCTGTTTGGTGTCTGCTGGATGTGTAAATAGGCAACTCTTTGCTAAAATATTTGCCATAACAACTTTATAAGGGTGTATACATGTACCGTCAGCAAAGTGCGAAGAACAGAATAACCTGCCGCTATTCTGACTTGGGTTACCATCACTGCCAGCCTTAAAGTCGCACCATGGATGTGTTAGCGCTGTTCTGGACTCAAAACTAAGACCATTCATTCCAATGAAAAGTGTCTTCTCTCAGCCCAGACACTTTACATGGGGGTGACATCATACACACAAGAGTCTACAAATATAAAGCCATAACGGTTTAAAAATTCATAACAGAAAGCGTAATAACTGACCTTGTTGTTGTGACTTGGAAGTGTCGCTTTTAGTGGTCCAATGGTTATCTATGGGGAAAATGCTCATTGGGCCGCAGGGGATTTTTTTTTTTTTCTTTCTTGCAGAACCGCAAGTGGCCACTGTGACAAATGAGCAGCAAGGCTGAGCAGCTGAGCCAAATCCAGCTCTCTGAATACATCCATGAGTCAGACCCATGTTCATTTCTTTTATTGTTTTATGTATTTGTAGCAGCTCATTAAGAAGTGAAACTATGGCACATGAATAACCCAATTTAAATTAGTTTAATCTGTTGTATTAGAGTTACTGTTTGATTTTATTTTGATGTAAACTTCCAGTGATGGGGGCTTTGCAGGGATTTTACCAGGAGTCTTTAAGTTATTGTGAAATGTTTTAGTCTTTTTACTTTTGTTTTTACTGTCTTGTCTCAAAAACAGAACTGAGAAAAACTGGGACTGTGCTATGTATAAGCTAATGGCCAAAATGCAGAAATCAATACGTGAGACTTTTTCGCTTCTCAGAGTGAAAAAGTCGGAGAAACCTACACGAAAGTTCAGTCAGAGTGGAAAGCCCCTCTTCCTACTCATGCTTACCTTGTAATTGCAACCTAAGATTGTGTTTGAGAAATTCTTCCGTGAGAAACACAGAGACTAATCTTAGACAAATATTAGGGAACTGTACTTAAAAGCCCCCTTCAGAACTTCCTTAAATTTCTTCCTCTGCTGTAATGCAGTTGTGAATCCGTACCCTGAGTGTTGCAGCCCGCTCTGCATCGCCTAAATGAACACAAGAACAGATGAAGAGAAATGATTATCAACTGGTCTTTGCCACAGCAATGTGCTTCACCGGTTGAAGATAATAATTGTACCTCTCATAAGCTGTCAGCACCATGTGCTCACATGTAATTTCTTTGTCTCTCTTACTCCTCTCTCTCTCTCTCTCTCTCTCTCTCTCTCTCTCTCTCTCGCTGTTTTCTTCTTTTCCTTCCTTCCTTCCTTCCTTCCTTCCTTCCTTCCTTACGGTGTCAGTCCTCACCGTGGGTCGGAGGGTGGCACATCAGGACTGATTTGCTCTGACAATGAGCTACTCGCACTAATTTACTCATTTATGCTAATATGACATTTCATTTCAGCACACTCCCCTCCCCTGCCACTGATAGGGCTGGTCGAGGCAGCCAGTAATCACTGACAGGCCCATTAAAGGGAGATTGCATGCAATTATCTCGCTAATTCAGAGGGTTCTTTTAATTTGGCAGCATAAAATTGTCAATCTTGGAAGTGTAATCGGCTTCATTCCCATTTGAGGCCAGGACTAAAAATAAATAAGAGTGGGGTGTGTTTCCCTCTTCTGTGGTCTAATGACAAAAGAGATGCAGATGCAGCAAATGGAAAAGGATAGAGACCTTCATCTGCTGTCCATCCATGCTGACAGGCATCAGAGTGACACACAGACTGCAGGAAATGAATATTGTTTTTACTGTCACATCTCTTCCATTGCTGTGAAGCCATCTAGAATAATAGGTTTCGTTTTGCATTGTATAATCACCATTAGAGACACATGCATGTACAATAAGTGACAACATGCGAGAATACAATGAAACTATTGCTATAGAAAATGGGGACACTGCAGGATACTGCAAGAAAAAACAGAGTATCAATGATAACAGTGCAAACGGATTTATATTATATGGCCAAAGGTATGCAGACACATAACTATCACACACTCTATAACCATGGGCATTAATGTGCTGCTGTAACAGCCTTCAATCTACTGCCTTTCCATTAGGTGTTGGAATCTGGCTGCAGGGATTTGCTCCCATTCAGACAAAAGAGCATCAGTTAGGTCCGAGCTGGTATTCCAGTTCATCCCAGAGGTGCTGGATGGACCGCATTTCAGTTTATTTTTATTGTTAATTGTTTTTTTTTTAAACTTTGCAGTGTTCATACTCTTTGTACTCAAATTGATTGGCATATGTTTGTTTTTTTTTTGTACAGTGGCCTCAGAAAGTATTTTGACCCTTTTACTTTTTGCACACTTCATTGTGTTGTAGATTTAATTTTTGCCCATCAATCTATGCTTAATAATCCCAAATGACAAAGTGAAAATGTGTTGAGAAATTTTGCAATTTTATTAAAAGTCAAAAACTGAACTCTATCAGTATTCAGACCCTTAATTCAGTACTTTGTAGGAGTCCTGTTGGCAGCAATTACAGCTCCGAGTCTTCTCCCTCATGTTCTTAGAGCCTTTTATTGAAACTGGCCTCTGTCTGGCCACCCTGCCATAAAGGCCTGATTGATGGAGTGCTGCTGAGATGGTTTTCCTTCCTGCAGGTTCTCCCATCTCTGCAGAGAACGTCTGAAGCTCTTTTAGAGTGACCTTTGGGTTCTTCGTCACCTCTTAGGTGGACTCCAATCGAGTTCTAGACACCTGACCAAATTAAATCTACAACACAATAAAGTCTGTAAAAAGTGATCGGGTCTGAATACCTTCTGAACCAATTATAGTATATCATAATAAATGGCACCATAATCATTATTTTCTAACTTCTTGTCTTCTCATGTCTAAATGTTTGTCCTGATATGCTGTGGGTAGTTTCTAAAGAAAAAACATCCCCAGTACAAATCCATACTAATATATGGGCAGAAGTGTCCACATACTTTTGGCCACTGAGTATACATGATTTTCTGTGAGTGAAATGAATTATGATGGGAGGCCAAGACAAAAGGATGCGAAACACACTCAATATGCAAATAAGTAAAAATATGAAATATTGCAGCAGCAAAATGGAATGGAAATATAATTTAAATGCATCAAATTGTCAATAAATATCATTCAGAAAACACAACACTTGCAGCAAATAGGGGTTTCTATATGAAAAGTGTGTTATAGTCACATTAAAAGGGCATACAAATGTCCACACTGTCTGTGTGTGCAGGTGTGTGTGTGTGTGTGTGTGTGTGTGTG
>JBBMJY010000005.1:17757726-17817865 GCA_037833715.1 Toxotes lorentzi
AAAAACACACACACACACACACACACACACACACACACACACACACACACACACACACACACACATACACACACACAGGGGGAAAAGGAAGAGGCTGCTGAATGATACGGGATGGAAAGGTGTGAGAGAGCCCCTTTACATTTATGGCCTCTGTAGAAGTGGAGGAAGTGGTGTAGTAAAGTGGAGTCGCGCTCCAAAGCTCTCACTCAATTCCAAGTACATCACAGACAGTGGAATCAGGGGTGATGGGGGGAAAAAAACACAACAAGGCTCAGGTCTGAAACACAAAACCCTTTCACAGGACCAGTGGAGCCACTCAAAACTCAGAGACGGCTCAGTAACATCTCATCACCGTCAAATGAAACTGTGTACGGTAAACTGAAGTTTATGTACTGTTGGCTCCTTCAATCTGCAACGGTGCTGATAATAATGCTGATAACTGATAATTATAGGTTTCAAATAAATGTATAGTGCAGTGAGAAACACAGTGATTCCCATCTGAAACGGAAATACTCAAGTGAAGTATCTCAAACTTTCACTTAGATTCAGTTCTTGACTAAATGTATTTTACTTTCCACCACTGGAGAGGTGGAGAAGGTGTTCAGAGCAGTTACTGCTGGAAAAGCCACAACAGAGTCAAAAATACAAAGTTACTTAAAACATTCAAACTGAAAGTGCAGATTAGGCATCAGACTGGTCAGTGCTTTACTACCTTATCATATATTATGTCATCAGATTATTATGGCTGATGCATGATGCAGTCACAGTAGAGCTGATTTCATCTACTTCATGTAGCTTCAGTGAGATTAATCCTTAACGTCGGATCATTTTTAGGAGTTAAAGTTGGTCGTCTGTATAAAATCTAAATCTGAAAAGAACCAGGACACGATGTTGTGGATAAAAAGTAAAATGTTTACCTCTGAAATGTAGAAGAATCAAAGCATAAAACAAACTTATCATGGTTTTAGTTTTAAAAAAATCTTAATCTTCAAAGGAACTAGTTATAAATTTAGCTTTGGTTTTAATGGTGTTCCTGCTTTTTGCATCTGTCAGTTCATGTGTATTTTTCATTATTTGTAAAGTACAATATGTTGCTTAATTTTGTATTTATTTAAAAAGTTTTGTTATTATTATTATCACATATCAAACTCTGTTAAACAGAGAAAAAGTATAAATCATTGTAAATGGATACACTCAATAAAGTAACTCAGAATCATTGGATTTCCTCTTTCTCACTGCGAAGAGAGCAAAGAAACGTTTTTATGAGCAGAAAAAAAGTCTCGTTCAGCCGAAGAGTCAGTGTTGTTCTTTTCCCCCTGTGCACAGATGACGCTCAGAGACCTCTGTCCTACAGTATATCACACTTTTTCTTTTGCTGGTGAATGATACAAGTTTAGTTTGAGTTTTATTTAAAAGGTAGAATTAACGTCTGCTGAGCACTCAGCCAGCAGGCTGAAACATTTAATATTAGAGCCTCAGAGGGAGACATGCAGGCCCATTATGCAAATCTGGGCATCACTTGTGGGCTGTCCACACTTTGGCACAACAGGAACACAGAGTCTGCCCTAATGGCCCATGCTCAGTAAACACAAGGCCTCTCCCATGTGGATTAGAGACAACAAAAGATTAGCACTATTTGCAAATATACAACTGAGTTCAAAGGCACAGCTCTGTCCCCTCGCTTCCCTTCTTTTGTTTGAACACATAGCTTTGAATGTGTGGAGCATCAGATGTTCCAGACTGTAACAGACTTTCAGGTATTAAATGATAAATCCCAAAGTTCACACTGGCAGCTTTATCAGCAGAAAAGCCATTCTATGAACACCTAAAAAAAAAAAAAAGCTGTGAAAAAAGTGTTTTTAAATAGAGTTTGGTTGAGGAAAACAAAATTCAACTTAAAAGACAAAAGCTGGTTTGAAAATTTTTTAAATCTTTAAAAGTGTAGAGAGAGATTCAGTCTGCTGTGTGTGGGCGGTGTTTGGAGACGTTGAACCCGGTCAGAGAGGCGAGGTGTGTGCGCGCAAACCACGCCCCACATCCCCAGGAGGTCCCCGGGGGCCCTTAAATGATGAGGCCTCGAGGCTTAGAAACCAGTATTGCTCGGACCTGATCTCCCTCAGCGTCTGTTTTTGAATCAGTGAGATCCTGAACCAAGCGTCTTGGATTTAGGTCTAACTACTCTTCTTGGAAATATGACTTCCTCCAACCCCGACCAGCGTCTGGAGCATCTCCTCAGCGCCGTGGAGAGCGAGTTCCAGAAGGGCAGCGAGAAAGGAGATGCGTCCGAGAGGGATATTAAACTGACGCTGGAGGACGCAGACTTATGGAACAAGTTCAAAGAGTTGACCAACGAGATGATTGTCACCAAAACTGGAAGGTAGGTTCAATAAAGCGACCTGTGGGGAGGCCGCGGTGGGTCACTGTGCGCACGGGGAGGGTGGATTTTACGCACGGGTTTTTTTATTTATTTTTTTTAATTGTGAGAACTAAAAATGTGCTTGATTTTCAGAGTTGTCAAGCATTCTATTTTTTAATTTGAGGCTCTCTCTCTCTCTCACACACACAGACGTACGCGCTCTGTCAAAAGTTCTGCTCCTGAGGCCTAATAGAGGCCTCGGGAGGCTCAGAGAAAATATCAGCGGAACTCTCCGTGACTGAGCTTCAGTTAAAGTTATATGTTTAAAAACGATTTGGGTAAACATGACTCCTCAGACAAAATCTTATAAATTTCATTCTCATTCTTTCCAGGAGGATGTTTCCGGTGCTCAGGGCCAGCGTCACGGGCCTGGACCCAAACGCCATGTACTCGGTGCTGCTGGATTTCGTAGCCGCGGACAACAACCGGTGGAAATACGTGAACGGAGAGTGGGTCCCCGGTGGCAAACCGGAACCCCAGAGCCCCAGCTGCGTCTACATCCACCCGGACTCCCCCAACTTCGGAGCGCACTGGATGAAAGCGCCCGTTTCCTTCAGCAAAGTCAAACTCTCCAATAAACTGAACGGGGGCGGGCAGGTGAGGAGTTAGGTTTGCAAAGTCAATCAAAGAAATGTATGAATCAAGGTGATGTGAAAGGCTTTTAACTTATTAAGTTTACTAATTTAAGTTTTATTTTATGTTATATAATATTTTTTAATCATAAAATATACCAACCCTTTCACTTATTTTAGGAGCTGTAAAATTTCATCAGTGTTTCGAAACATGACAAAAATAATAAGGATCATTTGTAGAGAAAGAGAAAGTAATGTGATTTTTAACCTGATACCACTGGATCGCTGTCATATTTTCACTTGATCAGATGAGCACACGAGACTAAATGTGCTGATTAAAATAGTGGTGACAAATAGTTAAATTCATTTGTATTTTTATTCCATAGATCATGCTGAATTCTCTGCACAAATATGAGCCAAGGATACACATTGTGAAGGTTGGAGGGATCCAGAAGATGATCAGCAGCCAGTCTTTCCCCGAAACACAGTTCATCGCTGTCACTGCGTACCAGAACGAAGAGGTCAGTTGTGTGTATCCTCCACATAAAAATCTTATTAATGCTGATTTTCCTTAAACACTGAGTGAAGTGCTAACAGCTGTCACGTTCTGCCCACAGATCACTGCTCTGAAGATAAAGCACAATCCCTTCGCTAAAGCCTTCCTGGACGCTAAAGAAAGGTACAAGCTTAAACTTCAAATTAAAGCTCAGATTATCAAGCTAGTCTCAAATTAGTTGGCTTTAACATTATATCATCTAATATTATTGTTCTGGTTTGCAGGAGCGACCATAAAGAAGTCCCTGATCACAGTGCGGACAGTCAGCAGTCTGGCTACTCTCAGCGTGAGTTTCTTTTATTTCTTCACAATGTTCAACATTCAAGTTCAAATTTGAAAAGCCACAGTCGCTGATAAAGAGCATCTGGGACTCTATGACTTAACCGTGTCTGTTCAATTCCACAGTTGGAGGTTGGTTCCTCCCAGGCCAGAGTCCTATCTGCCCCAGCAGCAGCCCTCCTCAGTTCAGTGGCACAGCAGGCCACTCCTCTGGCTCCTACTGCGAGCGCTATTCCAGCCTGAGGAGCCACAGAACCACCCCGTACCCCAGCCACTACCCCCATCGCACCTCCAGCACAAGTAAGACCCCGCTCATATCCTAAATCTGCCAAACATTTCCTCTTAAGGTGCCAGACAAAAAGGAGCATTAGCAAGTAACATGGTCTTTACCTCATTTTCAGACAACTACATGGACAACTCTTCAGGTACTCTGCCTACTCATGACAGCTGGTCTGCTCTTCAGATCCCCAACTCCACAGGCATGGGCACTCTGTCCCACACCACCAACTCCACATCTAACTCCAGGTGAGACCCTGAACCAGGTGTAGAATGGCTACACAGATTCTTGCTAACGGTTTCAATGAAGCTGGAACAATTTTGTAGTTTCATTTCCGCGTAACAGGCAGTTGGTGTTTGTTAGTTAAAGCTAACTAACATGAACATCACTGGGTTCATGTTATGAGCCAATGATGCCACCAAAAAGACGTCACATCCACCAACCCTCTTGTCCTCTCTCATCCACAGTCAGTATCCCAGTCTATGGTCAGTAGCTGGCACCACCCTCACCCCTTCAGGCTCGGCCTCGGGCTCCATACCCGGAGGTTTGACCTCCCAGTTCCTGAGGGGCTCCTCCTACACGGGCCTGACATCCTCGCTGCCCGTCTCCTCGCCTTCCTCCATGTATGACCCCAGCTTGAGCGAGGTCGGTGTCGGGGAGGCCCAGTTCGAGAGCTCCATCGCCAGGCTGACTGCGTCCTGGGCGCCTGTGGCTCAGAGTTACTGAGCAGTTGAAAAATTCAACTCCATGTGCTAGGCTGTCATCTCCGAAGGCTGGAGGCTTCAGGAACAGGACCAAAGACATAAATAACGGTCCTGAGGAAGACGTGGAAATGTCACACGACCTGGAAAGGACCCACTTTGGCTCCTGTTTGTGAAAAAGCATAGATTATTCATTAAGGAGCCTCTAACTTAGAAAAGGTGCAAAGTTAGGGTGGAGTCATACGTGACTGATGTTGATGTGCAGAGACAGAACTTGAAAGACAATCATGTCCTTCCATGTTGGACAATAGTAGAATAATAGGCCTTAGAATAGCTGCATGGTGAGAACTGTCTCTTTGCTCTTAGTGATTCACAACATGCTTTTTACACAGGTATAATATGTTTATTACACTTTTTTTTCCTCTTTTGGCTCCAAACAACCATCCTGAATCACACAATCACTGACACGACTTTTGTTTTTATAAACATGAAACAATTAAGAAAAAAAAAAAGATCCTGCTAACATAAATGTGTATATGAGTGTATATAGAATAAATTAACGTCCAGTGTTTTCCATATAAATGTGCCTTTTTCTGATTGCAATACAAATGTTCAAGGATTGGACTGAGAGTCGCAAGTGCCTTCTGTATCCTGGCAGGATTCTGTGGGGACAAAAAGACCCCCCCCCCCCACTTCACCTGCACAAACACATGTACATAAACTACGTATTTGTATTTGAACTCACTGTGAGTTTTATTTATGTCATGTAATAATAAATTAAATATGTTTGTTTTCTCAAACTGGGTTTCATTTGGTCTGTTTTGAGGACACTTGGTCTCTTGTATAATGATTTGACGTTTCTCAGCTCTAAGCACTATAATAAGTATGATTCTGGTACAGAGAGATGAAAATGTGAAGAACACACCATGTACGTAATAAGGTCCTATCATCTCTAAAGAGTGAAGGTCAAACAAAGGCCAAGTGGTTTAATTAATGAGACAAACATGAAGGGTCGAGCAACAGGTGCCTAAAAATGTCCCATGTCTCATTTTGATACCCGTGGGTTAGTCTCGAGGTGTAACTCTCACTTTGCCCTCGTGCATCAAACCTCAATCGTCACATTTTTGGCCCCACGATATGAGCTTCTTTAAATAACGGCCTCCGCACAGCGACTCTAAGTGAATGTGGCTTCTTTGATGTGTAATTGAAATGACAAGGTGATGGAGAAGTGTCCAGTTTAAGAAGCCTATCGGGGTATTTTTCCATCACTGGCACCCGTTTGTTACAATGTGCGTTGTGGTGCGACATACGGCTAACACATTCAGATCTGCATGTGAGGACAGTCAAAGGTACCGAAGATGGACCCAAAACGCTAACACCTGAGATTAAATACATACAAATAAATGAGTAAATAAATAAAAATATGCATATTATTATTGGTATTTTCCAAGTTAGCTTTGCGTTATTAGCAGGAACATAGTGGACACAAACCAAACTCAATTAAACTCAATTAACCAACTTTTATGTTTGCTTGTTAAACAAATCTTTTTCTGCCTTGTTGTCTTAATAAACTCATTATAATGACAATGTTTATGATAAGAATGTATGCATTTTAATATAAGTTTATAAGTCTCAGTAGAGACAAAAAGATTCATTTGGACAAATAAAGGATCTTCAAAAATCATATTTTAAAAGTGTTAAAATTATTCAGAAAAAGTGACTGATTTTAGTTTGTTGAGATGCACATAAACACATGGTGCTAAAGTAAAAGTCCATGTGCACATATTAAATAAAAGTAACATCAAGCCCAACTGAAAAAGGGAAAAAAAGCTTAAACAGAAATGCATTTTGGTTGATTCAACTTTATCCTCGGCTCATTCCTGAGGCCAGTGGCTTGGCCGTGATGTCAGTGGTGTGATGTGTGTGTCAGGCCCACAGAGATTCGGCCCCTGAAAAGTGATGGAGTGGTCCTCACCGAGGTGCAAATGAAGGCTGGAGGGTCATGGGGCCACGGGCAAATAGTAATGAAGCAACAATGTGACCTGCAGCTGGCGGGGCCAAACAGAGCAAAGGTCCCCTCACATGAATCGCTGACATCTCCCAAAACCTCCACTTTACTGCTTCTCCAAACAGAGGAATTAATCTCTGTTAGCTCAAATAAAATACAGTAGCTGTCGCTGTTCAAGCTGTCGAATGACATATGGACGAGTGGCTCATGGATACAAATCTGTGGAGAGCTTTCATCTATTAGCTCAGTGTTTTGGTTTTCTTTTCTGCTTTGCTTCACTCTCACTGTGTCACTTTCTGCAGCATCAGGCAGCTGTTTATGGTTTAAAAAAAATAAATAAAAAAAGAGCTAAAAAAGTGCATTACTTTCTCATCGCCAAACAGCTGACAGACAAATTTAGCGACTAGTTAAATTGAAATGTGGCCCAAAAAATCAGCTACTGCAAGTAAAAATACAAAACCAACAACCTCTGCTCGAGGCTAGCAGCCTGAGGCTGCATTAGCTGATACTGAACCTCACTGTGTCGTCATGTTTTCCAGCTGCTGCTGCTGCTTCACATTAAAAGCATTCAACAACTGAATCAGGGCTGAAATGGAAATCTGTAAGTTGGTTAAGAGTAGATGTTTGACGGTTGCAGACAGAGGTGAATGCACACCTTCTTCAGTAACTATACAATATCTTATTGGTCAGAACCTGAAGATACGGTTGTAGTTGCTCTTTTCTCGTAAGCTGTTGCGTTACTATTCTAAATATATAACTACTATCTTAACTTAATCATGCTTGTGCATAATAAGATGTCACAGAGACAATGGTATCACAGAGTACTTTTTGATGAGGATGTACTATGGGAAAGATAAAGTATCTGATTGGCTATAACTGCCCTGTGCAAGTGATTACTTGATAAAGCCATTTTATTCATTTTCTTCATTCATTAATCTGCTAACTATGAACAAAATAAAATAAAAATGTGAAAAGAGATCAGAACGAGATCTTGACTTGTTCATTTAAAGCCATGAGATAAACTAATTTCTTCCACTTGAGGATCATCCTCTGCAGTGTTCCAGCAGATTTGTAGGATTGGTGTGAGAATAATACAAAACCAACAACAGGCTGTTTATATGAGTAAATAACTGCAATATAAGTAAAAGCTCTGCATTCAAAATTTTACAACGTACAGAAGAGAAAAATGTACAAAAGTGTCAAAAAGTACAATGAATAAAGAGAATATATCTCTATATATTTATATATATAAATACATATATAAAGAGAATATTACTCTCTCTCTATATATATTTATATTCCTATTATTACTAATGCATGTAAAGCTAATTATCACTACTGGGGTTGTTTAATCTATATGTATCATACTGTTCAAGTATGATGCATATGTTTTACACGTAAAATCATAATCTGTTCATTTTTTATAGCTGTCAGCTCTATCTAAATAAGCAGAAAGTACAATATCACAATATGCAATTAATATGAAATAGAAAATAGAATAGAGGCTATTTAAGTACGAGTTCCTCATGACTGTGGTTCAGTACAGTTATTAGGTCAGTGGACTCACTTTCCTCCACCACTGCTTTTCATTCATAAGACTGGGACCTTTAAAGCTGTGTTACAGAGAGGACCACGATGGTATTATATTTACAACAGCAATATATTATTTGCTCATTTTTACATGTTCATATGTCTACAGTGCTGTATGTACCATCTTGAGTTTTGTTTCTATCTAACACGTTTTACTTACTATGAGTTTCTCACTTGTGATATAATTTATGTTAAGATATTCCAAGATTCACTGGGCCAATCAATAATGACATTATTTTGATATTAGCCTGTGCTTGTGAATTATACGGGGCCATCACCAGTATGTACCACCAGTGTGTCTGCCATCTCTATGATATCACCCCGAGGTACTCTTCATTCGTTATTACTCACAGGATCAGAGTTTGATGTTTGATGACTTCATTTTGTTCAATAAACAACAAAAGCCAAAAAATATAAGTCACTGAGTCCTTGTGTTTCATCTTTACTGTGTGTGTGTGTGTGTGCGTGATGAGCTCTTTATGAGCAGTTGTCCAGACCTGCTGGGGAGGATGTTTGCTGATGGTCTTTGCTCAGTCTGGAGCAGTAAACAGGTCCTGCTGGGCTCAGGGCCATCTCTGCCCTCTCAGTTATAGTGTGTGTTGATCTGAAGACCCTAAGAGCTGACTGAAGCCTTTGTCCTTCAAAATGGCTGATGTGCTCTGCACACCCCAGCCTGCAGTCTGTGTTGGCCTTCACTAATTGACAATTGGAGTCTGACTTTGCACACTGGCCTCATCTCCACCCATGGAAGTGTGTGTTCCAAATACGCTTTACAGAGTGTGCCCAGCACCCAGGTGTGGAGGGTGGATGGAGCAGTATAAACAACAGATGCACATGTTGGGTTGGGTCGGCCTTCTCTAACTGTGGTTGTCGTTATTAGTTTTAGTTTGATCTGAGGTTTTAAATCTGTTTTAATGACAGAAACAGAGTTTATTAATGACATCAACTGAAAATATATCAGTCGCTAACAGAGAGACATGGGATGGAGTCAGGGACTGAAGTCAGACTTGTGTTTGCATCCAATGAGGCAGCATGGAAATCTAAATCTGACAGATGAAGAATCAGCCAGCCTCCCATCCCAACTTTGTCCTGGTGTCCTCTCACGTATCCCTCCTCCACTTCCAGGAATAAGCCACCGAGCAGCATTATGGACGAAGAGAGAGGGCCGAGGCGGCCTCCGCAAACACCACAATTATGACGGTGAGTCACATTGTGCTGGGCCTTGCCGGTGATTTATGAGGGAATGAGGGGCTACTGCCAAAAAACAAGTCGTCAAGTCTGGAACAGGGAGTCAGCGTGGTGGCAGGTAGGTGTGTTTGCAGACCGCCCCCTCGTCCGCCCCCAAACCCCAACCCCGTCCCTCTGATGTCTGTGTGTCTTCGTTAATGAAGAAATTCTGGTACCTTGGTGAGAAATTGCTGTCAGCTAAGCAGACTCTGCCTTCTCTGTGCCCTCAGCCCCTGTACAGTCATACAGCCGCCCCAACCAACTGCAATCCCATCAGGCCTCTGGTTTCACCTTCCTAGCTGAGGCAGTTAAAGGAACTTTGGGAAGTCAGGCCGCTACAATGATCCTAGTCTATGGCTCCTAAAGGACCATACCGAACACTAGAACTCTGCATGGCACTAAAAACTGAGACCAGAACCCAGCCTGTACCCATGTCATTAAAGACCCGACCTGACAGAAGTGACTGGCACTGTCAGAGAGAGAGAATTTTCCCAATATGTTGAAACTGAACATAATCAAAGCCAAATCCAACCAAAGCCTGAACCTTTAGGTGAAAAAATGAATGTGAAATACAAACCTACTATTTGTAGCAAATTGAATAAAACATGAAAAAAGACACAGGTTTTTAAATCCAAGAACACCCACGAAGAAGAAAATCTCAAGATGATTAGAGATAAGAAAGAAAAAACATCTATCAGTTGCCCTTAAATACTGAATTCTGTTTCCTCTTCAGTCCCAGAAAAATTGCTCTTTGCTCAAACTGTTCACAGTAAGACTATATAACCAGGGACATGGGATGTTTACAAGTAGATACTATTATGTTTTAACTGAACTCTAGTCGAAAGCACCGTTGGACACTATGGGTTTAAGTGATGAACAAGCGTGGTGCTCTCCTTTTCCCAACCTTTGGTGGACTGTAAATCACACTGGGCCTTCTGTGTTTGCTAACATGTGAGCAACTACTCCAACTCCGTGACACAGAACTGTAACTCACGGCCTAAAAATCAAAGCTCAAACACGGCGACCTGCTCTCTGCAATCAGCAGATCAGCCTTCGCTGTCCCGATGAGAGAGATGTCCCGAGAGTGTTTTTGAACTACATGAGCAATTTCACACATTAGGAGGACTTGCTAGCCAACATAAGCTAATGTATGTTTCCTCCATTCACCACAGTGATGGTGACAGCCTCTCACCATCCTGACAGGGCAGTCCAGTTAGCTGTGGACAGTCACACGAGCAGAAAAGACTTGTAAGCAAACTGGTCCTCAGTGAAGTAACATTTAGCAGAGGTGCATGATATCCAGTGTGGTCTGAGTGAGAAACCATGTCCTTCAATCAGTGGTAGTCGTACGGTGATTATCCTCAGCGTCTGAGCGACATGTCAGTCACTTTGAAAAGACTGAATTCCTCAGTATAAATAATAACATGTTCGAATGATGTTTACAGTGAGGTGATGGTTTTTCTGTGTATCCTGTCAGTGATGTGAAGGATGCAAATGTGGACAATAACTTTGGTCCATTTGTCAAAGTATTACAGTTCTGGTGAAAGATAATGATCCTTCCATTTCACTTCCACTACACATTCAGACCACATGTCTGAAAATAAAAACATTAACAAATCTGGGCATGTTGACTTAGAAAGATGCAAGCTCCTCACCTCTGCACGAGGCTAGCAGCCTGAGGCTGCATTAGCTGATACTGAACCTCACTGTGTCGTCATGTTTTCCAGCTGCTGCTGCTGCTTCACATTAAAAGCATTCAACAACTGAATCAGGGCTGAAATGGAAATCTGTAAGTTGGTTAAGAGTAGATGTTTGACGGTTGCAGACAGAGGTGAATGCACACCTTCTTCAGTAACTATACAATATCTTATTGGTCAGAACCTGAAGATACGGTTGTAGTTGCTCTTTTCTCGTAAGCTGTTGCGTTACTATTCTAAATATATAACTACTATCTTAACTTAATCATGCTTGTGCATAATAAGATGTCACAGAGACAATGGTATCACAGAGTACTTTTTGATGAGGATGTACTATGGGAAAGATAAAGTATCTGATTGGCTATAACTGCCCTGTGCAAGTGATTACTTGATAAAGCCATTTTATTCATTTTCTTCATTCATTAATCTGCTAACTATGAACAAAATAAAATAAAAATGTGAAAAGAGATCAGAACGAGATCTTGACTTGTTCATTTAAAGCCATGAGATAAACTAATTTCTTCCACTTGAGGATCATCCTCTGCAGTGTTCCAGCAGATTTGTAGGATTGGTGTGAGAACTCTTTGCACATTATCTATACAAGGTAACACTCAACCTTAAAAGCACTCAGCCTTTTACACTATAAGGAAAACACTGCTGCTCCCTTGTGGCTCAGACTTAAATCTTTCCAGTCTGGGCACCATGTTTCTTTGATGCCTAAGCATGTAACCAGTACACAAGTGATAGAAATGAACAACAAAACTCTTACAGTATTTGAATGGCCAGTGACATTTTACATGTAAACTTAGGCCCATAGCACTTTCCATAGGCTCATAGCACTTTCTATCGGCCCATAGCACTTACTTCTGCTGTAGCGAAGTGCTTTGAGAAACTCATAGCAGAGCACCCCAAATCCTGCCTCCTTCCCGGCTTTGATCTTCATCAATATGCGTACAGAGCAAACCGATCAACGGAAGATGCCATAAATACAGCCCTCCACACCGCACTGTGCCATCTGGAGAAGCAGGGGAACTATGTTCATATGCTGTTCGTAGATTATACCTCAGCATTCAACGCGATCATCCCAGGTATACTAGTAGACAAACTGCAACACCTGGGCTTCCCCCGCTCTACCTGTGCCTGGATTATGGACTGGACCCTGTATACTTACGACTGCACTCCCATCCACTCCTCCAGCGCCATCATTAAATTCGCAGATGACGCCACTGTGGTTGGCTTTATAAGTGGTGGAGACGAGACAGCATACAGGGACGAGGTGAGGGCACTGTCCAGGTGGTGCGTAAATAACAACCTGTCCCTCAACACCAGGAAAACAAAAGAAAGACCCATCCCCACTTATCATCAGCGGGGATGAGGTGGAGCGAGTATCCACCTTCAAGTTCCTAGGGACAACCATTTCCCAAGACCTGTCCTGGACAGAAAATACCAACAGTAATCAAAAAGTCCCATCAGAGACTGCACTTCTTAAGAATGCTCCGCAAAACCAACCTGCGGGCAAATCTGCTGATAAGAGGGCAGAGGATCATAAAAACTTCACTGGAGGTCACTGCCAACTCTAGATGTCTCAGCAGAGCCAAGAACATCCTAAAGGACAACACGCACCCTGGACATGAACTGTTTGCCCTCCTGCCCTCTGGGAGGAGATACAGGAGTCTGAAAAGCAGGACCAACAGACTTAAAAACAGCTTCTATCCCTGGGCCATCCATACTATAAATGAAGCTAATTCACATCTATAGATGTTTACACCCAGGCTCTTAATATATTTTAATGTCACAGTATTTATTGATCTTTATTTGTGTGTGAGGCATTGTGAATAGAATTATATTATCTTCATTCATTCATCATTATTCATGATCCTTTCTTTAATCTCATCAGATTTTGTGCACTTCAGGTTTTTCCCGATTGTTTTCTATGAGTGTAGTGTGACTGTGTGTATGTATGTTCTTTTAAACACCATTCTGAATGAGCACCTGCAATTTCGTTGTGTCTCGAATACAGTGACAATAAAGGCATTTATCTATCTAATCAAAAAGTTTTAGAAATCCACATCAGGACAGGCTCTATTACGCCATTGACCTGCCTGGTGACCTGGTTCTCATTGTAGGCCAGGAGCCTTTGGATGTGATCCAAACATAATACACAGCTGAGTTCAGTGACCCAGAGGCCTGGTAAAAATCACCAGTCTTGGCCTTGAACTCTTCATGGTTGTGAACTTTCAAATTCACAGACAGCAAAGATACGAAAGTGAATTTAAACCTCAGGGTTTGATTATTTATTTGATTATTAACTTCTGCTAATTCAGAGAACCCACTGAAATCAGGTGAAGTGTTAACTCTTGTGCTGACTGACTGTAGAAAATTAAAGCACTCGTGTCGCATCACTTTGATTTTAAATTTAAATTCATTTATAAAAAAAAAAAAATCCAGACATCTTTAAATATTTGGACGACTTGCACAGGGAGAATGTGGATGTTATGGTCATCAGACCATGCTCTCATAACACAAGGGGAAAAAAAAACACACACACCTCTGCCCTTAAGAGATGTTAATCAACAAAAACGCATGTCCAGTATGAAGAGAACACATGAAGGGGACGTGGGTTGGTGCCTGACGTTGGCTCTGATGTGGTTCGCGTGAACTATGATGTGGATTCTACCGGTGAAGTTGTCAACAGCCGGTCTCAGCTGAATTTGGCTTTAGAGAAATCCATCTCTGGGTGCTGAGCCATGAACCTGCAGAGACAAGATGTTAGAAACAAAAAAAACAGCTGACATTTTGACAACAAAGCAAGAAGCTTCCAGTCGTTTTGTTTTCTATCCATTTCTGCATGTGTCTTTATTTATATCACAGACACAAGTGGGTTGATTTTGATCAAACTTTTTTTCTTGCTGGTAAATTTCGGGATTGTCAACATTTCCCCTCTTAGCACTGAGGGAAGACTTTTTTTTTTTTTTACTTTAGCTGTAGCGCCTCCTTCTGGACAATGGGTGAATTTTGTTTTTTAAACTGAAAAGGTGCATGATGACTCTGAGATGACACCATCAGACAATACATTTGATTGGTCTGACATAATGTGAACTTTGTGTCAATAAAGAACCTCTGACATCCAGTTATCTCCACAGCAGTCACCTCAGAGCTGTTGTTTAACTCTTATAAAAGTGTACGAGACCTTCACAGGCAGCTTTAACAAGCTCAAAGAGGAAGTGGACGGCAACATGACAGCAGACGAGCCTCTACTGGCCTCGACTGTGAAGGAGCAGAGGACGAAGAGTGTCCTTCACATGTGTCTAAGCTGTGAAGTTAGCTCACATCCAGGTCTTTTTTCTTCGTTAGCTACTGCTGTGTGTAATATCTGACATGATACAACATGGACTGCTGACTCCCTAAAATACTGACACACAATAACCCAGCTCTGCATTCTTAAGGATCATGGAGTTTGTAGCAGTTTGAAGAAAATCACCCTTAATGTGCAGATTAAATTTTCCCCTTTTACGATGAATGGGATATACTTAATTTTATGGCTGACCATTTTCTTTAAGTGCACATGGTGTTTTCAGTCTTGAGACAGCCACTGGTGTCTGTTCATTTTACTGTACACAATTAAGTTGCAGAGGGTTGGGAGTAACATATACATCATTTGTAGTTAATCTGTAAACCACAGTAAAACCTTTAAAGTGCAACAGGACACTGTTTAAATGATCTAATCTTCTAAGGGAACTTTAGCAGTTAGTTATAGTTTCAAAACAAGTTAAAAGAAAAGACTTGTAAAACATCACATCCACCATGCTGAACCAGGTCACTGTCTGCAGCACATGGCACAGTCACCACACCATCTTTTACTGCCTGCAGTTACAGCAGGTGAGCTTTCCTTGAACAGAAACAGGTAACACCGAGGGCAAAACTACACAGGAGGCTTTCAAATTCACAGTTTCCTATAAAATCTTTGTGCACTATAAAGCCTCTGATAAAGTGACTCTGAATACAGTGTCTGCTTTGGAAAGTTACCAAAGATGTCAGCTGACAGAGAATAAAAGGTTTCTTCACAATTTCGTGATAACAAAACCTGAGCTAAAGCGAACAGGTGTGTTCTCTGGCAGTGGTGTTACACTGGAAACTTACTTTTTAAGAATGTCTTGTTTCTTCTGCTCTTCAGACGTAGGCAGGCCCATTGATTTCTGCCTTTGGTCGTACATCATCTTCTCCACCATACCACGCGTTTCCCCATCCAGGTCTGACAGCTGCTCAACAGGAAGTACACAAAGCGGACAGAAGTGGGGGGGAGAGCGGGGGAGGAGTGCTTGTCAGTAATCTTTTCGTCGCTTTTATTGACACACAGTTACTGTGAAAAGCTAAAGCCTGGCACCCTTTACCTTTGAGTTCTCTGGACAGATTTTCTTGGTGTTGATTTCTGGATCTGTGGTAACGATCTTGCTCCACCACTCCATTTTATTAATCTGAAGTTAAAAAGGAAAGATTCAGATGAAATAAAAAAAAATCTACATACATTCTTCATCTCAACAACTCAGCAGTTCTTTCATTCACCTCAGTACAGCTGAGGAGACGCACATTAAAGGCTGGAGTCCGTCTCCAGTGATCCACACTAACTCTTTTCTTACCTTTTCCAGGTGCACTGTAACAACCTTGCCGTCGTCGATGAGCCAGGAGCTTTCTTCTACCTTCACCTCGTTGTAGAGCTGCCCCTCGATGACAGGAGGGTGTCCTTTCAGGCCGACCTTGATGGAGCGTCGCTGGATGTCCACCACCACGTCTCTCCCCTTAATGCGGAACTTCACATCAAAAGGCACCGCCAGCTGAACAGGGGCGTTAAAAATAGTGACACATATTAGATGATGTCTAAGTGACAGGCATCAAAACTTTCAGAACATGGAAAAAGACACAGAGGGTGGAATTACTTAGTGTTGCTGGATAGAAACTTTGTTAAGGTTAACAGTGGATTTACAGGAGGCACATGATGCCATCGTACCTACATACTCAATGACAAGAGAAACGTGTGTGGGAGGGTGACAGAATGAATATAAATTGATTTATAAATCTGTAGAAATGTGTGTGGTAGCAACCTGTGTACAATACGTCCACTATACTTGTACAGGCAAACCAGTGTTTCTCCACAGAGACGCATCCTCTCTTCTGAGACTAAGGCATAGGGCAACATTTCCAGGCTGCTTGTCAGTGCCTTGTACCACAAATAGTAGAGTAGTGTGAAAAATAGAGGCTGGATTGTGGTGCAAATACTACTGGTGACACTCAGGTGAACACTGCTATCTTCAACATTTTCAGGCAAAAGACTGAAAAGAAATATGATCTCATATTACATCCCGGCCAGTACAGCTGGGCCTGCTATTACAGAGAAACGGCCAAGACAGAAGGTGAGGATCTGTCACAGTATGTCACTGTCAAGGGTTTTAAGTAAAAATCTGGCCGCCTGAACAGCAAGATGATCAAAAACCACCGACTCTGAGAGGCTTAGTAAACACAAGTTGGTGATACAGATGGATTCCACGGAAATGATAAGTCAAAGCATTTTCCCGAGGTCCAAAAGGACTCACATCAACTTCAGACAGTGTCTGTGTCCACTTGTAGTTGGGCAGGTCAGCTCCGTTTCCGGCATTAGGCTTCAGCTTATCTTTGTCCTTCTCGTCTTCCTCTCCTTCCGAGTCAGACTGTGGACATGGAAATTAAGACCAGTAAGTCAGCAGAAACAGATTTTATTACTCATCAACACCAAACTGTTTACCCAACATTTCACCCCTGACCTGTTCCAACACTCACCCCCTTCTCTTTTTCTGCTTTGTCAGATGGTTTTTCTGCATTTGTTGGGCCAGTCTCTGTTTTCTCCTCTTGCTTCTTTTTCTGTGATACAAAACACACAATAAATACATAAATAAATGGATAAAATAATACACATAATACAACTGCAGTTATTCGTGTGACAGAGCATCAGAGCTCCCAAATTTCACCTTGTCAAGTTCGGACTGAAGTTTCTCTGCTTCTTCATCAGTCAGTTCCTGAATTCTGGGACCATCGTCATTTTTCTTTTTCCTCTCTTCCTCTGCCAGTTTGGCAGCTCTTTCGGCTTTCTCTTTCTTTTCCTTCTCCTGTTTCATCTGCTTGTCTTTGTGGGCTTTCAGCGCCAGCTTACTGTGCCGGGCAAAAGCATCCTTCACTAACTGAAAAAGAAGGAACGGTGAGAAATTAAGGATAAGTCAAGTTGCACCTTTGTTAATAATTGTACAGGTTTTTAACAGCATAGTGTCAAATGTCACAGAAGCTGCATCTACAGTAATATTACCTTCTCTGCAGCATCAGCATCACCTCCAGTGAAGAAGTCAGTTTTGCGGCGGAGGAAGCTGAAAAATGTGTTTACTAACTGTAGAAAGAAAAACAGACAATCACAAACAAAATTAAATAAAGAAGTGCAGAATAATAATGTTTTCTAATAATTTATTCTTTATTAAATGTAAGGAAATGTGTGTTAATGGGGGAAATAATTTTTCTTCTTCGTCATTTGACACCACTTAGCCCAGACCCAGTAACTCAGTGCTATATTAAGATGTTTAACTGTGGAGAGATATTCCTAACATCCTTTACGATGAAAACAGACCATCCAGAAATGAGTCAAACAATAACGAAAAGAGGGATTTTATTGTAGTGTCATGCTGCTCTGTGAGACACATGTAAGCCGAATTCACCACATCTCACTGATTATTAAACGGAAGTTTATGATCTGTTCAGCTATTTAAATAATAACACTATTTAAAACCTTAAACCTTTAAAAATTAGCTTTAACGTTATTTGAATGCTGACAGACGAGGTGTGCCTACTAGCTTAGAGGCTAACTGCATTAGCATCAACAGCTTTAGCACGTTAGCAACAGGGTGAATTACCTCTTGTACTCCTCCTTCGTGTTGCTGCGCCATAACAAGCAACATCCCGTCGTACTTTTCTTCATCGTCACCCATGTTTGGGGATTAGGAAAAGGTTAAATGAAACGCTAACTGTGAGAATGACAAGCTGAAAGTTGAGTTAGCGACAATGTGAGGGCCGTTGGCACGCCGCTTACTTCCTGGAAACAAACCCCGCCTACATTCGTTTTGACCAATTGGAGAAAGAGAGTCTAAATGACAACTGAACTAACCAATAAAGAGAGCGCTTTGTGTCAGGGGGGGGACTGAGGCGTCCAGTCAGAGTAAGAACTTTCTAGAGGAAAAAAAATATCAAAACTGATGATTTTACTCTAACTTAGATCTTAAAGCGTTGTATGTTAACCTGAGTATAATTTGTTATTATTTTAAAGTTTAATTAATCATACTCAATTAATGGCAGTTAATTATGGCAGTGAAAATAGAAAATAACAGTAAACAACTGAAAACTGCAGAGTATTAAATTTGCAGAGATTTTTTCTGAGATATTTTTCAGATTAATGGCTCTAAATGAATGAAAAAAATGTTCCTTCCCTTGGTGTCAGAGAAACCAGTGAGCACTTGCATTAAATATGATGAATTATAATTATAAAATGAGAAATCATTTTATAATTACGGCAGAGGTGACTCAGATTCATCAGTAAGTCACAGCCGTGTGTCGCTTAATAGCAGGGTCCTGGCAGATTCAAATCCAGATTAAAGGCAGCCATTGATTACATTACACATTTAACCTGTGTTTGACAAGTTAAAAGGACCAGTTTTTAGTACAGCGTCCTTATTCACCAGTAGCTGATTGCTCCATGGCTGTCACATCACTGATGAATGCAGCTGTCAAGATGATTCAGTGATGATTTACACACTGAATTCTTTTGGCAATGGTTCAACACCCAATACTTTTGATCTTTTTTTTTTCTTTTTTTTTTTTTTTTTTACAATTTGACTAGGCAACTGAGGTGACAAAGGAAGCTCAACTGAGAATTATTAGTGTGATCCCAGTGTTTTGTGAAATCAACTCACAGCAAAATTTAAAACACATTTCACTCAACCTATTCTTATCTGTAATTTGTCCAGAATTTTTTGGTTATTTTCTACTGGTCTGTAAAGTTGGCAGCTTCAAAGTAATGAAATAAAGAGAGATCAGAAATGAATGAAATCACGGCTGAAGTTCCTCAAGAGTTATGGTTTCGGAAGCAGAGTAAGCACAAAGTTTCTAAACTTTTCATACATCACCTGTATAGTAATTATGTAGGCTTTGCTTTTATCTGCTGCACCCATGGTTTAAATTTGTATCAGGAGTTTCAATTCTCTAATGTCTAATGTTAAAGATGTATGATGTATGTATATATATATATATATATATATATATATACAGAAAATTATCATCATTATTTATTGAATTGTTTTTTCTTCTCTTCTTCTCAATGTGTAGGTAAACCTAATAAAGGCAGAATTTGCACCAGTGAATTAAATGATCAATAGAAATCAAGTAAATTCTGAAAAAGTGGCAGCACAGTTGTGATTCTTAAAACCTATTTAAGAAACTATTGTGTTTTTTTCATGCAGGAGGAAGGTGTAACTGGGGCACAGGTCAGGTGGCAGCCTGAGCGTTGACCCTGTCAGTCAGTCCTTCATAGACTGGTACAGGCTGAGTTAATGACTGAGGTAAACATGATAAATGTCATTCACCCCTGCCAGCTTCACCGTTTCCTTTCCCTGTACACCTGCTGAGTTTACTGACCTTATCGCCTCCACGTGGAGGGAACCTAGATTCATCTGAACGGGAAGTCCATGGTCACTGTTTTTTTTTTTTTTTACATCAGTGCAGGGGCTTAAAAAGGAGAGTCAAGGCTGAGCTTGTCGTGAGCAGGTGACACCCTAGATAAATAGGGGCCGAGGCTGAACACTGAGTGAGGCTGTTCTTGCTTGCTGAAGTTAACTGGCTTGTTTTTTTTTTTTTTTATTTTATTTTTAAGAATACTTCCTTCCTCACCATGTTTCCTCCTGATGAGAAAATTACAAACAGCACTTGCTCTGGTCACCGGGATCAGCATCCTCACACTATCCTTTATAACATCTTGAGCTGGAGGGACAGCAACTACCTCAACAACAAACTGAAGTCCATGCCACTCAACTGCCACTGTGAGCACAGGAGGGCAGTTTGCCTGAAGGAGCCAGAAGCCACCTGCCAAGTTGCCTCCAGTGTGCTGGTCAAAACTATCTGCTTCATGAGAAGTTTACCATCCTTCAGTCAGCTTCCGTCCGGAGATCAGACAGCGCTGTTAAAACACTGCTGGGTTCCTTTATTTGTTCTGGGGCTTGCACAAGAAAAGATAGTGTTCGAAGTGACTGATGCACCGAATTCAAGTATCCTTAGACAGATTTTGCTCAGACAGGGACTTTCTGAAAAGGAGGCTGACCAGCCAACTCTTGCCGGAGTTCACAGACTGAGAACTTGCTTGCATCAGTTGTGGAATCTGGACCTCAGCCCGAAGGAATATGCTTACCTGAAGGGTGCTGTGCTGTTCAACCCAGGTAAAACATCTTTGTGTTGGTTATGTTTCAGTGGCCATGATAATGAACTTGTCAAATATGATGAGCTTAACTAGAAACTTCTCCCCTTCCGCTACAGTTGTTCAAGGATTGAGCGCCATGTTGTTCGTTGAGGGCCTCCAACAGGAAGCTCAGAGAGCTCTCCATGAAGTCATCAGCCTCCTGCACCCAGAGGACGCCAGTCGCTTCAGACACATCCTTCTAGCAGCCTCCACCATTCAGAATATCAGCCACAGCTTAGTCACAGAGCTCTTCTTCAAGCCAATTATTGGCAACACCAGTATGATACATTTACTGACAGAGATGTTATTTGTCCAGTAAAATGACAGAGAATAGACTTTTATCAGTGAGTGTTGAATGTTGAATTTTATACTGTGAAACTAGGACAAAAAGTATACAAAATAAACCTTTTGCTACTTTCTTTAGCTTTATGACGTTATGATATTAAAGACATATCACTTCTGAGAAAGCACAGGAATCAAACACACTTGTGAAGGAGTGAGTGTGCGTATGCAGGCAGAACAGAGAGCAGCATGGTCTGAGCTTAAAAGAAAAAAGCATCCTTTGACTCCCTCATGTGGCCATGTGTGGCAAACAACAAGGAAACAACTCTCTTTGTTTCACTTCATTTACTTTATTGTTTTATAAAGAGACGTCTGTTAAAAGATGGATTATTTTCAATAGAAGAACATGCCAACACATTTCTGCTGAAAATAGAAACGTTCCTTTTTGTAGAGACCCAAGCATTTGTTTTTAGGAAACCTGACAAAGTATGGTAAAAAGTGAATGAACACAAAATGCAGACATTTCAACCAGTTTAGAGACACTAAAAGCACGTTAGGATAGTTACAGTTAGCAGTTTATATGACACAGACACATTCATCATTTCTAATTAGTCGATTTGAATTTTCTGCTTTCTTGATCCAAACCTGAACAACTAGTTTCACATCATTTCATCATAACGACGCTGCTGTTGCAGCCAAAGTCCTGACTCACTGAAAAGACACTGTGGTTTTAAGTTATTTAAAGCATCCTGGGCGATAGTCCATCAGAACAAAGAAGTAGTTTATTCTTTATACCTTCAATTCAAATAGGGCACTAAAGATCCTGGGAGAACAGCAAGTAATCTGAACAGTTAATTATGTGTATAAACTACCCATTAGTATTTACCGAAGCTACTAGAATAAAGTCCAGGACCAACAGTAGCAAGAAGCTAATGCTGATAAGAAGGCTGCAGTGCGTGAGTCAGCTGGACAAATTCCCATCAGGACTCAGGAGCAAACACAGCAAGCATGTTAGTATGAAAGCAGACATTCACTTCATGAGACAACCTGAAGCACAGCTGCAGTTCATACCAGATTTCATATGATCATTCAGTTTGAGAGCTCAGTTACAGAGCCTCCAGATGCATTCAACGAACGGGTTCATTTCAAAGCTTAAGGGCTGTCTGCTTCATATGGACTTCATGTTATGACACTAACAATAATAAGCTTTGAAAAGAGAAACCACACTCCCCATAAAAGGCACAACAGAATTGACAATTTTGACATTAAATCCTAATTAAAGATCTACTTCAAAGTTCACTGACTAGCTTTTTCTGTAGCTTTCAACTTTTGAAAGCTGTGACAAAAAAAGCAGATACAGCACTTTGGGAAATGCGTTTGTTTCCTTTATGAGATGATACCACTCAAGTCTGTCCAGTAAATATGAAGCTGTCTGTCCAAAGTTAACAAAAACAGGTATCAGCATCTCTTAAATTCACAGATTAACATGCTGCACCTCGCTGGTTTAAGTACAAAACCAAACCAAAACGTTTTGGCACAGAAATATTCTGGTAAATAACCTCCAACTCATTGTGTTGTTTTTACTCTTTGAATTTTGAACAGAAAAAAAAGAAATGTAATGCGGCCAGTTCCAGACTAGCTATTTCCATCTGTTTCCAGTCCTGATGCTAAGCTAAGCTAACTGGCCGTCATTTTCAGCATACAGACACAAGAGTGGTATCAAGCTTGTCATCTAAGTCTCAGCAATAAAGCAAATAAGCACATTTTCCAAAATGTCAGACTATTCCTTATTAAAATCAATACAGATAAAAAAAAAGCACAGATAAAAAACTCCAATTAAATTACAGGATTTTGAACCATCATACAAAACTGCTTTTTTCTTCCCTTTTCTTCCCTCATACTCTTACATTACTGAAAGCTTTTGAACAATGCTATTCCACTCACATCAATTTGAAAAATGTCAAATTAAAATTATCAGTAAATAGGCATTACATAACCACTCATCTGAGTACAGTTTAAAATCACACACACTGTTAAATGTGCCAAGAAAATACAACTCAACTGTATTTTGTTTTTACAGAAATAAATTTAAACATCCTTTGCATAACTAAAGCACAATATGACCAGAAAAATGAGTCAGGTTTCATGAACATAACTCCTTCAAGGACGAGAGGACGGTTAATCATGATAAAACACTTTAGAGCTGCTGGTGATATCTGCCTGCAGGACAAGCTCTCAATCAATCAATCAATCAATCCTTCAAATATACACGTAATATTCATCAACCATAAATATCTACACACAGAGCCCTGAGTTCTCTGAAGTCCTTCAGACAATGTGAATTTTCACATTTTCTTTTTCCACAGCAAAGACATGGTCTCTACTAAGAGCTTGGCTCAGCCAGAGGCTCCTGTGCAAGTCGTGTCCCCTTTCAGTGTCTCACACACGCCCTTGTGGACACAGCATGACCAATAATTCAAGCATAGACTGCCAGCGTGGAGCAGGAATCATGTTCTCACAGAGGAACAAATTAGTGAGACACCTGAAGAGTTAGTCTCTGTGTGAGAGGGAGAGTAGGCTGCTGGAGAAGTAGAAGTATGACCTATAACGACAAAAAGATTTTTAAAACAGAGAAAACTGTAATTCATCACTGTTAGCCTTGAGACAGGAGACTGAGCACTGATTCTGCTAATTGTTCGTATTCACTCAACTAGAAATCATTTCACACTCACAGCTGAGAAGTTTTCACTTCAAATCAGGTATTGGTGGAGAGGTGATTGAAAATATAATATATATATAAAATATATTAAAAAGAGCTGAAAATTTAAGTAACAAATCTATGCTTCAAATATACCTTAGCCACAGCAGTGCGGACACAGCAGTTTGTGAAATGGACGAGTATCTGATCTAATCAGACACATGCTACTGGTCCCCATGCAATAACCGCTCATATGAACAGCTTATTTTTAAGTGAGTGGTGCACCTGTTGTTGGTTGAGTCATACACAGATAATCTGCCTTTCTCCTTCCATCTCAAGGGGAAAAACACTTGTCTGAAAGGTATCCTGTGGAGATTTGATCACTATTAAGAGCACTATTTTTATGCGTGTCCTTTTTTTTTTTTTTTTTGCACATCACACATTTCTTGACAATGGTTTCACAATGCCAAGAGTGATGTACCAGGAAAAGCAACAATGTGCCAACAAAGGTAGGGAAGAAGAAGGCTTCTAACAAGTAAATCTGGATGTGAACAATACAGGTTTCAAAGGCTGAATTCAAATGACGGACTTCACCACTCTTTCAGCCTTGCAGACTTAACAGGGCGTGTTACTGGAAAGCCCCGAGTGCCAAAAGCTTTCCAAATACACAAGGCCTCAAGCGTGTGCACTAGGTGTGCCGCCTTCACCAAACTTTAGTCGGAGCATTACCCAGAGTCCCTCACTTCTTTCTTAACTATGTCCAATCAATTCAATTAGACACAGGTGGACTCCAGTCAAGTTCCGCACACACACACACACATCTCAGCAGCTCGTGTGCAGGGAACACTTTAGTGCACATGCTCATTTTATCCCTTAACACCCTTGCAGACTTGTGATAACAGTGACTTGGTAAGAATTTGGTCTGCAAGTCCAGAGGGTGCATGTTTGGATTCAGCCAAACCTTTCAGAAAAATTAGCCTTGCAAATGTTTTATGAGGAAAGAAAGCATGTCTGCAACATGCACTTTACTGTAAACAGAAACTCCATTTACAGGGACATCTCTAAGAAATATAATGCCTTAACACGAATGAACTCAAGTGTTTAAATATGACACAGAAAACAACAAACACATGACTAAAACAAACTCAATGCAAGGACTACTGAAATGTTTGATATGGGCCTGTCATGTCCCTTTGACCGCCTCACATTATGGACTGCTTTGCTTGAGCAGCTAACTTCCTGTCACACTGTTTCCTCTTTATCTCTGTCACAGTACAGCACAGCTCTGACATGTTGCAGGTGCAGGTGAATAGGTGACATTCAGCAAGTCGAAACATGCCATTGGTGACAGGTTGGAGCAGCTAAGAGAGTTTGGTGAGCCTGACTTTGAGATATTTAGGAGAAGAAAACGGAGACATGTTCACGCTGGGCCCATTTTTCCTCTGAATAGTATTCTTTCCATCATTCCCAGTTTAAAAATCTTGGACACTGATATAATTTCTGCAAGCTGACACAGGTACAACTGTGTCTAGCCGAAACAGCAGGATGTACACACTGCACTACTCATTTCGCTGATTAAAAAACAAACTATTTACATTTCAGTCTGTTATTGGTGCAGTCCTGTGAATAGGTGCAGGGTGAATTTTAACAGTACCTCTATGTTCTTTTGATAGGACGTTTTTAGCCCACATATGAAAATTTGTCAGCTGAGCCACACAGCCTCCTGTTGTTTCCTGTACCAGACATGGTTGATCAACTAAAGGTTTGCAAATCACACAGCAGTTTACATGGAAGAACATCAAGACCTAAAATCATTTGTAGACATCTTTGTATAATTAACTGGTGCAGTTAATTGTATAATTAACTGGTGTATAATTAACTGTGTATTCTTAGATTAAACAGCACTTTTGTATGGCATATTCCCATTTACAGCTATTTTGTCCATCCTTCAACCTTCGAGGAAAAAACAGTCATTTAATGGCTAGTTGTAATCACATAAAAGTAAACTACTAGTGTAAAATAACACTAATAGTCAAACATCTCCACAGTGATGTTGCAGCCATAAAGGGCACAGAAGTCATGTCCTCTGAATTTATTCTGGGAAGTGTTTTAGAGACGTGGGTGGGGGCAGTTTACATCCTACAAACAAATACTTACACATAAAGATTATTTTCTGGACTGATTCCAGTATTTTTAGAATACTTAATTCAAATTTGACTTTTAGTCCAACAAAATGCATATGTAAAGAATTCTTCTGCCTGGTAGTGAGACTCTGAAACAGCCCACAGCACCCAGAGGGAACAACGACGACACAAGTGAGCTCTGATGCTCATAAGGCAAAGAAAATCCAAGTGTGAATTTTTAATTCAAACAAAACAGCGTGCAGCATGCGTTTTGGGTAGGTTTTTTTTTTTTTTTTTGTTTTAATTTCTTCGATTTCTGTCACAGAGGTTACAGAATTTTTTACTGAAATGAATAAATTAAATATATTAAATCCAAATCTAGATTACAAAAAAATAATCCCATCTAGAGGCCAGGGCGCATTTGGGAGACTCATGACATCATTATTTCTAAAATCCCGGCAACAGCCCTGTTCTCACTAAAAGCATTTGATTTAAAAAGGCATCTAACCAGTTGATTTTAATGCAACATTTTGCAAAACAAATATTGTTTTGCTGTTCTTACAATTCAGACTCTTAATCTAATCGGGAAAAAAAGTTGGACCAGAACTAATCAGAAGGTCAAAGGAGTGTTATGCTTCGCCTGACGAAAACAAATCCTGCTATTTACTGCTCAAGCAGCACTACGTTGGCAAATAAATGCAAGATGGATTTCCCCTGATGTGACAGCCAAATATATAGTTTATGGAAAACAAAACATGCCTCTTATTCAAAGTCACTAACCAAAAACACAAGTAAAAACACACTAGTCAAGCTACAAAGCTTCGTCTCGTTTTCATTAAAAACAACAGTATATGTTATGAATTTAACAGCATGCTGTGTATGTAGTTACATAATAAAAATTTCTTACCTCCATTGTTTCTCCACATCTCCCTGGCACACTTGTCAGAGGAGGTCAGCTCTGATATTTGGATGTTTGGATGTGATTTGTAGTCATCTTGAGGAAACAAAAAAGTGAAAACAAGAATGATGGTTAATTAATGGAAGACAAACGAAATTTATGGAGTTCAAAAGTGAAACTGTCACTGTTCCAATGTTTCCCTTTGGATTTTTTTCCAGCAGTGGTGCTGCTGTGCACGTGTCCACGGACATGCTACCTTTTTGGTAGTTGGTGCCCCATTGATCAGGATATTAATAAAACCATTTTGATTTGTTTGTGTATCATTTGTACAGGCAGAATAAAAATGTGTACTGGTGACTGATTGGCTGACTCCAGTAATGGAGTTACACCACTGGTCAGCCGGCTGAGTCTTGGAGATTCCATACTTCCTGCATGGCAGCTGAAACAGGCTTGAATGAGCTTCTAACTTTCTCTCTGAGTGATCGTTTTACAAATGGAATGAAAATGCAAATATGTCGTGATGACATCATGAATATGATAATTAGCACAACAGTTTTCACCTACAACCTAAATTTTGCACGTTGACCGTACACGGTCCAGCCGTTTACTGGGTTTACACCTAATCTCATTAAACATAGGCCTCAGCACCATATTAATGTTCAAATGATGGTGGCTTATTTGTTTGAAGACTGTCTGTGCACGTTTGTGCAAACAAAACAAACTATTACACATCAGATAAATAAACTGTTATAACCTGACAATTCTATTAGGAGACTGTCACCGTTCACTGCCGCACCTGAGCACTGTATTAAAGAGCAAGTTGCAGTTTTTATGTTTCATCGTGAATATTAACGAAACTTCTGCAGAGGCACTCAGAATTTGTTTAATGCGTATCAGAGGAAACACTGCCTTACTGTTGTTGCTGAATGAAAAGGACTCACTGTCCCTCATTGTCTCATTGCCGCTGTCTGACAGTGTCCTCTCCCTCCTGGAAGTGGGAGGCCTCCTCTTCGTGCTCTTCCGGGTGCTGATGCGGATGATGCCACGCACCAGCCGACACTCAGCTTCTTGCTCATCCATTTTGTGCTCCTCTGCCAGCGAATTGATGAGCTGATTGATGGCCTTGCCCTTCCTCAGAAACACAGAGTCTGAGGTGCACCTGGCCAACTCTTCGATCTGATATTCAGAGTAGAGCTCCATCAGCTTCTTAGTAATCAGAGAATCTACGTTCTCCTCGCCGTCCTCCCAGTCATCGAACCTCATCGACTCGTGCAGGGATGAACTGGTGGGCTGCGTTTGACCACCAGCCTGAGGCACATATGTTGGAGATTTGGTTTCAACATCTAAATACTCCCTTGGACTCTCCACTTTGACTCCAGCAATGTGGACATCCCCTAGCCAGTCTATACCATCCTCCTCTTTGTTGTCCCCTGGGTTCATACTTTGGAGGCTCACCTTCTCTGGCTCATCTGGGGGCTTCTCGTTTGACGCCAGGCACGAAGCAAGAATGGTACGCCGGCAGACCCTGTACAGGCCACAGGTCAGCACACTGCACACAAAGCTACTACAGCTCTGTGGAGAAGCACAGGGATTGCATGTTTGTGCTGCAGAGCGAGGGTCAGCTGAGCCAGGAATGAAGCCAATGGTTTCAGACTCCTTCCCGTTTGCGTCTTTCAGGTGAGCTTTGTGAACTGACTTTGGCTCCGGAGGAGGTAGCCTTTCTTCCACTGGGTCCACACAGTGCTCCTCATAGGACAACTTCTGGCTGCTGCCCTGGCTCGGCTCATGCCTGTAGCTACCAGGCCCTGAGCTGTGTCTCAGACTTCCAGTTCTGTCTGCAGACATAACTTTCTGGTTTCAAGGTCTGCACAATCATGAGAAAAAAACTGTTTAATTGAAGTTTAACAAAATGGCAAGACAGCATTGACATTGCATCATTAAACAACTGTTATCAAAGCTTGTTATCAATCCAATCTAGCAAAACCTAAAATCACTTGTAGCCACCTGAGGGCATCTCTTCAAAACAAATGTGAAACTACTATCCCCAGGTGGCAGGTAAACCAACCCAACTGGTTCTATGGAGGATATGTAAGCACACAGTCAAAGACAATTAACTATTCACACATTCACTTCACTGTATGGTGTCATGGGGATTTCTAAAATTCAACTTGGAGTTCTATTTTAAAAGACAGTGAGTAACTGTTACATACATGCAAAACCATCTCCTGTGTTTACGCTGTGCTGCTGAATGTGCCTTTGCTCATAGGGAAAAAAGTTGAAAACACCCAGAGCATATCCAACAGCTTTATTAATCTGTTAATACCTTTAAATTCTTCGCCTTGAAGTCAAACAATGGACATAAAACACCATCATTATACCGATTCAGTCAATTAGATAACTCAGAGCTCTTTGAGGTGTGGTTATTTTGGCAGCCACTGATACAGCAAATAGTCAATTTTAATTTAAGTAGTAGTTGCAAAGAAGCCGAATTGAAGGAAACATCCTTTTGAATCCCAGATTATCTTTTAGCTGCGTTTACCGGCGCATTCAGAGAAAACATGTCGTGAGTTTTAAATAGCGAGTGTGTGTCATTCCGTGTCACGAAGGTATGTTTGCGACGAATGTTTACAGTAGCCACACAATGTAATTAGCTAATGGACAAGCCACTGAAATTAAAATTATTATTTTGTAGTTTTTTGTTTTTTTTTTACTCACTAGCATCGTTTACACGTCAACGCTTAGCCAACATGAAGTAAGTCCCTTATGTGAATAAAAATAATTTTCACTTTCATGGCGACTTGTCATTGCTGCTCTTTCCTCCATTAGATGACTTACGAATTTCACAGTAAACATTACTCACGGTGCGTCCACCAGCTGACTCCCGAATCAATGTTGTTTTCTCCACTTTACAGTAAACATTTCTGGTTTTAATCCATTTTGAACGTCCCATGAAGCAGCTCCGCTCCAAAATTCCAGTTTCATTAAAGTTTTCGACCAAATCCGTTTACCTGAGCGTCAAGGTGGAGGAAGCGCACCAGGTAGCTACAACAAGAGGTTGAACTTCTGGTTTTGACTTCAAAAATAAAACACAAGTTAAACTGCCACTGTGCTTTCCAGGGGTTGTGAAACGCCGTAAACCTGTTAAAATCATGTAGATATTAGCCAAGAAGGCTACCACCAAATACAGCATTTTCATAATTTAAAAAACCCACCTACACCACTGAAACCAAGTCAGAATTAACATACCTTTATTTTGAAATCGTTTCCGGCCATTTTGTTGACAACTCCTCACTTGATGACCCTGTGTCAAGTTAGCCATAGTGAAGCGCTAAAATACCGGATATTGTGCAATTTGGCTACAAGATAGATGTTTAGCACCGTGTCTACATGACATTTATAATAAGAAAATAGCAAAGAAAATGAGAGAAGTTTTCCCGATACATTTTGGTACCGTTTTTCTGAGGACCACTAGCATACCTAAAAGGTAATGGTTCAATTGGTCATTTATTTCGAAAGGAAAATAACCGGAAATATATATTTTGTTTGTGTCAAGTTTGACCATGCCAATTTTCCTGGACAATGCGTTTTTTTTTTGTTTTGTTTTTTTAATGGCAATGAGGCTAATGTACAGCTGGTCACGAATGTATGAGGACTCCCCGTAGGAGAGCATTATGCATAATAAATTACTAAGTTTTAGTGCTCCATTAACTTTGTGCATTGTGGACAAACTGGATATTAACAAAACGTTTAGCTGAAATGTGCAAGACGAACCAGCTAGCAAGCTAGCAGCTGTAACGGTATTTGGGGTTTACTAATGTTAAATACTCCGCTGCTGGCCGAGCTGGTTAGTCTGAATGGCACAGCTACCAAGCTAACGATGGCCAGTGGGTTATTGCTTGAATTTACGTGTGTATCAAGGGACAGACTTAAAAATGAATAAATGAAGAAGCATGGAAAGTAACGAGCATGTAATTTCGAGCACTGGGTCTTTGGGTTATTTACAGCCGGATACCCAGAGTAAAGGCTTAGCTTGTTTTCTCCGTGGCATGACGACATTTGCTCCGCTCAGCTGCCTCAGAGCACACGGGTGTCGGTGATGTTATCTGTCGCTGGCCAAATGCCTCGATTGTCCGAATTGGGACAAAGCAGCCAGACTTCATTATAAATCATGAAAAACTGCGAGTATCAGCAAATCGACCCGCAGGCACTTCCGACACCAACCCCGACCCCTCCACCCCATCATGGAAACGACAGTGACAAGAAAGAGGAGCCGAGAAGACCGAGGAGAAAGTGGGAAGTTTTCCCCGGAAAGAATCGCTTCTACTGCGAGGGACGGATCATTGTGGCCCGGCAGAGCGGGGTCCTGCCCCTCACCCTGGGCCTTATTCTCATCACTAGTGGATTATTCTTTATATTTGAGTGAGTTCATGCTTCATATTAAGCCTACGATTCTAACATAACACCAGCGAGTCCAGTCGTTGTTGTAGTTATAAGGGTATGATATATCAAGGACGACATTTCAATACGTCCCACCTTCCCCAGCTTTATGGCGAGAAGTGCCAGCTCTGTAAACTGATATTTTATTGAATTGAATTGAACTGTCTGGTGTATTAGATCTACGCCGAATTGTGGAGGAGGTCCTAATGATCCTTTAAAAAGTCCTTATTCATATTAAATAGTAGTAGTTTCTTTACTAATTCCCAATTCAACTTAAAATATAAGATTTCGTAACTTGGTATAGTAACGTTTTCTTTAAAAAAAAAAAAGCACGTCAGAGCTTTATTCTTGCAGCTGTTAATGTGACATAATATGTACTGAAATACGGAATACTGTCTGAAAATGAAAGCCGCATTCTTTCCATCACTGTGTAGAGAAAGTGTGCTCTTGTCTCCAGGGACTGAGATTGTGATTAAAAGCACCATGGATATTAATTAAAACCAGATCCTTTGCTGGGTGAAAAAGTAGGTTTAGTTAGATGAGACAGGACTTTGTGTTGATTGTTTCCAATCCTTGTCAGTGTATCTTGGTAATTCATCCTCTTTCTGTCTGTGGTTGCCCCATATCACAGCTGTCCCTTTCTGGTCAAACACCTCACCAGCTGCATACCAGTTATTGGAGGAGTGCTGTTTGTGTTTGTGGTCATCACCCTTCTCCAGACCAGCTTCACTGACCCCGGCATCCTGCCCAGGGCGACACCAGACGAGGCTGCAGACATTGAGAAACAGATTGGTAAGAACCAGCTCTGTCACAGCTCTCGTCAGAACTATATTGATGTCTTAAATGCTTTTGACTTTGATTTCCAGCATCATAAAATTTTTTACAGTTTTTAAAGTGCTCACTGTTTTTCCCCAGAGTGGTATTCCTGCCTGGTTTATGGCACAGAATTTAGACCCCCACCTGCACCAGAGCTTTCCATAAGACCTGATATATTTCCTAAAGAGAACTTGATCCCTAAAAGCAAACTGCTTAAGCTCAGCTCATTTCTTTGTAAGCTACCCTCTGCTAGCATTCAATTATGTCAAACTTCAAGGACATACTATTTTCAGCACTGTCATAACAGCTTTTGCATAGTTTATTTTGCTTTTGAGCATTATTCACACTTGAGATCGAAGGCGACACTCTGCTAGTGTCAGTGTCAGTTATTTTACTCTGAAAACATCCTACAGAGAGACTAATTTGTCGTGACTCAGTTTAAAGAATGTTACACTAGCAGCCATTAGGGTCATTTTTCTGGAGGAAAGGCGTGCTGTTGACTTCTAAAGCTCCTCAACGTGGTCTGAACTATTTCAGGACTGAGAAGTGTGTTATCCCTTCTGAACAGATTCCTTTGCTCCGATCTGTCCATTTTTCACCACAGACCTTTAAAGCGGCCCATCGGTTATGTTCACTGTCAGTTTCAAGTCTTGCCAACATTATCTTTCCTTTCCATATGGCATGCTTCAGTATAATGACCTTAGTGTTTAAAGTTGGCTTCATGTGCACCTTGCAAACTCCTACTCATGACCAAAGTTTAGGCCGTGGTGATATAAGATGTTCATATTACCCAACTGTTCTGCTGTTCCAGCTATTTTTGAAACAGAGACTCTGGCATACAGTAAATATTGAATATTTAGCTACTACTCCATCTTTAAGCAAACGTTTTGGGTGTTTTTTTTTGACTCAGTATTCTCTGAACAGGAGTCTCAGGCTGCATTCAATTACTCGTGTCTTTAAAATTTCATTAAAAAGTAATGCGACCAAAATCCAATCAAAGTCGCGTGAGAGGTAGAGACAGGGTCCTGTCTATTTGTATGACGCGCTATGATCCAAACAAAAAACACGCTGAGTCTGAGTTGCTCTTGATGGGTTCCTTTATGTAGACAAACAGTAAACAGCAGCTTTCAGAATACACATGCCAGTCGATGGAAACGTGTACACGGTATAAAGCATATGTAAACAAAAAATGAATGGAAAAAATATGCATAAGAACTTCCTGCATGCGATCAACAAAAATTACGGCTACCCAGCTCCCCTCTCTCCTCCTACCTGAGCGCAGGTGAGTGAGTGCCCCTCTTTGTTACCTCCGGCTATCACCGACTATGCCCACGTGACCCTAACTTAGTGCATCACCATGGTAACCAGACAATCGATAAAAAACAACTATCGCCAAAAAGAAGTAGTATGGTTCCTACAAAGAGTGCTCAACATGTGTAAATAGTGGAGTTTCAATCTGTAGTGTAAACTGCGTCCCAGTTTCATTCTAAGTTTTGGGAACATTTTCACAGATATGTTAATTAAATTCTATGTTTCAGGATTGTATTAGCATTTTATTCAGAGGTGTTTCTAGTACTTGGTCCACCTCATTTATGTCAGTGGGATTAACATGAAATTAGAAACACCTTTCACTTTAATGTCGTTCACTATAACACCACAGTAATAAATATATAATTGAATGTTCACATTTTCAACGGTGTCACCAAAAACACGATGAGCCTGGGGCAGGGCTGTTGTATTGTGTTAGATTATAGAGGGGGTGTAACCAATAAAGTGCACGTCTGAGCCTTCTGAAAGCAGACAGGGGAAATTTTAATTTCAAGCTGGACAGAAATCAAAACAAGTCTTAAAGCCACTGCAAAACTGCACAGGAGTTTTCACTTACTCTGATTAGACCGGTGCTTACGGTGACATTGTGTGGAGCTATGGTGGGAATTATGTGAGGTCACCACACACTCTGCTCAAATAAGAGTGATAAAGGTGTAAGCTGTCATGCTCTAATGTTGTGGTCAGACCAGATTTTGCAAGATAAAGTTTTCTCACATGAAAGCCAAGTGTGACTGGGAGATAGCATGTTCTGTGAAATTTAGTGAGACTAGCCTGCTAATAATAGCCTCTCACAAATACTCTGTTAATGTCTTTGCACTCACTGCATCCAGGCAGCATCCCTTCTTCTTGTTACTTGTATTGTTTTGCCATGCACTCGGCAAACAAGGATCTGTTTTTCAATAAATGGCAAGGGTGTAGGTGCTAGTGGTGATAGGTCAGACCATTAGCTCTCATGGTCAGTTCAACTGTAAATCTTTTTTCCCCCATGTCTCTGTTTTCCGTCCTCTCCTCTGTAGACAACACTGGAAACGCCAGCTATCGGCCTCCGCCTCGCACAAAAGAGGTCCTGATCAACCAGCAGGTGGTCAAGCTCAAGTACTGCTTCACCTGCAAGATGTTCCGTCCTCCACGCACCTCTCACTGCAGCCTGTGTGACAACTGTGTGGGTGAGCTGTGAACACACACCAGCACCGTGACATTTACCAGCGATAAATAATAAATAAGGGTTTCAAGGGGTTACAGCGAACATCAGTCCTTTACTCCAGTTCAGGCTGGACTGTCTTGAATGACAAATAAGTGACATATCAGCGTAACTGTTGAACCATCCCTCTAAACTAAAATGTCAGCCGTTTCTCTTTGAGGTCATTGTGAATTCTTCTTTGCGCTTCTCTTTCAGAGCGTTTCGACCACCACTGCCCCTGGGTGGGGAACTGCGTAGGGAAACGCAACTACCGCTTCTTCTATACCTTCATCGTGTCGCTCTCCTTCCTGACGGCGTTCATCTTCGGCTGTGTGACCACACACCTAGCACTGAGTGAGTGTTTATGCTCAGGTCCACAGGTGTGTCATGGCTAAATAACATGCAGGATCTTGCTGCTGCCACACCTGCCAGTAACTGGTAGTGTTAGTTTTTTGTCTCGCTCGCACTACCAGATGGTTGAGGTTTACCACATCAGAGTAATCTAGGTGTCTGATAAGAAAAATATACAGCAGTATTAAGTGCCTGGTATTCTTTACTTGATCCCGTTCAGGGCCATGCGTCACGTTTTTTTTTTTTTTCCTCTCTTTCAGGGGCTCAAGGTGGAAAAGGCCTTGTGTTTGCTCTGCAAGAGAGTCCAGGCAGATATCCTTTACTCACAGATGTGTGTCAGTGAGCAGGTTTTATTTACTCTTCCCTCCTCAAATATACTGATGTTTTCCTTTACCCAACCTTTCACTGCAGTGGAGCTGGTGATATGTTTCTTCTCAGTCTGGTCCATCTTGGGCCTCTCAGGCTTCCATACATACTTAGTCGCTTCCAACCTGACCACTAACGAAGACGTGAGTAATGCATTGAGTTTGGAAAGTGTTAGTACCCTTACTTGTTTTGGTAAGGGTGCTAACTATGTTTCAGTAATTTTATAATAAATTGAAATGAAGTACAGGTCACTTTTTTATTCAGTAATGTGTAAATGCAAACCCAACACTTCTAAACAACAGTAAAACAAAACCCTGCAAAATCTTCAGAAGTGTTATAACCACTGTGTAAATATATATATTTTTAATTATTATTATTATTATTATTGTTTTTATAGATTAAAGGCTCGTGGTCAGGGAAGAGTGGAGAAGGTGTCACTAACCCGTACAGTCATAAAAACATCTTTATCAACTGCTGTTCTGTGCTCTGTGGACCCATGCCACCAAGGTTAGTCTCACATAATAAGTGAATTACTAATGGGGTCCATGCATGATTAAATCCTCAAGCTGAAGTTGTCCTAACACTTTTCATTTGCATTTCACATCCTGATGCGGACTACATTTGGTTTTAATGGTATCTCAGATATGCATATAAATATTAAAAGCACACTGCCTTGCATGTTGTATCATAATATATGTCTAGATAGTTTATTGTCAGTTGATCTGATGGCTATTTTTCTATTTTTCATTTTTGAAAATGCACATTAAATATTCAAATATGAGGATTTCTTGAAACATTTTAAACCTTTGAACACCCATTAAACCCCAACTCAGCTGTATGATAGTGAATAAAAATGCACAGACTGTGGTTTTATCAGACAAACACAGTGAGCATAAGGCTGTAGGACATATTGCTACACATCCAGTCACTGTCCCTTTTTAATTCGGTACAAGATTCATTCATTCATCCATAAATGGCTGCATAACTGACTTCTGTGCTCTCACAGTTTTATATTCTGTTAGCATTGCCACCAGGCACCAAAGTTCCTAAGTTCCATAGTAATAATGCTTGTATAAATTAGGAGGTGGACACATTTGATTTAATTTTCCAGACCAACAGTTGAAAACCCCAAAACACTGTCTTATTTTGAAAGGTTCTTGTTTCTGAGTTGCCTGTGCTTGCCTATAGGATGTACAACAAAAGTGTTATTTGTAGTTCTGCTGTATGTTTGTTCAAAATGCCTTTGCAGCCACCTTTCTGAGTCTCCTTTCTGTACAGTTTTACGAGTGTCCATTACTAAGGGGACATGGGATGTCAGGACTAAAAGAGGACTTGGACTTTCTGTTCTGTTTCAGCTTGATTGACAGGCGAGGTTTCCTGCCCACAGATGAATCTGCCCAGACAAGCGGCGCCGACATCGAGGTGCCAGCTCTGGCCACTAAAAGCGAGATAAATGTGGTAGGAGGATCTTCCCAGCTGGCTTTTGGCTTACAGGAACCCCTCTCTCCTGTGCCCACACCCCCCAACTCCCACCAAAACTCTTCCTCTGCCTGACAGAACTTGTTGTCTGCTGTAGCTTCAACCCAGCATCTGTCTGCTGCCTGTTGTTGATTGCCATGTGTGGGTTAATCCCTCCATACATTGCATTTACACTACAGTCAGAGGGTTACATATCAAAGTTTATTACTTATCTCAGTGGAAATGAGAATTAAACATAATTTTTGAAATATGGTGCGCTTATAGGCCTATTTTACAAAAACTATTCCTTTGAATGAAGATTTATTAAGGTGTGGTTTGGCCCTGCCAGCCTGATGGCTTTATACACCTGAACAGCTCAGTCATGCTTACCTCATGGAAACGAACAAATCAGGTTAACTGCTCTTTTTCTTTTGATACATGATACTATTCACTATATATATATTTTTTTATGTTATCTATTGTTGACTTTTTTCCTTCTCACAATTGACACCTTAGTATTTAGTTCCCGTGCAGTATGTTGATTCAGGGTGTTTTATGAGGGAGGAAAGAAGCAGGAGTTGTCCTCAGTGAGGACCCAGGTGCTGTTTTGTTTTTCATGTGTATGAAACAGTGAAATCCAGTTGAAGCTGTACTGTTTCTAGTCTTTAGTGTAGGGTTTGGTGAGGGTGTAAAAGCAGTCTTTTGAATTCAGTTGACACACTGAAGCTGTGAGGGAAGCTTGTTCTGTAACTACAGTACCCTGTTTTTATTCTGTGTTGGTTCCTCTTCCCTTGTGTCATGGTAACAGTTTTGTTTATCTGCATTGCCAATTGATCTGTAATACATCAAGCCAATCAGCATCATTCCTCACTTTTTCTCCTAAATGCCTTGATTCCTTGTTTCTGTTTTTTTTTTGTGAGTTATCCACCCAGTTTTTATACATAATTATATTTTGTCATGTAATTTTTAATAAAACCTGCATATTTGTCCATGCAGTTCATCATCTCTGTGCACTCATTTTTCATTGTTTTGTTTATCCAAGTTTACATATTGGTGTATAATCATGTTCTCCAAGAGGAGAAAAGCTCAGAGCAAACTGTCCCAGTGTCAGTATGTTCACTGTGTGTCCATTCACCAGTCCTAACTTGCTGTTCTGTATGTGGTCTGTCTCTGTGCCTGTCCTACCACCAACACTAGGAGGAGAAATGTCTGGACTTTGCTGTGTCCTGTACTGGCTGATTAGCCACATTTAGCACAGGAAAAGCAAGGCTCGAGCTTGGTAAGCCTGTTTAGAGAAAGGGAAAGCGAGTGCAGCGCCTCTGTGTCCACCGCTGTGCCTGGCTGGCTTCTGTACTCATGCGTTGCTTTATGTTGAATGCATTGCAGAGTGCATGATTACACCATATACCACCATATAGGGCGTTCTCTCTGTAAAACGAATCCACAGGTGTGTAGCTATGGCTCTTAACAGTTTCACCATACTGTGTCAGTATTTAATTTATTTTAAAATCCACCATTTTCATGCCACAGATATGCTAAGATTTCTTAAGAATAAGATTTTTCCAAAAAGTTTGATTTTGTCAAACACCTTTGAAAAAACATTTAAAAATGTAAAACATTTATTCATAACTGTATAATATGTTTGTGTATCATAGTGTATCATAACCTCAGGGCTGAAGACAAATTAAATGTTTAATTCAGGTGAAAATCAGTGTTTAAAGCTGCAATAATCACTATTTTTAGTTTAACATAACGAATGAACAGGTCTAATGTAATTTGGTGACAAACGAATGCACATTATCGCCCAGCTGCAGCTCCCCTCAGCGCCGTTCAGTGTTTTAGCACCTTTCAGCTCATTGGGTTGATTTTATGGCCCACAGCTTCACTGAGCTGCTTCCCTGTCAGCACTCACATCAGCTCTGTGTCCAGCAGCAGCAGGCAGCTATAACAGTCACATAAACCCACTGTACCCTGCCTGACCAGCACAGAACTACCAGTTGTCAAATTAGCATCTAGCTGATGAGCACTGTGGAACATGTAGCGGCTAAAGAGCCAGATATTGTTCTCAACAGAAACCTAAACAGAGTATAAAATGCTAATGTTGCTCCATGTTTATTGGATATGTAAACAGGCTCGTTCACCTTCACAATGCGTACGTTTGGTTGAGAAGTGATAACATGTCGATGTTGTGTTAACAACTTATGTGAAAACTAAATGAACAGAGGTGTGTGACCTGACATTAACAGAGAACAAGACTAGTAGACATTTGTGGTTTTCAGTGAAATGTCTCAACTCCTATTTCATGGGTTTCCATGAAATTCGATTTAGACTTTCATGCACTGCCACCAAACAATGTTACAAAGTTCTATCAGACAACTGTCTTGGATGTTCATTGGGCTAAAAACCTATCAAATATGATCCCTGAGGTCTACTGTGCATCCATGTGCAAATCTGTGGCACGAAACATTTGGGAACTGCTGCTTCAGATCACTTGTGTGGCCTGCTTGCACTCCCAGCTCGCCTTTTATTCTTCTGGCACAGCTGTATTCACTGACGCGATTTAACACCCTGCTGTTCATCCCGTTAACTTCACTGGCTCGTCTCATCAGTGCTTGTCTTTTTTTCCTGCCTTCCTCTTTCTCATGTCTCCACAGTGCACACAGGGAACTAAAGGTCTGCTGGAGTCAGCCACTCTCCCTCCGCTTCTGTCCACCTCCTGCCCTCAGGGGAAACCTCAGACAGCTCATACCTGCCCAGACAACAGCCCTGCGGTGAACTCTGACCCCTCACCGGAGCTCTCCATGAGCTGCGGGACCCGGCATACCGCCAGCTCCCAAGGCGACGCTTCTACTTCACATGAGACCAAGACTTGCTCAAAGAAAAGTAAACAAGCGGCTTTACATATTCCCAACCCCGCCTTCGACATCCCTGTTTCTCCAGATACCTCTCCAGATGCCGGCCCCAGCTCCAAAGCCAGGGGCCGCAAAGGTGCCAGCTTCACCCATTTGCACTGACTGACCTTAATGACAACTTTCTCAAGTGAAAACACACGTTGTTTGAAGCTTGCATGCTGTTAAACAGTGAGAAACAAATATGAGTTTTTCCTTCATCGTCTGTTGGTTCTTTGAAAGTCCAGGGTATAGTCACTGAGTAAGGGAATGAAAATTACAAAGACATGTTATTTTGTGTGATCAGCCTTCTATCTTTTACCAGCATGTCAGACCCACTAAATTTTGTGAAACAGTGGCTTTGATGTATCAGGTGGACAAACTTGAAAGGCTTTGTTTGGAGAGTTAAAGCTCAGAATCTGTATGTGTCTATAAAGAGAAAAGCTGCCCTCAAAGGGAAAGTTCATTTCTAATATAGAATTCACACACGTAATTTCCATAATATTTTGCAGCTCAGTTTATAGTGTGGTTCTGAGCCAGTTTCTCCTTGAGCTGAGCAGCAGAGAGACAGTTTGTGCTGATGATGTCATGTTGAGGTATATAGGTGGTGAATAATGGAACAAGTCACAGGATTTAAACAGCAGCCAAGATCTGGGGACAGTTTTTTTAAACGATTATTTTCATATCTGAAAGCTCAAACTGAAGAAAAACCAACATGAATTCTTTTACCAAGAACACCCTCAGTACTCACAGATTCTCCATTTCTGTGGAGCTCTGCTGGAGGGATAAGGTGATTTGACTAACTTCAAATTTGTTTGGTAATACGATCCACTACAGCACTGTGTCAACAGACATGATCTGGGGCATAAAGGCGGGAGTATGCCTCAAACCATGGGGCTGTCAAATTGTCGAACATTGTCTGAAACCCACTTCCCTCACAACCTGCTGACGTAGGAATCGAGTTGGGGTTTCATCCAACAAATTCAGTGAAGTTCCAAAACTGACAATCTGACAAACATGCCCATTATACTCAATGACTGCAACAGTATCTCCTTTTAAACTCTATTACAGTAGCGCTCTATAACAGCAGGGTTTTACCCACACTTTTGTTTTCAGACAAGTTCAGATGCCACGTCGTATGAACTTGTTTGTTTCATGCGTACCCTAACAGTAAGGCAGGTCTTGGATTTTTAATCTTGAGCGCCCATCATTAGTATCTTTATTATTTCAGTTTTTATCAAGATCGAAGATTCAGTACTTTGTTGCCCTTTCAGCATACTTCCTGAGAAGTTATTATACTGTAATTATTTATAAATCAAATTACTATAAACTAATTGACATGCTGAAAACCTGGAGCCAGGTCATATTTCGGCATTGTGGAACTTGAAGTGCATTTAAAAACAATACACAGTACATAGAAAAAGCACAGACAGTAAAGGCACTGGGAGGGAAAAGGGCTAATTTTTGCCCCCTGACCCTCTAGCAGGTTAACCCCGCCCCGGGTGGAGAGTACTGTGTAACACACTGCTCCAAAATTTCAAATAGGTGTTCAACTGGCTTGAGATCTGGTGACTGTAAAGGCCATATCATATGAGCCACATGATTTCCAAAAAATGTGACTTGTTTTTATGTGGATTTATTCTTTACATTTGCACACACAGCACAGTGGATTCAGTGCGTATTGGTTGTATCAGTGTGTACAGTTGTTCAGAGTTCCGTGCTGTAAAAATGGCAGTGAATGCAACTGCATGATAACGACTTAAGATGTATTTTATGGTATTTTTGTTTATTTAAGTCCATTCAAAAATCACATCACACACCTCAGAGGTCCTCCGTCGCTGTTTTGGTGGAGATCTGTGTTTTGGATTCATGACTGTAGTTGTGTACCTGAACTGAAGCACTACTATTCATTCCTGGTTGTGTTATCATTAATATCACGCAGTGAGTTAAAGAGCCCTTTCAAATGTCCACTTCCTGCTCACACTTCGTCTCAACAACAGCAATACCTGTTCTCTCTTCCTTAAAATTGTTTTACTTTGTGCTTCGACAAATCTAAAAGGTGTATGTGAAAGGTGGATGTGTCGGTTTGTTCTCAGGTGGAAAGCTGTAGGGGTTAGGTAATAAATATGCAAGTTCTATGTGACATCTATCATGTTAATCCACATTGTAACCTGATGGCAATAGCTGCACAAAAATGCAATGATCCCAATCATCCCCATGCACTAAAACGTAGGCATGCACACACACACACACACACACACACTATTCGTCTGTAGTTCACCTAACAAGTGTTAACACTGAGTAGAGAAGCATCACTTCATGTATTCAGCGTGTCAGCAGTCATCCCAGCATCTCCCGGATGTCAGTGCGAGTGAATGCAAGCAATGCATTAATGAGGAGAAACAGTTGTACTGTATTTGTACAAATTGTATGGTTGTTTAAGCCAATGCTACTGTCAAAATAAAGAAAAAGGAAAATAAAACTTGCTGAAGAAAATTTGTTTTTATTCCTCTGAAGTGCTGCAGTCGACCACTAGATGGCAGCGATGACCTATAAACATGAAGCTGCAGTCAGATAATCTACTCTCAGTAAACCAGTGCACTAAATACTCCGGACATCTATTAAGTTTTAGCAGAATCCACACCCCTTGTCTCATAATTACTTCACTGTTATTTGTCTTCGTCTCCTCCTTTGACACTTCTACTACTATGTGTAAAATAAGAGAATTCAGTATAAGTGAAACAATGCAAAGCCGAGCTGTGCTCAGGTGTTTTAAAGTGGAGTGCAGTGCTCGCCCTGAAGCTGGAGAATGAAGTGGACTTGAGACCGTTTGGTCGTCTGAATTCCTCAGCTGACTGTGAAACTGTGAAAGTAAAAGGAACTGTCCTTCATCAGCAGCTTTCACTGACCAACATCGTCTGTGTTTCCTGTGTTAAAGCCCTTTAAAACTTGGTGTTAAATCTTAGGTATATTATGTATGGTGTATGTTTGGTGACACTGCATTACTTTTACTTTGATTCAGCAAACTGACATTTGGTTCTTCTCTCTGAGCCACGGTCTGTATTATATAAAGATGCCTGCATCTTCCGTATACCCTTATCTGAATGTGGGATAATATGAACTATTGGGTGTGTAGTGATCTGTTAAGTGAATAAGCCTTGAGCAAGCCTGTTGGTGTTCGCTTTGCTAACTCGTCATGGAGAAAACTAGCAATTCACCACAGCTGGGCAGCTGCCTCAAAGTAACACCAGTTTGTCACTTACAGTGGGTTTGGCAATGGAGGCACTGCAGTTATCACTTATTGACCCAAGTTAAGTCAAATTCATTCAAATGAACGTGTTAGTTTGGATGAATTTGAGCCAGATTTTTAAAAATAGTGACTCCATATGCAGAAAAGTAAGTTTATGAATTGTTGTACATTTGTGTAGGCTTCCAGCCTCTGACATGTCCCATGTTAAAAGGGCCTATGACCTAGTTACCTTTTTATGTTGTCAAAGTTGTGTGTTACGTGACAACTCAGAGGTTTTCGATCCTATGGCGCATACACACCCCCATTGTCATTACTCAAGGTGTGTTGTATGTTTATGCATGATAAAATTTAATTGGAATGGTTTTAAATAAAGTTGTGTGTGTATCATGCTGTATAACTGTATGTAACTGCTGAAAGACTTCCTCCACCTTAGAATCTAGTCTTGCCGTTCCACATTCTTACTGTACAGATTAAATGCTAATCAGGAAAACGTTGTGTGCGATGACTAACGCTTACCGAGAACTACAGGGAAACACAGATCAAGATTTGTTCATTAGTTCCTGTAAACGTGTAATTTTCATTTGCACATGAGAAAGAGAGTTTGTTTAGTTGGACCAAAGGAAATCACAGTCTGAATGACTCCTTCAGCTCATTTTTACTAACCGTGCCAGGACGAACATTAGCTGGAATAATATTGTGTATGAATATTCTGGGGGGGCTAGCGTTAAAGTTGGACTTATCAATATTTTCATCCTAACAACGGATTAAATGACTGAGTAATTAGCATGGTGTCGCTGACTGGAATGAACCCACAGAGAATTATCAGTCATCTCTGCTGTTCCTCTCAGCTCCCTGGAGCTTTTTAGCCTCTATGCGCACATTAATTTTGGATTTATGGCCAGCAAACTTTGCTCCCACTTTCCAGCAGCAGCAGGCAGATGATTTATACATCCCCCCCTGCCCAGCACCAGCCCTTCAAAGTGAAACAGTAGGCAGCTCAAGAGCCAGATATTTCAGGCTTATATTCAACAGGTGGACTTAAGCACAGCTACAGTGGGGTGTTACATACCTCTGTGTCTGCTTGATTTTTAAAGCTGCGCTCATCCATAGTTTTATATTAACATTTGGTTGAAAGTTAATGGCTAATTTGCATCTGATTAAGGGACTGCAATGATACAGTGATGCTTATCACTACGCTTTATACCTGAAAATGAATAAACAAGTGACCTCTGACCTCTAATGGTGTCATCTGTGTCTGAATCTGGCAAGAATTTCAAATTATTTAGTCATAAATATCCAAAGCAACATGTGAGTCTCTGAAGTAATTACATATTTGTATCATTCCAAAGGCTCCACTGTAAACCATATTGATTTGTGATCATTCTCATACTGGTCAACAATCCCCCGTTATGTTTATAGCTGAAACCACTGACCTCATTTGATGTCATGTATTATGACTTTTGTTTGTCTAAACTGTCTGTTACTAAAACACTTGAGATTATCATCATGGAAGAAGCCAAGAACCTAGAAATTCTTGCACCAAATGTATGAAAGACTTCACATCAGCAGTATAGTCTCTTTACAAGTTTTCTCCAGCTGTCTAACTGGTAGTTTACCTGTCTGTCTTACATCTGTGCAGCTTACAAGGGAAGAGGGGCTCCCCTCTCCATGTACCCTCTTAGAAACGTCAAGACAAATTAGCTTGCTCCGAGCCAAAAGAGTCTGCCATGTTTAATGAGTTCCTCGGAAGAACAAATAAATGTTTATGGAGAACCACTGCTTAACATAGCTGATCTTCCCTTCCCTGGCTGTGTCATGAAAACACGAGCTGTTGTCAGGGAGATCCCCCTCTCTGCTTAATGAGTGGGGTCTTTGTCTGCGCTTTAGGCTTCAGGTTAAAACTTTTCATCACCCTTTACTATGCATTCATTTCTTGGCACCGATAACATCTCATCAGACGCTCTGACCAACTCTCATTTAGAAGTATAGGCCTCTTGAAACAGTCGGAGCCAAAGTCAAGATCAAGGGCAGGAACGGGAACATTTCCAGAACTTTGTCATGTCATTACTGACTTCAGCTAACGTTCAAGCTGACATGACTTTAAAGTCTGACTGTTGAAAACCTATGTCCATATTTCACTTTATTTAGGCTTAGATCTTACATACATTCAGTGCTTTCACTAGGAATGATTCTATTCATGATACAAAAGTTCTGTAAACTTTTTGATCATCAAAAGTTGAAGACATTAGCATTTTTTATACTGCACAGTGACATGAGATAAACCTGCGTTTGCTACTGATTTGAAACAAGACTCTAGTCGATCGCTATGACCTGCAAGGCAAGGGTCACATGACTGATGTGAACAGCTGAAGAAGACAAGAAGACTAGTTTTTGGTAGACTTGCATGCTTGTTAGGTCCTATTGTGCAAGAAGGGAAACTATGGAGAAGCACATAACACAACAGTCATTGGAAAATTTGTAAAACTGTATGAGTGCTCAGATGAGTGTGGTGCAGTGCCAGAGACTGAAAGAAACTGTAGATACAAGTAGTTTAATATTAGTTTCCTTTGCAGGATGCAGGAGAAGTGGAACAACTTGGATGGGTGTAAAATTACACTGCTTCATCCAGTGTGCCATTTGTATCTGTACTGAAAGTCAGCAGTTTTGTTATGGATGTTGTTTTATGGAGGTTGTGAGCATTTGTTTTGGTTGACCACCATCTGTGACTCCACGCTGACTAGAAACTTTCCAGCTAGTAGGGATTATTTCAACTTCAAAACACAGCTTATGAGACTTCATTGTGCCTTCTGAGTTTTCCCTTTTGCCACGTGAGAACTCAAAATTCAGACTCTTCTTTGTGGTGTCTTCATTTTCAAGTTGCTGCTGCTCTCCAGCTGTGTTGCCACCCGTGGTGAAAATGCCTGACTTATACACAGTGATCGTGTCGTGTGGGATCGGACCCAAGTGGTATATTTCTCTATGAATGCCAAACACTGTCTCCTTCATTACATTCATATGCGACCAATTTTCTTTGTCTTCTGGGGGACATTTTCTTTTGTAGCAGCGTGACGTTCTTACACTGCAGAGAAAGGTCGCAGAGAGGACGGCGGGGTGAGTTCTTGGACGTACAAAGCATAAGACTGACACCAGAGACTTATTCATCTCTGTTGAAACATATTGATATAAATGAGTGAAACAAAAGTGATTTGTTTACATTTTCGCAGACTGGCATCATTAAAAATGTGCCGAACTGGCTATTGGCAGTTTCTGTCTACAGACTATCACTGTTACTTTGATACTGTAGAAAACGTAAACGTGACGATTCTCTGGCACACTCTCAGGAGTCTTTTCTCTGTGGCTTCAAAGTGGATTTATGGACTTACAACGAACATCAGAGACAATAATATCCTCAGGAAGTGTGCGTTAGACTGAATAATACTTGATGTGTGTTTCATGTCTGCGTGTTGAGATTCACCTGAGATATGCCTCAGGGAGTGAGTGTGATTTTTGACTCAAACTCAACTCATGCACTGTGTTTGCCTCACAGCAGAATGTCCACGTTTAACGCAAAAGACATCCTGTAATTTCACGATGGTTAAAATGCTGCTTTGGACGCTGAGCTAAATTCCTGAGGAGCACGGTGGATATTTCATTCCTCTCTACACCTGCAATGTTAATCCTGTCTGAATGGGACTCAACAACAGTGACACAACACAAGGACAAAGTAAGTTTTAATGATCATAATTTTGGAAATAGCTCACTTTTGATTAGTTAAAACAGTGTAAATGAACAAATATTACATATGTAAATCTGTTGAGAAATGGTTTTGAGATAGACGTGTTAGCAGGGCCTTTCATGTTTGTCTCAACCACTTGTTTATCAAAGTCATATCTAAGTTATAGACTTATACTTATTACTGTTATTTGTCATATTCATATTTCTGACCACCTCCTGTTTGGTCAGAGTTTGAAACTATAAGCATGTAATTTCATTCAAACATAAAAGCAGTGATTAATAATTAATATCTTAGTGTCAATACCTTTGGCAGATGCTTCTGTAGGTTCTGTTTTACTATATTTTACTGTAAGTATTCATTGGAGTGCGTGATTCAACAGGTTCAGTCCAGTTCTAAAATTCCTCCAGTCAGAGCTGTCTTCCTCAGAAGGAAATGGTTGATTTGTCACATGTCCAAAGCGTCGACACAGATGTTGGAGAGCTTCCACTGCTCTGAGAAGATTCTTGCATATCTTCATAAATCAACTGCTGACTCAACTCTGTTACCTCCTCGCTTACAGTGCATCTCTTCGATATGTGAATCCCAAAACAGATTAGTGTTTTGTCTCATCATTGTCTGCATGCTCTGATACTCAGAGGCAGACTGTCTGACAGCTGGCAGATGGAAATTGTGATGGAGCACCTGGAGGCCACGTGTTGCCTGGATTGGAGCTGGAAAGTGGATTTTTTTTTTTTTTTTTGAAGAATTTGTGATACTGCAAAAGAATAGTTTATCTCCCAAAAAACATGCTTTATTTCTCACTTTGGATTTCGGGTCCATTTGGTGCCTGATAACCTTTTTCATCCTTTTTCTTCAACTTTCAAACCCTTGCTTCCTCCCATACACTGTGACAGAATCACTGTGTCAGGTTTTTCATGGTACAATTAGTATAAACTGTGGCCAGTTTTACAGTGTGGGCTGGCATTGCCTCACCCACCTCACCACCAACTGTTCAGCCTCTAATGCTGTGTGGGGTCCGCCAGCATGAAACCCTGCTGAACGGATGGGGGGGTGGTGTGAATGTGCAGGTTAAAAGGTGCTTTCTTTCCAGCAGTGAGAAATCACATGCAGCCGCTTGACTTGTGCAGCAAATTCATCGATTTTGCTTTACACACAAGATGTGTGAAATTGCTTGTGCGGTTTCCTGGAACTGCAATAAACAAAAAAAATAAATAAATAAACACAAGAATAAATAAATAAATCACCAGATCATCAAATCCCGTGTTGAAAACAGTTCTGTGCTTGAATCTGGATTTAATTTAGATGATGCAAAGATCAGGTTCAAATATTACTATTAATGCATCTAAGTAATGTAATCATGACTCTCAGACCTTAACTGAATGCCTGGTATTGATTTGTCAGCAACGCTTTAACTGCTGACATATGGAGAGAAAATGCAGCTGCCAGTCATGGGCCAACCCTTGAACCAAAGAATGTTTCACCCATGTGTCCTGCAAATAATGTTCATATGCAGCTATCATGCAGCAGGGATTTACATACTGTTTGTGTGTGCTAAGTGGTGCCCCATGAAAAGACACCACACTGGATCCCACCACCACAGGCCATGCCATCCCTGAAAATACTGTGCAGACATACATGCATCATTCTGCATATGGTAGAATTCACTGCTTGATGCAAGACTGATACCCTCTATCAAAAATGTGCTAAAGGCCATCGTTTACACTTTAAATCTAATTTTATTGAATGGAAAATTCTCTCAACATTATTGAATAACTTGAATCAGATCCTTAGAGTTGTCCTAACTTTCTTCTCACACGACGCCCCTGCTAAGTGGTGCACTATTGACTAAGGCTGCCAAGCCTTAACTCAGGGGTCATATGTCTTATGCAAGAGAAAGTTTGTTCACATATGTGCAATCAGTAATGACAGATGCCAGCACGCCATAGTTTTACATTTTGTGTAAGGTGTGTGTTTGTATGGGTGCACGCATGTGTGTAAATAGATCAGGGAGGAGGATTTTTATCCATGGAGAACGACATCTGTACTGTACTGTGACCAAATGAATTTCCTTTCTGGGAAAATAAAGTTGAAGTTGAATTTTTTCCTCATATTTACTCAGGTTAGTGCCTAAACACAACAGGTGGTTTAAACTGCTGGGCAAACATCAAATGTAAGCCTCTGTATAATTTCATGATGGGCATCATGCTCATCACAACTTAAGAAGAATACATAAGATAATTAACAAAATGTACATCTGGAAAAATAGAAGAGATTCTTTTGAATGTCCTATGAAGAAAGAGGACACACTACTGAGCTTGTTTTTGACCTTGGGAGGTTGTTGGGAAGGTTGCTGGTCATGGAGGCTACAAATGGACCTGAGCTTTGGTCAGGCCTGCCGTGCAAGTCCAACCAAGAACCAGAAAATAAGAGGCCTAAAATAGAGTAAAGGACTGCAATTCTGTCAATGAGCCGTGTTGTGTGAGTAAAAATAATCCAGTAGGAAAATATAATCAAAGGGCTCTCCAATGCTTATTCCTATTTGACTCCATTCAAGTCAAAATAAAAAAACTGTGAGAGGAAAGCTTTGGATTTCCCACAGCGTTCGCAATACCTTTAGGAGAGAGTGGCTCTGAACAAGTGACATACTGAAGGCAAAGGTGGAATTGTTTTAAGCAAAGATGAAAGCTGAAGAAAACCAGGGGGAAGTAAAAGTGACCATAAGAAAAAAAAAATTGAATTAAATTCTACTATTTAACTCTAATAAATCTGATTTACTTACATGGTCTGCAGCCAAAACCTCAAAAATTAACCTCTAGAAATTTTGTAAAACTGACAACAGTTTATGAATGCAAATACACTCAGACGCAAAATGAGAAAAATCTAAAATTCAATGAATTAGAAGGACAATGCGAAGGAATCAGGACAAAACAATGGAAGCAGCAGTCGGACACTAAAATAGAAGGACAAAGTACTGTACAGGGTGAGGGTTGCGGTCGAGTTGGTGGATGGGCAGATACATTGTCCTTTAATTCACAACTTTTACAGAAAAGACACCGTGAGTCAAGTTTTAATTTCTAGCTAAAGGTTTTGTTGTCTCACTATAACCAAAGCCTCTCCCTAACCTTAGCCAAAATTGTTTTAGTTGCCTAAGCATAACCAGAGCCTCGCCTGAGCCATAAATATAGTTGTTTTAGTTGTCCAGCCTTAACCCAAACTACAGCCAGAGTTCATTTACTTCACTCGTCTGAATTTGGGGTTTCAACGTAAAAAAAGAAACAGACATTCTACTTGCTTGCAGCAACACATCATTTACATTTCAGACTGTGGTTTCATTATTTTATGAGGCTTTTTAAAAATCATTTGTGTTCCTTAGCATGAGAAGCTTTGCTAGGAAAAAAAGGGGGTCATTGTTGATTAGTTACCAAAGGTTTTTTTGTTTTTTTTGGAGTCTGAAATTTATTCAAAAATATATCCAAATTTTACAAACATATGTCCGTCAAAAGGATACATTTACACAGGCTTTTTTCAGTGCCAGTGAGTTAACATTAGTTTCTGATTTATATCAGCAGCTCAGATTAACTGTAAGAAGGCCATCCACCTGACAGCAGATACAGATAGTTGACATTAGATCCACTGATTAACTTGATGACACTTTGCACAACCAGCACCAGCCTGCTGCTAAATAACCACAGGCATGTGGTCTTTATAGCTATTGCAAAACTTCCTAACACGCCTTCTGACAATACATGTTAATAGAGTTGTCCTGTTCCCATGGACTTCCTGGGTACACCTCCTGACACCAAAATACTAAATGTTTGCTGCCTCTCCATCTGCATTGTGTGTAAAGTACACAGCTTTTCACCCTGTTCCAGTCACTAAATCACTGGAAACAACATCCAGTATGAATGTGGCAGATGTCATGGGAGGAAAATGACATGAGCTGGCCAGCATTGCTAAAACAAAGCACATTGATGTATTAAATGTATTAAACAAATGTATTAAAGAGAAAAACTGCCAAGGGGCCAAGAATAAATGAATGAATGCAATCATCTAAATATGTGAACATACAGTGTTACTAACTTAACTACATTTCCCAGCACCATTGGGGTTTCAGAGCTATTTAATGTGAAGGGGAAAAAGTGTTTTGGGGGAACTGCACATGACCAGCAGTTCTGACTGTGACCACTATGCCCACATTACAAGCAAGAATAAAAAACCTGTTGTGCATTCAAAACATACCAATTGTCTCGACTAAGCTGCTTTAGCTAAGTAGAGTGAGGATCAGTGTCAACACGGATAGAGCAGCGAATTCTGCACACTAATGCTCCTGATGTTTGTGTTTCATGACAAGACTGATATCTGCAGATAGCTGGCTAGCAAGCGTTAGCTGAACAGCGGCAGGTCTATATGGTTAATTAATGGCAGCACAAAATTATACGTGCATTCATTTGTTATATTAATTAACAGCAGATGCTTCTTGATGTGAAGTAGCTTCAGTGTGTTAAGCTATGTTTTCTGAGTAGCTTGTAGTTTAGCTAGCAAAACTTTGGTGTTGCTTAACTCAGTGTATTGACATTTATTCACTTAACATTTATTCAGGAACATACAGTATACACCCCCCAGCTGCTGCCACTTGGGGAGGTCTTTATTCCACATTTTTCATAGTTTTTTTTCCACACACTTCCTATTCTACTGTGAACACAGTGTGGCACCTTGGCCCACAAAGTTTGTGAGAGTGTACTAAATCTGCATGGCGCTCTAATGAGGGAAGACCACCCCTGAAAGACCCTGCTATGCCATTAAGTCCCCCTCCATATGTAAAACCTCACAAAGGTGCATTGTTGCAGTGTATTTCACAAGGAACTGTATAATCAAAACAATTATTACAGCTGCTTGGCCCAGATTCTCTGATTAAACACGTTCATCACATTAAGTGTATTTACATGGCTAATGAATTTTCCACAGTTGATTACATTGCACTTGAAAGTGTGCATGTGGCTTACATTTTGGTGGAATTGAAAGCCATATCCCACATCTCAGGTATGTGTAGAGTGTGAATGTGTGAAAGTTTTGACATGTCCTAATAGGTCAAATGATTTAGCACGGGCCTAATTTGTTGAACGACAATTAACTTTACCTCCGCACAGACTTGCAGGAGATGTAATCTACACGTGGTAGCGATGATTTCATCCAATAACCTTTCAAAATACCTGCATTATCGCTGCAAGACTTCAAAGACCTATACTTTGTCAATCCCGTGATCTATACTGCTCTCCACTAACATCAAACTGGACTCTGATGAATTGATATGGCTGTAAAAGAAGGTTTTAGGCAAAGCGTAAACGGCCCGACATCTGTGCTCAATCTTCACTGTGGCGTGTAATGAGGATCACAGGGCCTTTGTTCTCTCCTTCTAGAGAGAAGGAGCCAGGGCCTGAAGCTCAGGTAAGCCTCTGTATGTGCCTTAGAGCTAATGGAAAACATTAGTGAAAGGCTGTGGAGAATTGAGGCTCTGCCACTGAACTGGGGGTCTTACTGCTGGCCTTTAAACCATGTGGTTGGATCATCAAGACCCGCCTCTGTCCAAAGAGTTGGAGTCTCCCACAGATAAAAGCAAAGAGTACAGCCTAAGCCTTGACCTCAGTGTGACATACTTTCACATATACACAGCAACTTTGACCTGTTCGCGGCTAAAACTGTTGAATGCTTCAAGGTCAAGGTCAGTAGGTCAGCTTCAGTACAGTCTGAGGTTTTAAACATCATTTGAACATTCCATTAAAAATTGTCAAAGTTAGCAAATTTACAAAATTTAAAGAAAGCACCTATTGCAATTCTTTAATGTAAAAGGTATAAATAACCATATAATTCTAAGTAGATAAACCAAGAAATAGTCGCACACATAACCCCTTGTATGTGCCAGATTGTGCTCGATTATGTGAGGCTTCTGGCCGGCATTACTTACTGGAGTCTTCAGTGAAACTAAAACTTGTTTTCTGATAAATGAGATATAATAGTGTTGTTAGCTGGATTTTGTTACCTTTTAGATAGAAACAGGCTGGAGACTACTTGTTTCCAGTTTTTATGCTGAGATAAGTATAATTCAGTACTCACTGTATTGAATTATACATATTTAGGTGACAGACATGAGAGATTCTTACTTTTAGCAAAAAAGCTAATTACCATATTTACCAAAATGCCTCAAGATTTACTGGTGTGCATAACTGAATTTTAATGCAAATTTATTTTGGTTTGTTTGTCAGACTTCTCTTGTAATTAAGACTTTAGGTTCTTGAAACTGAACAACCTTTTCATGTGGTGCTGCTGTTATTTTGTCCATACCACAGGAGCTTATGTGCAGGGGCAGTCTTCTCAATGCAGCTGCTTACATAAAGCAAAGATGCTCTGTAACACTTTTTCACCAACGGGCACTCAGCACTTGGGTGGTTGTCGGTCAGCGGTATAGATGGTGAAGGACTCTGAATCAGCACTGTGTCTTTTTTAAAGGAACCACTTAGAGCTGTGAAATGTTGAAGCCTGTGTTTTTCAGTTGAGGTCAGAAGAGGATAAACATTAAAAAAAAAAAAACCTTCAGATTTTCATGAAAAAAAAGTATAAAATAAATAAATAAAACACTGCTTTTTATCTTCATTGAGCATTTTAGCTATTTCCTCTAGTCAGTCATCAACCTTTCCAGCCACAGCAGGTCGTTATTTGCAACAAAAAAATTCTGATAAAGCCACTGCATGCTACCTGCTCAGCACCAAACAGTAGACAGCAGACAAGGTTGGCAGCTAGCTGCCAACTCTACAGAGCCTTTTAACCTCTTGTATTGTTTAGAATTGAATTGTATTGGTTTTCTAGACCACTAAATCTGCTCTTATTACTTTTGTTTCCAGCTGCAGCTGACAGCTGTTTTTGGTGAAAAGGCTCTGATAACTTACAGTAAACTTCCTGCCCAGCTTTCTTTTTTTAATGTCCTTTGATTCCAGTTTGATGTGTTCAAAGACAACAAGAATTCAGATCCAGACAACATCAAAACAGAACAAATTGTCCATGTTTTTAATGTAGACCTTTGTTTTATAGTCGTAGTAGTTGTGTTGTGGGTTGATGAATAAAATTCAGTATTAGCACATAAAAAGCCTGATGTCAAAGCTGCCGTTATACCTAACTCTACTTTCTGGCAATGTTGGAATGAAGCAGTTTCAAATGTATTTTTTACAGCCTGCTTTGGTCAAATCTGTAAAGAAACCTGACAATAACAAGGAAAAAAAACCTAAACAAAACTGGGTTTTCACTGGCTTAGGTGGATTGAATCATCAGGATGGCCGATTTTGACAGCACTAAAATTACAGCCATGCTCTGGTAATGATTACATTACTCCACCTGCCTCTATAAAACTAATCATATTTGAACAGAGCTGTAATCTGATAGAGTCCTCAAAGCCAGTGGCTGGGGAGCTGCAACAATACAAACCACGCAGGTGGATACAATATCAGAGCTCAGGAGGTGTTTTCAGTAATAAGCTGGAAATCCTGACACAAGCCACATCCTATCCCCTGGAGATGGGCCAGAAGCAGTGCTTCAAAGGCCCAGGCAGGTGTGCACAGATCAGCCTCCAGCATCAGCTACCCAATACAGGGGTGGAGCTGGAGCTGCACGAGGTCTAACTAGACCTGTTGGTTGTTGCCAAACAGAAAAGTGCTTTACCCCTAATGAAGCATTCATTAGTTTTTACTGCCATTACACCTCATAAAGCATGTTTTGATCTCTACTGATCATGTGGTGTGAATTCCAAGTAAAAGCCACTCACTCTGTGTTAGTTCTTTTTCAATTAATGACTTTACACTGGACTTGTGCGTGTTCCGGTGCGATAATGTTACCAGATATTAAAATTAATTCAATATGTGATGTTTGTGTGATAAGATTTCATAAAGCCTCTTCAACAGTGTGCTTCTATAATGTGATCTGGGTATAAAAGTGGCACTAATGACCTCACAGTGAGTGAGATAGATGGATGAACCCCATTGAAATGGTTGCATTTATTGTACACCTATTCAAAGTATGTGATCAGCTTTCATTGATGAAGCCTTCAACAGGTAGAACTAAGCAGACAAACCTTTTAGAACAGTTTGAGCTGGCATGACACAATATACTGCCATCTGAAACTGTTCCTAAATCAAATCCTATATTTTAACCCATTTTTAACAAGTATCTGAATAGAGGATAAGTAGTTGTACACAATTTTTTTTTTACTCTAACAATAAAATGAAAGCAAAAGTAGCAACTTACTGTCATTGTCAACATGATTGATTCCAACCGTCCTTTAAAAAATCATCACTACAATCTTCAAATCATCAGAGACGTTTTGTCTTAAAAAGAGCCAGTAATCTGAACACGAGAGAATTAAATTGTGAGTAACTTTTCTTGCATTCTTGTTTAATTTTGGTTTATTACTTAAGGAAGCAACACTGCAAAAACATCACCAACCAATCAAAGTCTTGGTCTGCATCAAACTTATTCCATCAGTTCTGGCAGCTGCCTTTGCACTGGCTGTGTATAATTCATTATGAGGGTAAATATATTTGGGGACATACAGTGTTCTACTCTGGGATAGAATTTTAATTTCAAAGATGGTGGGAACTCAGTTAGTGCAAGCAAATTTTTTCAGACACCCCTGTCCAAGGTAGAACAAAACACAACCATGTTAAATAATTTTGATATGTCTTCTTCATGAAATGATATGGTCACAAAAACATCAGGTATCAAGAGGTATCAGCGAGCATCAGGTGAAGGGTAGTAGACCTATGGTCTATAGGCAGTAGTTTTGTAGTGCTCGCTTGAAGGAGGGTAAACAAAAATCACCTGATTTCCTGTAATAAAATGAAATGAAACATTCTCTTATTGGTGGTTGTTGTTAAAGGAAAACTCATGCAGCAGCATCACAGCACAAGCGAAGTAAGGTGGAGGTAGGCTGTGTGGATGAATTCCTTGAGAGTGACTGTTGTATTCAGTGTGTTTCATACATATACACATTTTGTAGTATTATGGCATACTGTGGATGATATGGGAGGAACATAAAAACAACATAGGCTCTAAAATAGGGTCTTGAGGAACTCCACTGATAATTAGTGTTTCAGGAGAACAGTTGCACTTGTGACCATAGTGCAACTTGTGAACAGTTGCACTGTGGTCCTGTACCTGTCTTAGAACTCATCCATCTGTGTCTGGATGAGATATTGATGTGAGGATGAGAAAAAGTTAGTTCAGTACTAGGTAACTGAGAGGAAACTGTGGTGGAGTTGAGGTATACTCTGAACAGGACCACTGCCTGTGAACATGTCCATAACACTGTACAAAGCAGAATAAAACAAGGGGAGTGATTTAGGTGACAGTCAGCTAATAAAAAAAAAAAAGAAAGAAAGAAAGAAAGAAAAATGCTCTCAATGATGAGGAATTGACTCAAGACACTGATACCGTTTGTCTCTCTTATGTCAGGATTATTAATAGGTCACCACCGCCAAGCAAGTTTGCTACAAAGGCTTTGAGGAAACAAGGAACACATTCAAGCATTATCCTGAGGAAATCGTAGATGCTCCCATTGTCCAGTGCAGAGACACTTGTGGTATGATAATATGATAAATGCCCATGATACGTCAAATGTGTTCAAGGAAGTCTGGCAGGAAAAATAAATTTCCTGGATTCAAATGTGTAAATGGTGCATGTCCTAACTCGCTGGAACATGCCCTCTTTTTAAACTGTGGCTAGCGGCTGGTTTTCGTTATATCTTAGTTGGCTTCAAACACATGAAAACACAAAACAAAAATAAAGGAAAGAAACAAGACATGACAGTGCAGTGTGCTGTGCTGTTACTGTAAAGCAGAAACTAAAATATATTCATGACCTTTGTAAATGAAAGAATGATAAAAGAGAGGGTCGGAGAAGAAGAGAGGGAGCATACGACGGATAGAAAAGGGTCCGATTCACAGAGGGGAGAGGAATTATAAAAATGCACTAGTATGGAAAAATCACTGTAGGAAGGAAAGAAGGGAGGGTAGAGGAAGGATACAGAAAGGATGGAGAGATGGAGATGGGAGTACAGAGGGGCTAGGAAAGGGAGGAAGGAAGATGGATAAAAATGAGTAGGAGATCTTAAGAGGAGTTGGGGAGCATAAAGGATGGAAGAATGTCAATAGTGCATGTGTCTGTGTGTCATTTAAATAAAAGTCAATAAAATATGAACAAACTACTTTGTGTTTCTAATTACATCACATTCAGTTTTATCATCAACACACTTATTGCAGTTCAACAGACTGGAAATGACACAGAGCGTCAGCTAACAATCAGGAGAGAGCACAATAACAGCTAATACAGACCTCACAGTACAAACTGAAACAAATTGGAAACAGAATATCCTATATCAATAGAACCTAAAGTTAGAACAATAATTTGCTATGGTTTCTTCTGTTAAACATGCACATAATTCAATCATAAAATCACTCAATGGGTAAACATACAGCTTTAAGACAGAGTCAGCAACAGTCTAACTAAACAATAACTACAACAGTAAATATTAGTCATATTAGTATCACATCTTATGTCATATAAATCGACTCAGTTTGACCTTATTTACTATACAATGGAGAAGTTCTGGCTAATTTAATCCTGTTAATGACACCAAATTACAGCCAAAATCTGAGCCCTAAATAAAAGACAATACAAAGAATTAAACACTAAAGTACAAGATTTTCTTCATCCAAGTGACAAAATTAAATGAGAAACAAAAGAAACAGAAAAGGGACAAAGAAATCCTTTGACTTCAACCTGTATTATTATTATTATTATTTTTATTTTATTATTATTTTTTTAAAGATACCATTTCCTTTATAAAAAAACAAACAAAAAAAAACCCAAAACAAAAAAACACAGATACCAGCACATGTTCAGACAGTTTCTCCAGGGTATGGGTATGTCAATTGTATGTATGTATGTCAATAGCACGTAGCTCAGTAGGAGCAAATTAATCATCGTAAAACCTGGTAAACTTAAAATCTATTAGGTTTTCTGGCCCTGTCCACCACGCAATATAAAAAAAAACAAAAAAAAAAACCCACCTACGCTTAAGCTTGACCCAAATAACCCCACGTCGCTTCACACTGCAGTAAATCTTGTCCGCGATTGACCGTACGTAGCGCTTTACAGGGGCAGGAAAAATTCCCCTGACGGGAGGCCTCCCTGTGTGCCGATGCCAAAAAAAAAACTAAACGTAAGAATCGCAAAACTTTTCCTCACCAGACCTACTTCAACCCAGAAAGGTCCTACTCCAGTCTCCCTTTGGAATGAAACTTGGCAGAGAGACCAGCCAGTGTTTGACCTCAAAGTCCAACTCACCCTCCCTGTACAATAAAGCTTCTATCAAAATTTGGGTGGTGATGATGAACAGCAATGAAACTATGCTCAGGACACAGGCTGAATACTATAAAAACAACTCTTACTTTGGAGGATCCCCAATCGACCTGCCTGTGTTCCTCCACCATCTAATGATGGAAAACTTACTGAAAACTTAATGACCCAACAATGATTTTACTCAATATCAAAAAATGTGATCACAAATGTATCTCACATGTCACTATAGATTTTAAATGCATTCATAAAACATCATTCATGGGCTGAATAACTGCTTGAGAAAGTCAACATCAGAAACACATTTACAACCAATTCATCAGAACACAACAGCAATGTTCTATCAATAACTATTTAAACCAGTCTCCTTGTTCACACTCTACCTTTTTACCTCACCAGTAATAACTTCTATATACAGTAGACTTATGATGTACATATATAAATCTGAAGACATGTTTTTATCTTTTCTGATATTGGGGTATATGTATATTCTAAGGGGTGGGTATTGTAGTTTTTTTTATTCTATTTGTTATTTTGAATTTAAATTTATCTAAAAGAAAATGTTTTTATCTTACTTCTGTCTTCCAACTCTTCTGCATACTACGTTGCATTTTCTTCATTTTAAATTGGGAGTTTGATTGTAACTAAAGAATTTCCCTCCAGGGATAGTAAAGTTTCTCTGATTCTGACACATACAAAGAAGATTGTGTTTGTTTCTGAATCCAACAAAAAAACAAAAAAAAAAAAACACAGCTGGAAAATTCATTCATAACACGTGACCTATGAGCTGAATAACCACTTGAGAAAACCAACATCACAGATCCAGCTGTGTTTCGTTTGCACTTTTTTTTTTTTGCTGCCTTCACATACTGTTGTGGAACAGTCCAGTGCATCCATCCCTGAAGGGTGGAAAGTCTGCTGGGAGACCCCGATCTCATCTATCCATCAGTCCATTAACTCAAAACTTCATCACAATCCAGTTCTGTGTTGCCTGTGGAACTCTTCAGCATGTTCTGCTGTGGTCTTCTGATCTTTGCAAACCCTTCCACAGAGGCTCAGCTGTAATTAGCAGGTCCAATGTCCTGACGTACATGGAGACAGTCTGAGAAGACACTATTGTCTCCTACTGCACTTTACATCTTTTGCAGACTAATCAAATCAACAATCAACTAATAAATAACATGACAGATATATGAAAAAGATGCTAAAGGACAGAACTGACAGCATCAACTGACCACAAGGCAACGTGTGCAACAGACAATGTAAAAGTAAATAGCATGGATAAAGAGAGTACCACCATCACTGGAAGTTCAGCCACAGAATAAGGCCTCAGTTCACTCATAATCGAGCTACAGCAGCTACAGAATCATTTAAGCAGAATTTATGGTCTGTCCAAACTTCAACATGTCTTCCTCACTCTGTACCTTCAAACACTGGAACGAGGCCTTAACTGTCTTCCCCTCTAGTGTCTTTGACATGGTTTTTAAAACATAGTGAAAGATCCTACTTAAAGACAAAGCCTGTTATCCTACAGACCTTCTCTTCAATTCAGCCCATGACAATGTCTCATTTCAAGTATGTCAATAGCACATAGTTCAGTAGGAGCAAATGAATCATTATTGTTCAACATGGTAAACTTGACACATCTATTAGGTTTTCACAGTGATCACTGCGTTCATCATCACCAGTAGATGGAAAATTAAGCAAATATACCCAAACTGGGTGCATGTTTACAGAGGTCAGAGCTATCGGAGTCGTCTCTCTGCCAGGCTTCCTTCCCTTGCCCTGTCCACCACGCAATATATAAAAAAAAAGGTACGAACCCATCTACACTTAAACCTGACCCAAATAACCACACGTCGCTTGATATTACAGTGAATCTGGTCCGCGATTGACCGTACGTAGCGCTTTACAGGGGCGGGAAAAATTCCCCTGACGGGAGGCCACCCTATGTGCCGACGCCAAAAAAAAAAAAAAAAACGTAAGAATCGCAAAACTTTTCCTCACCAGACCTGTATATACACACACATATATACATATATACATATATATATATATATATATATATACACATACACATATATACATAT
>JBBMJY010000005.1:17819851-17861434 GCA_037833715.1 Toxotes lorentzi
CACACACACACACACACACACACACACACACACACACACACACACACACACACACACACACACACACACTGTATATACAGATTAATACACGCACCTGTTCACCATTAAGTTCTACTTTTACTTCTCATTAGCAGTTTAGCTATTCAGGGGTTAGGTGTGTTCAGGGACACTGAGGGAAATACAATGTTTTTGGATGTTACCATGGAAACTGATAAAGTCCTCAGACCCTTGGATCAAAGTGAACATGATTTTCTGTGACAAGACATTAAAGATAGATAGGCAGACAGAAGGCCACACATTGATCACATTCAATTTGAAGGTTAGCACAGTTACAGCATCGCATGAGGTTTTATTTTGTATCTGTAAAGTTTCTATTGCATTTCCATTATCTACTTTCCTGTTGCATGAAATGAATTTGTACTGCTGTCCTTGTTTGTACTTTGGAGTGATTCATCGCCTTGTGTAAATGAGTGTTGTATAAATCTAATAAAGAAAAGCCTGTCAAGGTTATGCTGAAGTTATCTAGGCAGTAATAATAAAGCTTTTTCTTCCTCCTGTTTTGAGGTGATTTTTAAAGTAAATTTTCCATTGAAAAACATGTAAAAACCTTTGTTTACATTGTACATTTATGTTTATACTTCAGGGTAATGTGAGGTATTTCTTATCCTGGGATGACTGAGAGAAAGCCATTCATGTGTCTCTGGAAGCTGCTGTCTTGTCTCCAATCTCCAATCTAATCATACACCGATCTACAGTCCACAAAACCAGTTAATGTTGTGGCTGAGTGTTATATGTGTTTATATAGATGGTTAACAACCTTTCTGTGTAGTGTACCTGACAATAGGCAAGAGGTGGGGTACACCCTGCCACCACAAGTCACACCTGTTCAACAGAAATGTAATGTGTTCTGACAATATAAAGGATTTTTTATTATCTGTACCACATCACATTCACACACATTTGCACTCTCTCTCTCTCTCCCTCTCTGTAAACATTGACTGAGGAGGACATATTGCATGTACAGAGGGAAACGGGGTCAGTTAATACCAATGCGAACTACACACCAGCATCTCACAGGCCATCTGGATGCTTGCACAGTGCAGTGAACTTACACCCATTCTATCTTGGTGCTTGTTAGTGTTACAAAGTCAATAAATTTCCTTCATCCATTTTAGTCTGTTGACTGCAGAGACTGCCACATGGAAAGTTGAATCTGCAAACATGATGGCAGATGGTTTTTGTTATTGTCTTGACCTCAAATTACATAAGTTTGTTGATTTTGTCTATTTTGAAGCTAAAAGGTGATGGAGAACTTTGGAATCAGAGTTGAATTGCAGAACAGCATCTTACAAAATACAGCAAACAAAATATGTTCTTTTAAACACACAACGTATCTGGCCTTCTTGTTCTGTGTAAACAAGCACTGTTTCAAAATGACACCGGTATATGATAGTTTGACGTTTATGTATCCGCTTTAATTAACAGTTTGTTTGCCTTCTCTTAAACCCACAAAGGCACCGAGCTCCTCCAGTGCTGGAAACCTGCACCCAACTGATAACTTGTAATTTCTCTCATAATTGCTGACATAACATTGTAGTAGGCTTGTTAATTTGTTTGAATGGGTGGATGTTAAGTTTCTCTTAAAGCCACAGTGTGTATGCTGTTGAATCAGTGTTCTGATTAAACACTTCAAACACTGCAATTAAAAGAAAAGAATCAATGAGAACTCTGTTCTATCTCAAAAAATATGGAAAGATAATTAGTAAAATAAAAGAGCTGTTAAATCATAGCATTCACTTACATTCTGAACAATCTATAAAAGTGCTGAGCTGAATTTGAACAAAGTGTCAGCATCATGTGTTCCAGTAATTTCAGTCTGTCTCTTATTCCTTAGAATTGTCCTCCCTCCTCCATAGAATAATCTGATGCAGCACTAATTCAAATGCCTGTAGAGAAATGGTAGGCAAGGAGAGACCTGCTGGACAAACATGTCCTCCACCAAAAGTTTTCAATCCTCTATTTATAATATTTTCTTGTTTCCTTAAAGTAAACATGTACATTTTGTTAATTTCAAGTGAATTCAACTTAGAGTGCCTAGTTTTAATTTTCAGAGCACTTCTGAAGTTATGAAAAGGAAGTCTTCTGACTTGAATGAGATGAAAGAAATTTAATGTAACAGTGAGTCATTTATAGAAACAGTTTGTCTGTAATAATGTGGATTTGGGCCACATCCCCAGTTTCTCCTGTCCACATGTCAAAGTGTCCATGGACAAGACACTGAACTCTAAATTGCTCTTCATGGTCAGATCAGTGCACAGTTATCTCACTGCCATCAGTGTGGGAGTGTGTGTCAATGGGTGACTTACTCGCAAATTGTAAAGCAATTTGGATGAAAGCAAAATATAAATGCAGCCATTAACGAGAGCCTTATAGCAATATTATCCTAATGAGACCTATTTTAATTAGTTTCATAGATCTCAGAAGTGTCATGTTTTTAAAAGGAAGGACGACTTTGCTGTGAAGAACATATGCTTTCCAAGCAATGAGGTAAAAAGTAGAGAGAAAATCCTGTCTGACCTCAGGGTGGAATGAACAGCTCCATCAAAACTCCAAACCCGAAATGAGCAGATCTCATGAAGTCCTCAGATTTTGTTAGTCCTGTTTTTTATTGTGGTGGTCAGGATACATTCTGATCTCTGGAAATGCAGACAACAAGATTGCCATTAAAAAGAAGAAATACCTAAGTGTCAATTTGAAGACATTTTAACAACAATAAAGCCAGTGAGAACAAAAAAGAGAAAAGCAAAAGGAGAAAATAAGGTAAAGAATTGAAACTACACATTCTTGCAGCTTCCACGCTGCCACATCTCAGCCTCTTAAGGCCCCTCAGGTCTACCTAAGGAAGCTGAATGTGGAAGTTAATAGACACTTGGTGTAGAAATCCTGTGTCCATCTGTCGTAATGGTTTTGCTTTCTCCATCAAGCCTCTGATGGCCTCGTTAGCCCCCCACACACAGCTATGATCACAGAATTGTTCCTCAGACTCTTTTCCAACACATATCAGCCATGAAATTGAATCCTGCCATGACATGGTAGGATGCATCTAAAAGGTGTGCGGGGATGAAAAGAAACCCTGGGTGCTGTTGTCAGACATGTCAGCTCCAATACACACACTCACACAGTGATATAACATCATAGCAAACCCTTACAGGATGACACACAACAAATATAATGCTGCAACAAAGAGATGTCAAGAAGATGTGACTGAAACACTAACCCCCAGAGGAAACACAGCGTTTAATTGCCGTTTCTTTTACTATCTGACTGGATTCTTTTTTGATTTAGTATCTTTTCACAGTCTGCATGTGTTCATGTCTCTAAAGTGTTTTGACCAGCCTGAACTGAACATCATAATGGATATCATGAAACACAGGAAAGGACGATGAGACAGGGAAACGTGGTTTACCTTTGCTGGATTCACAGTTATTTATACAATATATTTACTGTATGTATCATCCTTCTGTTTTCCATCATTATTCACTACAACTGTGCATTTTCTGTCTCTAAAGACACATTTTCTATGTTCATAAAACATATACAAAAAAACCATCACACCCAAAACAAATCCATTTTGAGCCTGTGTCGTTTTCATATCTCTAAATTACACTTTTCACATACACTTTGACTTTTATTGCATCATAAATGCAATGATGCACAGATACCATCATGTATCACTTGGACTTACATGTAACATTCCCAGTAAACAAACATCTTTACAAATTTGTACACTCAACATGCTTCCAACAAAATTTTGACCACAATTCAAAAACATTACACGCTTTAAACATGACAGAAAATCTATGGAGCCAGCCAGTATCATGGCAATATGGTGGAGACATGAGACCCGAGCAAACATTTTAACCATGTTATCTAACAGAGTAAACAAGCATGCCACCATTTCTGTTGCTCACGATGGATATTGCTTCTGTAGACAAAGACAAAGTCCATGATGTGTCTCTCTAACATATGTTTGTCTTAGTAATCCCCATGTGGCCAGACAGAGAACTCTTATGAGCTAACTCTGGTATCTGTGAGCGATGTGCAGAGGGAGCAACAACTTGGTAAGTGGAGCTCCACTCAGAACCATCAAGAATAGCAGTCCACTTACGCATGAGCACATCACCATCCAGGCAAAACCCAGCATCGACAGCTGACAGGTCCTGTTTAGGCTTCACAGCTGCATCACATTCAGCTGTGGAACGATTAGCCATCTGAGGTGCCACTATCACCTCATTACCTTGCCTCAGTGGAATTTCAGCCGAAACACTGGGGTTACACAAGGTCAAATCAACAACCTTAGACGAAGCAGATGACTCACACTTCCTCCTCTCACTACCCGCGCTTTCAGACCTGACCTCCAAAGGATCAACAAGCTCTGGCTCAGCTGTCTCTGGAAGATCAACCATAAATGTTTCAGAAGGTCAACAGATTCAGCTTTTTGACTCTCAGGATAGCAGGGGCTGGAGAGGTTGAATCATGGTGGTCATTTGAGTCAGAAGCTACAGGGTTTGTTGGTCACAGCAGGCAAAGGGAACAACTTTATACAAGGAAGGCAACTGTCTCAAATGAGACCGACCCCCTCTACTTGGATGTAGGGGCACAATCCCACTGGTCCAAGTACTGACCACAAATCAAATACACAGTACACAGTGGTGCCTTAAGATGGGAAACTTCACATCCTCGTATTAAGGTGTCATCACCAAGAAAAGTCTCAAAGGAGAAACTCCCTGCAGAAGCATTGATTTTAACGAACACATGTCCCACAAAATGACAGAGAGTAGCCGTCCAAGATAAACAGTTCAAAGCCTGTGGATTCAGAATCCTCTGACCAGCCTGGCTCCTGAACTGGCATGAAGCAGAACCACAGGTTTAGCTTTCTGCTTTTTACATAAAGTAGGGCAGTCAGCTACAATCAAAGGTCTCCTTTCCAAGTTTCCATTTCTAGAACTGGAGGATTCACTACGTAATGCAGAAGGAGTAAAACTGAACATACTCATCAGCTAACACACCAGCTTCTTCCTCAGTTTTTACTCCCCGCCCACTAAAATGAGCAGAAACCAGCTCTGGAACAATTGTTTTCAATTCTTTCAGGCAAAACCAGCTGTTGAAGTAAAGCTGCTCTTTAGTTTCCACTTCCTGGGATGTGCACTAATCTTAGAGTAGGCACGAAAACACTGTCTACAATCTTCTGGCACAAGCTCATTAGCATGCAAAATAGCAGCGTTAACAATGTCATAGTCAGTGTTCTTCTCCAAAGTCAGTAATGAATATGTCTCCTGAGCTTTATCAACCACAACACACTGCAACAGTAAGGTCCAACAGTGCTTTGACCACTGCAACATGTTCACCACACGTTCAAAGATACTTTTCAACATCTTTCTTATTGAAGAAAGGGACCAGACTGATGTTTTTACCCACATCAAGTTTAACTGTTACAGGTAGCTGGTTTATCAGTGGTTCCACTTCCATCTTGAGCTTTAAACTCTGTCTAATTCAGTTCCCTCTCATGTGGAAGCCTTAGCTTTTCACATTCTATCCCATGATGCCTTAAATGCACCCTTTTCTTTGCCTGAGTCTCTAGTTGTTTCCTCAGCTGCAGCTTAATCCTATAACTCTTTCCTTACTTACTTCCTTCTTCTGCAACAACTCATCCTGCTCTACTTGCTCTCCTCCCACAGAAGATATATGTGTGTTCATTGGGCAACTCACATATACTTTTTTTTTTATTATATTTATTATATTAATGATTTTTCTGCACAAGTCCTCTTTCCTTAAACACCAACACCAAAGGTCTTTATTTGTTCAAACTAAAATTTGCTGAGCATCAGGGCCTTTAACACATCTGTCCAAACTGACCACAGTGATGACGACTCAAAACTAATGCTACTTTTTATGAACAAAAAAGTAGCATACGGACACAACAACCTACAAATCACAGTTGTGCACACATAATGGCAGCTGATGCTAAAATGTGGTATTTTCCCACAGTTTTGTTGTCTTATCTTTTCTTACCCCCTCATAGACTAAACAGTCTTACAGTGTTACAGGTTATGCACTTTTATTCATCAGAATAGGCTGTTTTCCAACCCTCCTGTCCCCCAAAGGCTACAGAATACAAGCCAACAGACACATAAGACAGAGAAACACACAAAGTCAGAGATGCCATTGGCTTATGGTAATAAGAACACAACAGGCACCAGCAAAGAATAACCAGGCAGCATAATGAGTGAGAGTGAAAGCTTGTCAGCTTATAAAGAGCAGCTCACACCTTTATTGAACATGACTGCTGACTCGTTAGCTGACAGTGTCTCTGACGCAACTGCTCTACCAGAACTAACCCTTCTGTATCAGAGTTGTTAATGAGTCTATTTTACAAGATTATTTCCAATTATAAGATTTGGAACACAGAGTCATATTTTTGATGTTTAAACCAGAAACTTATTAGCACATTTTCCTTTTGCCATTTCCTGATTTCCCAGGCAGAAGACAGATAACCATGAAAAAACATTGTAAAATCAAATGTTAAAGAGTGCTAATGAATGACAAGTGTGACAGTATAATCATAAGATCAATACACCTCAGCAGGAGATTAAGTAAAAGCCTAAAAGTGTGAAGAAATCGAAACAGACTATTTCAGAAAGGAATTCGGTGGCTGTATTTGTCCTCCAGTCTTAACTTAATACATTTAGAGTCTTATTTATTCTTTCAGAAGACTCACATCTCTGTTCTGCCTAAAATACAAAAAGCCTTTGTTTGTTTGCTTGTTGGTTTGGTGGTTTTTTTATATTGGTTGAGTGGTTGGTCATAATTCACTCTAGGAAATCCAATTTGTTTGTTTGTGTACTTTCTAATTCAATCTTGTAGTAACTAGGAACAAAACAAGAATTCAAAGAGTAGTAACATGAAGCCTATGCTGTCACCCCAAGATAGTAAATTGGGTAATACATTATAGATATAAGGTGTTCAAATATCTGACTTTTAAAGGCCAGGCCTTGAGACTTAGTGGGAAGAGGAAAACTTTCATATTTCAGTTGTAGGGTACTGTAACAGATCACACTGTCCCCTCTCAGAGCAGAGTGCAGTGGAGGTTGGGCCTCATGTTCAGCCAGCACTTTTACCGTTCACTACACAAACTGGGCCCGTGGCTCAATGTGAAAAACATATAAAACATAAGATACATAGTACTGTGTGGTCGCACCTGTCTCCCTGTTATTGAGACAGAACATGAGTCTCTCAATCACAGTTAATCTGACCTCTGTGTAGAACATGATTCTTGAAAAGTGTGACGTATGTGGTGGGCTTCGGTAGAGCAGTCTGAGTTTGGGCCAGGGCCAATGTGTGTCCCCGCTCTGCTCCTGTTGGAGCTTTTCTGCTTAATAAAAGCACCAAGTGGTGGAGGAGTTTTGCCATTTAGGGTATTAAACATTAGGCAGACGTCAGTGAGTTGTCAGTGTATATTTAGTGTAACCATCTCAGACACCACACCTTTTACAGACTGTTTGTGGTCTATAGGACAGAAAATCCACTATTCCACAAATTAATTTTTTTGTATGCAAATTGAAGAGAGTCAAGATGATCGACAGCAGCAAGATGTTAAATGCTTATTTGGTGTCTCCATAAATGTAACCGATCAGCTCATTATATTATTTATGAGCTACATGTTTCTGTTTTTCACACACACGGACTGAAACACGTCTCAGTCAGAGTTGATGAAGTGGACATGATGCAGACCATTAGAAGAAAGTAATGATTTAGTGACCTCTGCTGCTGAGGCTTTAGCATTACAGTCAATGGCGCTAAAGTTGACTGTCTTCATCTGTTTATTTATAAGCAGTATCTTTGATCCACATGCGATCTCCACTGAAGCCTTATAAAGTGAATGTAAAGGCCTTTTATTAAGAGTTTTTTTTCTTTGGCATGTGAGGTGTGCTACATTACTCCCACACCTGAAAACTATGTATTGCTCAGGATCACACTGTCAGATAGTCTAATTGTTAATAACAGATTTGCATCTTTGTGCAACTCAGGATATTCTGAGGAGGCTTTTAGCTTTTAGTTTATTTACAGCCTAGTTCTGCGGAGGACTGCTTTCTACACAGAAGCACCGATTTCAGGACTCCAGCTGGACCTCAGATGCTGTGCCCCACAGGAGGGGCACTAATGTCTCTGTAAAAGCTTATCAGCTTAGGCTAAGGAAGCTGAAAAGCTTAAGGATTTTTTATGTGGTTAGGACACTTACCACATGAAAGGGAATGTCCTGAGGAGGGAGTCTCTTGTTAGACAGTTTGCTGAACGTCATCCCTCTACTCTCTTTCCCTGCGTCTTTTTTCTCTCTTCATTATCATGATCACATAAAGGCATGAGATGCCCAGTATTCAGGCAGAGTCTGTCTGTGTTGGACACTGCAAACACACCAAGCTGTACCAAGCTATCTGAAGACAATGGATGGATCAACATCACAATACTTTTCTTAATGTTTGAACTAAATTCATAGTTGTCTTCGTGGCTGGTTCTGGAAAAAAAAAATCTGGAGTGGTGTGTTTAAGGTGGTGTAAAATCTTTAATAAATATTTTGTTTCTCCAGTCTTAAATAAAATCTGTACATGTGTGAATGCCCTCTCAGGGACTTGTTGTAAGTCTCTTATTATTTTACATTTTGTATACTTAGAGATTGCAATGTAGAAATGTTAACAAGACCTTCTCATGGAGGGAACCAAAGTGCTGCACTGTAATGCCACAGTAAGCTGCAGCTTGTTGCCTGGCACTGAAATGTAACAGAAATGATGTTGGTGTGCAGACGCTGTAACCCTGAGCTTTTTCTTTCCTTTCACTTTAAACTGTGGAAGCAACTGTGTTGCCTGACAAATCACAACACTAACAAAAATAGAAAAACAAATACACTGACAGCCATTTTCACACATTTTGGCAGTTTAGATTTTCCATCCCGCCTAGCCTACGTGTGTTTTGGGAGAAAATGAGGAAACCCCAAGCAAACATAGCAAGAGCATGTACACTTTACACAGACACCCAAGCCAAATATATTTTATTTCTATAGCATAAAATGCAAGCTTGTCCCTATATATGTATGACATTCTCATCTTTCTCTGTAACATGGAAACACAAAATGGGAGATGCCTCAGGAAGAGGAGAGGAAAGACCCAAGCTCCAAGATAGAGCTGCAATGAAGAAACAATAATAAATAGAATTCCCCTGCGGGAAATCACGAGAGTGGTGCGGCGTGCTGTGCTGTCCCATTCACTTTCTGTACCGTTACTGTAACGCAGAAATAAAAATATATTCATGATCTTTGTAAATTAAAGAATGATAAACGAGAGTGTGGGAGAAGAAGAGAGGGAGCGTAGGATGGATAGAAAAGGGTCCGATTCACAGAGGAGAGAGGAATGATAAAAATGGGCTAGTATGGAAAATCACTGTAGGAAGTAAAGAAGGGAGGGAGGGTAGAGGAAGGATACAGAAAGGATGGATAGATGGGAATGGGGGCAGAGAAGGGTTAGGAAAGGGAGGAAAACATTGGATACAAATGAGTAGGAGATCTTGAGTTAGGGAGGATAAAGGATGGAAGAATGTCAATAATGTCAATAGTGAATGTCAAAAATATCAATAGGCGTCTGTGCGTGTCTGAGTGTGTCTGTGTAATCCTGCTTCACCCTGTGGAACAGCTGAGTACTGCAGTTAACTTCTACATATTTTTTACAGTGGAAGGTGATGTTGCACGTTTAAGGTTACGTCTCTGAATTCCTGCTTATCACCACCTGTATCAGCTTTATCTCATATTATTACAGATGCAAGATAAAAGCAGATAATACCTGAACAATGCCTGCATTTAATCTTCAAACCTTAATATAAGCTTAATATCATATGACATTTGTTTTTGGTGAGTTTGCGTGAGGGGTTTTAGTATTTGACATTTTTATTTTAATAATAAAAATAATAAAATTGTGCGTTCAAGCCTGTTTGTGTTTAGTGTTTGTTTTTTCCTTTTCGAACAATAAAGTTACAGTTCACGTTGAAACTATCATGAATGGCAAAATGAGCCTAAACAGAGCTGTGACACCAACATGCAGTAACATCTGTATTTAACAAGTGAAAAAGCCACAGTGTAAAGTTGGACAGTTTTCTTTATCTGGTTTAATTTTCTGCCCTTTAAAAGGACTTTTATTCAAACTTGACCAGGTAAAGCTTCACTTTGAAAATTAAAGCAGCTTGACCGTCAGATGTGTGTTTTATATTTTCTCTGGTTTCCCAGCATCCATTCTGTCTGACCACACGTTCGCAGGTTTGTCTTTGGTGCTCAGCTACAGTCATTGATAGAAAATGGCAGCCTGATGAAACCACAAATGAAAATATCCTTTTCCACATCATCACACACATCAGTGTTCTGTCGTTCTCTCATTTTATTGCAGTTTTATGCACAGTCCCAGACTCTGACACTGACACGTGGTGTTGAATTCAGGTTTATTCCTTGTTTGAGTCCAAAGAGAACAAAACGGCATTTCAGGCTTCACAAGAACAGGTCTCTCACAGTCAAGTTCAACTCAGACCAACTCAAAGCATCTAAATAAAATTCATAAGAACCTAAAGTTAGAACAATAATTTGCTGTGGTTTCTTCTGTTTAACATACACATAAATTCAGATGCTAATACACATTTGAAATTCATTCATAAAATCACTCACTTGGTAAACATACAGCTTTAAAAGAGTCAGCAACAGTCTAAATGAACAATAACTACTTACAACAGAACTATGTCATATTAGTATCACATCTTATGTCATATGAGTCAACTCAGTTTGACCTTATTCACTATATAATGGAGAAGTTCTGACTAATTGAATCCTGTTAATGACACCAAATTACTGCCAAAATGTGAGCACTAAAAGACAATACAAAGAAATGAACACTATTTTTTTTTTCCCCCTTTAAAGAGGACAGATTCTCCAGTGCTTGGATTAGGGTGTTCAACTTCAAGTATGTCAATAGCATGTAGCTCAGTCTGAGCAAATTAATCATTATTGTCAACCTGGTAAACTTGACACATCTATCAGGTTTTCACAGTGGTCACTGCGTTCATAATCACCACTAGATGGAAAATTAAGCAAATAGACCCAAACTGGGTGCATCTTTACAGTCATCTGAGCTGAGTCGTCTCTCTGCCAGGCTTCCTTCCCTTACCCTGTCCACCACGCAATAAAAAAATAAATAAATAAGCACAAACCCACCTACACTTAAACCTAACCCAAATAACCCCACGTCACTTGATACTGCAGTGAATCTTGTCCGCAATGGACCGTACGTAGCGCTCTACAGAGGTGGGAAAAATTCCCCTGTCGGGAGGCCTCCCTATGTGCCGAAGCCAAAAAAAAAAAAAACCGTAAGAATAGCAAACCTTTTCCTCACCACACCTACTTCAACGCAGAAAGGTCCTACTCCAGTCTCCCCTTGGAACGAAACTTGGCAGAGCAAGACGAGCCAGTGTTTGACCTCAAAGTCCAACTCACCCTCCCTGTACAAGAAAGCTTCTATCAAAATTTAGGTGGTGATGATGGAAAGAAATGAAACTATGCTCAGGACACAGGCTGAATACTATTAAAAAAACTCTTACTTTGGAGGATCCCCAATCCATCTACATCAGACCTGCCCGTGTACCTCCACCATTTAATGATGGAAAACTTACCAACTTACTGACCTATCAATGATTTTACTCAATATCAAAAATCACAAATGTATCTCAGATGTCAATATAGATTTTAAATGCATTCATAAAACATCATCCATGGGCTGAATAACTGCTTGAGAAAGCCAACATCAGAAACATATTTACAACCAATTCATCAGAACAGAACAGCAACGTTCTATCAATAACTATTTAAACCAGTCATCAGTCTCCTTGCTCACACTCTCTTTTCACCTCAACAGTAATCACTTCTATAAACAGTAGACCTATGATGTACATATGTAAATATAAATATGAAGACATGTTTTTATTTTTTTGATATTCCGGTAGATGTATATTCTAAGGGGTGGGTATTGTAGTTTTTGGTTTTTATTCTATTTGTTATTTTTAATTTAAATGTATCTATAAAAAAAAAAAGTTTTTTATCTTACTTCTGTCTTCCAACTCTTCTGCATACTATGTTGCATTTTCTTCATTTTCCCATTGGGAATTTGATTGTAACTAAAGAATTTCCCTGCGGGGATTAATAAAGTTTCTCTGATTCTGACACACATACAAAGAAGATTGTGTTTGTTTCTGAATCTAACAAAAAAAACAATAAATCATCAATAACTAGTCAAAACACAGGCAAGTCATTATCCAAGTAATCAGCTATGATCTTAGAGAAGTTATCACCATGGAATAAGGTGAATTTACAGATTAAAAGAATTTACAGGGAAGCACATGTATAGATAGATACATGTATAGATACATATATATATAGATAGATATAGGTATATCTATATCTATATATATAGTAGGTTGCTGTGTTTAAACTAAAACACAGCACCTACTTGGAGGACAGACAACCAGCACATGGCGGCTATAGATGGCCTCCTTGCTCACACTCTATTTTACCTCGACAGTAATCACTTCTATATACAGTAAACCTATGACACACACATTCTTGACTTACTTCAATTGTGAGGGCATACTGAAACATAATGCATGCCCTGACCTAACCTTAACTATCCAAACTGAAAGTTCAAAGGAGGGACTGACTTATGAAAATGCCTGATGGTTTTTTTTGTTTTGTTTTTTAAGGCTGTGTATGTGTGTGACATTGACCGACCCCCCCAAAGTAAATTACAGCTGCCCGTGTTATTCTTCAGACCCAACACAGGGCCCCAAATCAGCCCAAAACTAGTATATTAGAGAGAAACAAAGGAGGACGGTCCCCAAATTAGCCCACATGACGCATATTAGAGAGAAACAAAGGACAGGCCCCTAAATCAGATCCAAAACAGGGCCCCCAAATCAGCCCACAACTGGCATATTAGAACGAGACAAAGGAAGACAGGCTCCTAAATCGGCCCCCCAACACAGGGCCCATCGACAAAGAAGGCTCCCCAAATCAGACCCAACACAGGGCCCCAAATAAGCCCAGAACTGGCATATTAGAGAGACACAAAGAAGGACAGGCCCCTAACTCAGACCAAAAACAGGGTCCCCTCATCAGCCCACAACTGGCATATTAGAAAGAGACAAAGGAAGACAGGCTTCTAAACAGGGCCTATCGACACTGAAGGCTCCCCAAATGAGACCCAACTGACATATTAGAGAGAGACAGCCCCAACTCAGGGCCCCCTATCAACCATATTAGACAGAGAGAGACAGGCCCAACTCAGGGCCCCCTATCAACCATATTAGACAAAGAGAGACAGGCCCTAAACTGCCCCAATGCTGGGCCCCCAGATCAACCCCTAGCAGGCTGATTAGAGGGAGAGAGAGAAAGAGACAGATGTGTGAGTGTTAGTCTGTGTGTATGTGTGTGAGACAGAAGGACAGAGACTGGCACGGCGGCCGAGACAAGGTAAAGTGATGGCACAGCGGCCGAGCAAACGGCATTAAAGAAAAAAAAAAAGCTGCCACATACCTGTTGAAGACTCCAAATAAAAATGGATGGATGGACAGCAGCCATATTGGATGGGCAGGAACAAAGTCTGTAGGAGGAAAAGTTATGGCACGGCGGCCAGACATTCCAGCATCAAAGAAATGAAAGTCACATACCTCGTATAGCCTCTTGAACCAGCGTAGTCAAAATCGATGAACAAACAAAAACAGACAACCAGCCGCCCAACCAACAGACCGATAGAGAGAAAGAGAGACGACCGATGGCAGCACAGCAGCTCTGTGTGTGTACATGTGAGAGAGACAGACAGAGCGATAGAGTGAGACATGTCGACATCCGTGTGTATGTTGCAGAGAGAGAGACAGGTGGCACGGCAGCCGATCAAACACCTCAAAGCTGATCCAAGCTCATGATGGCAAGGGGGCATCAGAACACAGGACCACACCGAACAAACACAGGGCCACAATTGCAGAGAGAGAGACAGGTGGCACGGCGGCCAATCAAACACACCCCAGCAGCAGAATAAAAACTTCACTTACTATTGGTTGATTTATTCTCATGCTGATCTGTTTGTGGACCTGAAAGAAGAAGAAGAAGAAGAAACAGATCAGATGAGTCTGCAGGTCCGAGCCAGTTCACCTGTGAAGACACAGGGTGGACTGATCCTGTTCACTCATACACACATCAGTTCAATGAATATAAATCCATCTGTGTGAAGCTGATCAGGGAATAATCATTTCTCCTGCTGTGATTGGTCGAGCTGATGGAACATTCCTGTCATAGTTATTGATCATGTTGGAGACTGATGTTTGAGTGAGGATTACTGTGGTGCAGCTGAAAGATGAAGATTTTCAAACTGACTGCAGGTGGTTTAGAGATCGGCAGCATGTTCTCTTCACTGAGCAGCGTTTCACATTATTTAAATATTGTTTATTGATTAAATTCTTAAAAGGCTGCCCGGTTCGCCCGTGCCAAAAACCGCCACTGCCGCGCGCACTGACCTGCAGCTCTGGACTCTAATATAACTAATAAAGGTTTACGTGGGTAAAAACTGTGTCTCTGTCCAACTCTGAGGACTTACAGGCGTCTCCACATACCCCTGATAACCTGAGCATGTGGGAGGTGAACTGAGGAGGCCAAGGAGGCCTAATTATCTCTGCGCGGCTGCGCTGTCCCGCGTGTCATATTCAGCCTTTATCTTTACCACATGAACCACATCACGGTCCAGAATTTAAATATGTCAAACCACCAAGACTGAAGGAATATTTCCTACAGAACCAGGTGAGCTCCACCTTAAAACATGGCACCAGGTTATGCGCACCAGCGCACCCTGGCACCCCAAACTGTGACTTTTCGGAACCACGTTGGGGCTCCTGTGAAATCGTGGATTGAAATGTTGTGTGTACTTACTTTTCGCAGAAAGTCCAGAAAGCCGCTTCCAAACAGTCTGTCCAAGGTGAGCGGTGCGATGGAGACACGCGCACTGACGCTGTGTGGAAAGACCCGGCGCCTCTGGTGCAGCATCTAAAACGCAGAGATTCACAGGCTGATACACCTGGTCTGATACACCTGGTCTGATACACCTGGTCTGTTTCCCTCAGTGTGCTCACACTGTCTCCATACTCACTCAGAAACTCGGTGGAAATCTGTGTTCCGCGCACACGCGCTCTCCTCTCCTCCAAACCGGCGCGGTAATGGCTGACTGGGTGCACCGCGTTGTGGTCACAGGTGTACTGTGGTTTAGCCGAACTACGAACTGAAACCAGCTCCAACAAACGGCTCAGCGTCCGTTTTATCAGGTTACACACTGACTCGAAGTCCCGGGTCTTCACCTGATGAACAACAGTATTTCACAGATTTGAATGAACTCACAACCAGCATCTCCGTGTACACCTGTTTCTGGCGTCCTCGCGGCCTTCACCTGCCCCTTTTAAGTCCAACCCTCTAACAACCCGGTGGGTTGTCATCTCTCATTGGCTAATGATTGGCCAGTGATAATTGAGCCAGACCATAATATCACGGGTCATATGGATGTGCCATACAGCAAAATTTGGTATGATCCGCCACCAAGTAAATACAGGGCTGGTACTGCTGATACCGATACCAATATCAATACTTTTTTACTCAGAAAAGCAGACCTTTGGCTAAGGTTCCCTTTTGGGCCCTGTCCCCATGTTTAGAGCCACAGATTTATTGATTTTTGTTCAGAAACAATAACATGTTTACATTTTTCCCTTTTATTGCACTTATTGCAATTGCTGACCACTAAATATGCTACTGTTACTACTTTTATCTATTTTATATTTGACTTTTACTACAATTAGTATGACTACTGTTATCACTGCTAATCACAGTAATAATTTGTCTGATCCTATGAATGGATCTAATGTGTCTCCACCATGTCAGGACACTTGTTTTCTTGTATGCTTTTGCCTTTGGGAAATTTTTCACTAATTATTATGTCAGTTGCTTTGACAACAATGTCTTGTGAATGACCACAATGAGGTCACAGTGGGACATATTGAATATCTCTCACTGAAAGAGAGAAGTGGGTGTATTTAAGAAGGGTGCTCATGTTGTATTGTGTCAAACCAGGAAGGTGTTGCATGTCTTCTTCCTTAACTGATTAACTCATTACTCGTGATGTAGAAATGTGCCAAAAATCAGACGTCTCTTTGGTTGTATCATTGGTGTCAGATGGTGAACAGAGCTACTTTTCCCTTTTGTTACAGACAAAGAATTGCTCACTCATGCTGCCATAATGGAGGAATGGACAACATAATGCTTTGGTGGTGGAATTCTTTCTGAACATGCTGAAAGGCCAGTAAAAACACATGATTTAACATGGCAGTGGAGCATGGCAGCCATTTGGTTTCCTCATTGAGGTTTCTCCTGATTCAATGCCGCAACAACACACAAGCTAAAGGACTACTCTGACCTTTTAAAATAAAAGTTTGGCACCTTTTATTTAATATTAGATAAGATCATGAGCACTAAAACCATCTCTGTGGTATCAACAGTATCCTGAAAATGAGAAAATAATTACTCGTGGCAGTTCTGAGGCATTAGGTTTGGCTCATTTTAAAGGACCATGCTGGTGGTTTTGCATGTTTTAGCCCATTAACTGCAAATTGCATATTGTACATATTTTTATTACTAACTGTTGATGAAACAAAGCACACGTTTTTAGTTTGACTCCCCGTCACCCAGGCGGCCACTGCTTCAGTTAATTTCACTCAGGTATATGAAAGTCAGCTTGATTAATTTTAGACATGTTTAAAATAGATACCCAACAGTTCACGTACATTTCTTTTGTTAATGTGTTGTTAATGAGTCTTTTGGTCATAGAATGTAACTGAGAGACTGTATGCTGTTGCTGAGATTATTTATTTGTTAAGCGACACCCTTTCACATTTATGCATGGTCTTTAGATCCACTGTCATTGTGTACTGCATTGTTTATAGCAGCTTTAATAGTGATACTGTGTGTGACTGGATCTATATTTTCATATTTTTTATTTATCTTGCTTCATCTCATTGGTAATGATGCCATGATCATGTCAAGGAAAATGTTAAGAATTGCTATATTAGACAGAATTCTCCTTTAACTAAACAGTATCAGTAACATTTGTTTTTTGCCTGTGTTGCTTCCCGTCATGCTTGAAGCAGCACAGCCGTCTTCATAATCATCTCCTTCAGTGTTATGACATGAGGCTGATTTAGTGTTGCTATACAGTCACAAAGTAGGGGGTAACAGATCACAAATCCAGTGTATATACAGCACTTTCCCAGCAGCTAGAGCAAATGATATATTTAGTTGGGTGATCATATCAGCAGGGCTGCCCTGTAGTTTCCATGTTGACATAGAAACATGCAGACTGTTATATAAGAGAGGTAGTGAATGTAAATAGCAGAGGGTCAGCGGAGTGACACAGTCAGTCATAGAAGAGTGCCTCAGAAATGGCCGTGACGTAACAGAGAGGCCCTGACAGCTGAGTGAAAAGTCCTCTGTGATAAAAACATGGTTTCAGTTTTTCTGTGTCACTCCGGTAATGGACTCCACATGGTGTTTATTTTGGTAATAAAGCTAAATTATGACTGACAGGGCTGTGGAAATGATATTTGCTAATATAAATGTTATGTGAGTAATCTAACTGAATATCAAGGTGCTAAGAGCTGGAGTCAGTCTGACAAGATAAGTAGATCTGTTGCAATTTGCATTCATCACATTTAACAAAAGGCTAGCTTAAAATGTCACCGCAATCCGGCGTGTGTGTGTGTGTGTGAACTGTGTGCTCAAGACATTAACGCATTCTTTCCTTCCAGGAAGGAAAAGTCTCTGTAGTCACTAGTGGAAAAGAAGAGGCAGGCCAGACCCTATGGAGTTACATAGGAGTGACGTGTTTGCCTCTTTAGGTATGCAGGCACTGTTGGTGGAGCAAATGCAAGTTAATGGTGGTGACACACATGAGATACATGATGACGTTCAACAGGGTGTTGTCATGGCCTGAACTCTGGTTTCACAAGCTGTGAAATCCACAAATTGTTATATCATATACAAAAAAGAAGTGGTTCTCATGTTTACTATGACCACACTACACATAAACCTTTTCAGTAAATGACATCTAAATCACCATCACACCCATTTTGCTAACCTTTGGCTCTGTTCTGTGGTTTTATGTTGGATTTTGGCTGTAAAGTGTAATTTATGTTCAGTTTAAGCACTGTACAAAGTAAATTTACAGCATGTCACATGACAGCTTCGATCAGTATTACTAGTTAATTTCCTGGTGAAATTAACCCTGATTTCCACTGTAGCATTCTTAGTTTCGACGCACACCAGAGTTCTATTATTTTCTCAACATATGAAGACATTTCATCAAATGTCACAAAGACCTGAGCTGCTGTTCCACTAGCTTCAGCTAATCTTAACCAGCTTCAGCAAGCTTCCATCATCTTCTGTGACTTGGAATAGAATCTAACATCGAGGGTTTCTTCTGGGCTTTAATATCCATATTCTAAGATAAGTGAGTATCACCATACATTTTTACACATTTTTACTAGTGCTGCGCTTTGCATACTGGCACTGGAACTACTAGTGTGTTTCTTGTCCATGTTATCCACCTACGCTCTGTTTGGGTATTATCATTTCAGCCTTTTATTGTCGCTGTAATCTCTGCTGTCTAAAAAACACCAGAGCTATGTCTGGATGAGCTGCAGCTACTCGACTGTCAGGTCAGTAGCTGATGTCTTGAATTGTGGGACATGGTGTTCATTTAAATAGAAAGCTGTAAACACAACACTGACTTATACATTGCTAAGCATTCACAAAGGTTGCTTCTTAGGTCCCGCTTACAGCAGAAAACAAAAGCTGTTGCACACTGAGTGGCTTGTGTTTTCTTCATAGATTCAGTTATTCAAGAGTGCAACTGTTCGAACAAAGTGTTTCGTCACAGACTTTATTAACCTCACCTATAATAATCTTACACTCAAAAAACACTATATCGTCTTGATCGTACACCCAACCCATATCAGCCAATCACATGTGTAAACAATGAGGGCAGGGGTGAAAAAGACCATTACTCTAACCACTCAGTTCTGAAAGGGACTGTGTTCTTATATTGGTAAAATAGATGAGTCCAGAGCTCTCTCTCCTTTTAGCTCTGTCTGCTGATGGAAATATCTGGATCTGTAGCTGCTAAACGCTCCGCTATGTTCACCAGCAACTCTCACAGTGGGTTTTTAGAGACAGGTGCCTGCCTACTGCCACTTAAAACAGAATTAATGAGAGTGGTGAGTCTGACCCAAATCAGTAAACCTGCAGCCTGCAAAACCAAAAGGTTTAGTAAAAAGATGCCAAAATGCTCCATAGAGCAAAGGGGGAACAGCAGAGTCAGGTGATGCAGTAATCATCTGTGGGTTCCTGTTCAGTCCCTGTGTGCAAAAACTGTAACTTCTTTGTTTTTTTTTTTTTTACTTACCTTTCTCACAGTGTGTGACTGTGAGAAAGGAATGATCCTTTTGTGTTATTTTAAGCACAAAGACAGGTGCGGTACTGCATGTAAATTAGAACTGACAGTCGAGTTTTTGCTGAGTGATATTTTTTATGTGCAACATGCATTTGACATGCAAATCATGAGCATGTTTTGCATGTTGTCGTTCTGCTTTGACTCTTTATTCTTCTTTCGATGATTTAGAAAGGAGAAAAACAATTTTCTAATTTAAATTTAACACTGATGCACGATGACGAGGTCAGGTCTGTCGATCAAACACAAGAGACAGGAATTAATGAGTCTTCATTATGGCCTGTTGTTGGACATTACAATATCAGCAAGTGAATTAGATCATTTTCAGATGAACAGGCTTGCTCATAACTGACTGGCCCAATACTAATCAGACCTTGAAAGACCATGTTTCCTGTGATTTTGTGTTCTAATATAACTGTAGTAATTGAAAGCAACTGATCCCCTTATGGAAAAAAAAAAAACCTGATTGGCAGTTTTGGTTTTGCTATGATGAATTTCTCATAATTTCCTGGACGGCTGGATGGAAATATACAGTATCTTAAAAGATCACGTGCCTTAAACCTTCCAAATCAACAAGGTTTCACATTATATCAAACCAGATGTCCAGTTCATTTCAAAGGACAAAGCTGAGCTGATGACAGACATCTGATCACTTGGTCAGTAGGACTGCGGCGTTGGTCTGTTGGTTGGCTGGATGGTAGCTGGTTGGACTGCCATGTAATTTCACACAGGCATTTGTGCTGTGTCCAGATATTCAAGGTCCTTAGGGACTCACGAAAATTATTGAGGTGGGGAGGCGAGTTGAACTTTCTAAAAAAGAAAGAATCTCGTCAGAGTTATTGATCATGGAATTCTGCAGTTGCTAAATTTATGGCAAACATTACAAAATTATAAAAATAATAGTCACATTCTTATTATTTTTAAGTTGGGGAAGAATATCGGTAGAGATGCTGTTTAGTATCTTGTATCAATAACAATGCAGTGCATTCTGTTTATAAAACTGGACATATTGTTCTCTATGAGCCACCAGCTGATTATGATGGACTGTCCTTTGCAGCTCTGGCTCCTCTTTATTTCTCACTGCACACTCTAAAACCTTTATAACTATTTGATCCTTTTTTCTTTATTTAATCTCACAAACAAAGGCTGAGATCCCATGAATCAGACTGTATGAAGAATATAAAACTTCAGGTGTTAGTATTGCTCATTAGTCACAAATAACATAAATGTACTCCAGTATATACTGTGTATAACATACTGTAACAGATCTAGTGTGCAACTGGGACAGCTGGTCTTGGAGCTTTACGTGCTCAGTTCAAGAGAAGTAGCGTCTTTTAATCGCGCCTAACTAGTAATTACCATATTTCCTACAGTCCTTGAACCTGCCATCTGACGCATGGGAAGTCGGTGTGTGTGTGTGTGTGTGTGTGTGTGTGTAGGCTGATTGTAGTCTTCTGTATATGGAAGCGTTCATAAATCTCTCTCCAGCCAATAGGGTGGCTCGCGTTAATCCCGGCTCGGTAAAAAGCCCGGTGTGAGTCCAGAGGCGGCTCTGATCTGAACAGAGAGTCGGAGGAGACAGAGAGAGGGAGGAAGAGAGAGAGAGAGGCAGAGGGGGGACTCGAAGTTTTTCTGTTGTGGAGGATAACTGTATTGCGTTTTGGAGGTTTCTGAAAGTTGTCCCAGAAGAGGAGATCACAGAAAGACGCGCCGGTGCTGTCTGTGATTTCCACCTCATCCTAATCACCTACTCTTCTGGGGGGGGGAGGGGTTGCTGCTGTTCGCACGCAGCCTACACACTTTCTGTGGACATTCCGTTGAGTCCGGTCGTCATGTCCTCCGGTGATGCCTCGGAGCAGAGTCGGCGGGTCAGCGTGCTGTCTTGGGATCAGGTGCGGCGTCTGGACTCCATCCTTGGAGAGAGCGTCCCGATCCACGGCCGCGGAAACTTCCCCACGCTGTCTGTGCAGCCCCGGCAGATCGTTCAGGTGAGACCACGCTCCATCCAGCTGTCTTTGAATATTTAAATATTTACATTACCCCTATGAGTGAAGTCTCCAGGAGCCCACATGACACTGATGATGGAGTAGAGGAATCAAAACGTGGACTAACTAACTGACATTTACTTGGCGCTGGTCATAAACAAAAATAAAACCATCAACAGAAACAATATGGAAGAAATAGTGTAACTTATATTAGTTTGACTTTGTGTGGTGTGCATACAACATTAAGTCAGACCCCAAATATTACCCATAACTTCCTCATCAGGCTGCTTCTCTGGATCAGACAGATGTTTAATGGTTACTGTGTGGTTTCTGTAAACGTTGTCAATAATGTAAAAAGAAGGGAAAGTTAATATGAGCAGGTTGAAAAAAAATCATGTGTGTATTCATCTTCCACCCCCACCTAACACACACACACACACACACACACACACACACACACACACACACACACACACACACACACACACTCACTGACAGCCTGCACACATTTCCATCTTATATAAAGGTGTGTTTCAGATAATCAACATGTCACTAATCAGCTTTAAGTTCAGTCTGTGGAGTTATGTTCCTCATGTTGGACTCCTTGAAAATTCCCATAACAATTAAAGCTACTTCAGAAAAAAAATCTGAAACTGTCACATTTCTGGAATTTTCCCTGTCATTATAGCTTTTTAACACGTGTACTCGCTAACATGGATACCTTACAGCAGACGTCAAATTTCTAAAAATAAGCTCACGTGTTGCTCTAACGGTGAAGATAAAATCAACCCGGCTTGTCTCAGCTCCGTGTGTTGACACACAGATTGCCACGGCTTTTATGAAACACGTTTGTGCAGTGGTAGGGATTTGTGGCAGAGCTGATTACACTTGAAAAGACATTTGATCACTCAACACAGACATAAGAGTGGGGATGATCTAACGCCATGACTGCGGTTTTCCACTAGCTCACTAATGCTTCTGCTCCTGAAGTCGTTTTTTTTCACAACTCTCATGAAAACGAGGGAGAGATAATGACTGAGCTGGAGTATATTTAACCAGGAATGAAACATATAGGGAATATCCTGGGCTTCACTTGAGTGATTCATATTTTCTGTGGTGATCCTGTGGGGAAGAAAGACCCTCACGCACACACACATAACATTTCAAGGTCCTCTATAATCAAGGAGGCCCCACCGTCTGCACTGAACATCCCCGCTCTTTCCTTCATTACACAATCCAGTAGACAACAGGGACCCCAAACATTTTTCTTTCCATGAGCCGGAGTACTTTTTAAGAAGCTTTTAATACCAGATCTTGGAAAATGAGCCCACTGCTTACCCAATATCTGATGAGAGGCACCAGTGTCTTTTCTCTGTCTCCAGTGTCTGTCCTGCCTTAGTACTAACATGTTAGCAGGTCGGGTGCAGCATCCAAAGTACAAAGATAAACATTTTAGCAGCCCAGTGCTGGTTTATAGTGTATAGCTTGAACATTATTAACTTAAGAACATAAGTTATTTGTTGGTGAAGTTCTTATCAGCACTGAAAAAACTTGGTATGAAAACATAAGAAGACAAAAGTTGCAAAAAATATTTATGTGTGTTCTTTTCATTTCACATCCATTCCGATTTAGAGGTTATATAAACATCTCATTTGGTCAGTTTTAAGATAAAACTACCCACCAGTGATTAAAATAATCCCTGCAGATACAGCTCTGTCCGGTGTCAGTGCTAACAACATAACTGATGTTATTACAAATAACTTTTACTTTACACTAATCGTGAAGCATTTTTTCGAATGCACCTGTAAGTATAGATTGATTTGAAACGTCTGCGAGGTGCCACCACGCGGTGACATTATTTTGACTCTCTGCCATGGAATATGTTAAACAGGTTTCAAGTGTCTGAAAGTTGATTTTCATACCATATGGACGTGAATGGAAACCAGTGGCTGCCTGGAAGGAAGAAAAAAACACACTGAAAGATCCAAACCACTATGATATGTTTTGGAAAATGGTTGACAGTAATGTGAGGTATTCATGATTCATGGTAAATGGGCTAAAACATGCAAAACCACCAGTGTGCTCCTTTAATGTCATTTATTTTTAGCCTACGCACCAGACAGAGCCGTCTACCTGAGACAGATAGAGCTGATATCAGAGCCTGTCTTGTCGTCACATACTGGGTTAGGTGACCAACAGATCACACTCCCAGAGAGTCCGAGAAGCCCCTCTTAATGGAGGGTTTGTCTGAGGACCATATTTAAATAACATCTGTTTGTGGTCTAGTTGTGAGTGAGCCATGGGAGCAGTGAAGGAAAACATTTACTGTTACTGACACATCTGTACTATGTACTCCATTTAATGCTGACAGTCATCAACCCACAGGAGGAATAATTGGTGGCCATATGCGTTCCCTCAGCAGACCATATCTACAGAGGCCCCGTGTGTCTACCTGGTAGCATCATACCACATGATGATAAACACAGATATCTGATGAATGTGTCACAGGTTACGTAATATGTTGCGTGGGTTCGTGTGTTTGGGTGGAGGTATGAGGGCCAGTGTGTTTTTGTTTGCCACCAAATGGGTTGTCTCTGATTCCAGTTCTGCAGGATATCATGTTCAAACTAAACTATTGTGTCTACAGTACATATTTGAGATAGGTCTCTTCCCTTTACTTTTTTTTCCCCCTCAGTGACCTGCTTTCACCATTGCGCTTTTTATTTTTTTTGACTGGGAGTAATACTCCACTTCCCTGCATGGTAGTGAGTCGCCTGGATTTGGAGCAGAATATGAGGAGTGGATTAGTGTCTGTAATAACACTGGGCTTGTGGGTCAGGCTCGACAACATATCACTGTGGTAAGTGAAAGCCAGTTGCCTGACTCCACTGTGGCCCTCGCCAGACTGTAAACTAACTCCTCACTAGGCTATTGTTGTGAGATTGAGCAACATGAAGACACCACATGCTTCCAGTGGTCCCTGGAGAAGGTAACCTGGGAACATGTAGTTTAGACTGTTCGGTAGGGATTTTTGTTTGGCAGTTTGCTTTCAGTTATTGACTGTCAGTTCAAATTCTGGCCCATCCTCATGCTTGTCAGGGATCAAAACGTGTGGACAGCGCTGACGGTATCTCTTAAACTGGATTAAGTTCAACTGGAGTCTCTTTGTTTAATACAGTTTTTGAAGCGAAAATGGCTGATGCTGCTCGATGAATGTTTGTAGGCTTTAAATATTGTTTTTAGACCAACAAAGACGAACATAACAATAAATGATTTTGTATCCACCTTTTAAGGTTTTGGCTACTGTCCTGTATGCCAGTTGATTTTCGTAGGATAAAACATCCAGTTAGAGTCTCAGCAAAGGTTTTTATTTTATTTTTTTACATTACATTTGTAGTACATATGTACATGTGTAAAATATGAATGAACAGTTATGAATAGTTACTTCATATTGAGCTGGTTGCAAAATGGTAAACAGGATGACTTCTTAGCATAGCTTCCATTCTCATCATTCTTTCTCAATGGGTCCTTTGGAGAGAATCCTATCAAATAAAATTGGAAGGGTCTGGGACATTAAAACGTCTGTGAACCCTTGACGCAAATGAACAAATCCTTCTCTGAAAACATTGCACAGAGGAGAAAGAGCATCACGTTTCAGCCTATGACTCACTGTGGTTTAAGCATTCAGGTGAAATGACCACCCGTGCAAAGGAAACTGAAGGAAGCTTTTCAAATCAGAGGAAAAACCATCATCATCATCCCCCGCTGCCTGCCAAGCTACTGTACGACTGACTGGCTCGGTTAGTTTTGGAGTGGATGCGAAGGTCAGGGACTCGTAACTTTTCATTCGCTGTCGCCATTTCCTTGGCAGAAGGATGATCTGACTCACTGCCCGAGCTCTTATTGGCGTCCAGGGGACTATGGGCTGGTAAATGGCTGGGTCATTTCAAACTGCCATAATAAAAACACATTCAGGCCGCAGCTTAAATGAAATACTCAAGGAAACTATTGAGACTGGAGAAGTAAAGTGGAGAGACTGTTATGTGTCGCCAAGGCGTTGTCAACACCAGACTGTCTGGTGTGTTTGCGGCTCCATTTTACGAGGCTTTTCTGCTCAAACGTCAGCGGAAGTGTCTCCCCTTGCCGGGCTCACCAGGTGCTGGTGCTTCATGTGGGAAATGTACTAGCCTATTTTATGAGTGCTGAAGGACAGGGATGGTGGGGGTGAAAGAGCTGTGTTTCCTCATATGTTCCTGACCCCCAGACGGGCAGATTATGGCGTGCTGTTAACTCGGACCAATTATTCAAGTGTGAGGTCAGAGCAAATACTGCTGTGGGTTTCCCTTTGCTGGATAGTTAGAAAAAAAAAACCTCCTCTTCTTTGCAGTGTGTCCAGTGCCCTGTGAAACCATGTGTATTTTCACTCTACAAAGCATCTGACCTTTCTCATTGGATTTTAGAGTTTTGCAAAGCTTGGTTACATAGTTCAATATTTAAACAGCTTAATGTTAACAGAACATAACGTATATTGTCTCTTTTAGGGATTTCTTCCAGGTTCAGGTGACTGAAAACTGGCAGATAAAAAGAATGATACAAATTCCATGTCTGTTTACAGGGTCAGATGTTTTAGTTGAGCTTAGTATAAACACTGGCTGGGGGAAGCATAGAGCAAATCTCTGTTCAAAAGTTCAAAAATATACCTGCCAACAGCTGCAAAGTTGTCTCATTTATCACTTAATAAATCCCTACACAAACACAACTGCTAAATGCAATGTGTGGTTTTAGCGCTGGTTGTATTCTGTAACTATTTCTTGATGAGCAGTACTTTATTCACTGGGTGCTAATGTGCGGTAGGTTCTGGTTTCTGTACAGCTACAACATCCCCTGCTAACTGACCCTAAATCCAAATTTCCTTTTCTTTGTACAGATTAAACAACCAGATACATTGTTACGTGAGCGTTTTAGGTGTATTTTGATTTATTTTTTTTCTTCTTGTGGTTTCCCCGCTACAGTTCAGGTCCCTACTTGACGCACAGACATAAAATCTGTCTTCATATGATATTCTTGGAAAGACAACAATTACGGTGATTTACCAAAAATGTTGAACTCATTCCTTTAACGTCAAAACCTTTGATCTGAAATGTTGCAGAGACACTAGGCTCTTACCCAGTATGGTTTGCTGCAAAAATGAGGAACCTTGAAACAATTATGTGATGTCAAGAGGAGGGAAAAACGATTGCAATATAAAAAGTACCTTGCTCATTTTACTTCCTCTAAGTCTGTGTTTTTCTTGGCTGTAGTCCACTCAGTAAATTCTGAAACTCACAAAAAATATACAAGAAAAATCACTGTTTCCGTGTCTCAGATTAGCATATGTACATCCTCTGTAACTGTCGAGTAGTGAAGCATTATTAACAAGGTATTTACTGGGTAAAGGTTACAGTTATAAAGTTTAAATTCTGGCTGGTTAGCTGTCTGCCTACAAAGACTGAAAGCTGGGAGGACACCAGTGGGAGTTTTCTAATGGACAGCTGTATTTTTGATTCCTTGTTTAGCTGTTTTTCTCCTCTCAGCATCATTTGAGTGATGCAACAGACAGGAAGCACAAACATCTCAGCTGTCTGTAGCTCAGCAGTTTTCCCAAGCATTGCAGCAGTTGCATGCATGGCGTGTGTTCCAATGACCAGATAAACCTTTTTTCTTGCCAGAGAGTGTTTGTATGACAGCAAAGGGATCAACAAGTTGAAAAGCTCTCAGCTTTTTTAGTTTGGAAGCTCCGATCTCTGTTGTGCTGATGTTACTTGAGCATTATATATACTGTAAATCAGCCATTGTCAGCCTCAGGCGCATCACAGCGTTTAAGGACTTTGTTGACAAAGTGTTCTCCAGCAATACCCTGAAAGCCTACCTACTTCAGGAATCAGCCACTGGCTTCATCTGAGTTTCCCTGCATGTAACTTTTTCATTTACCTGCAGTGAAATATATATATATATTTTAAAAAAAGTGTCAAATTCTGTAGCAACAAATATTTTATTACTCTATCAAGGTTTTTCATTTATAATAACATTTGCTTTATCTTCAAATGACACCACGTCAGATTCTTTTTATTTGAACCTTTTCATTTTAAAGGAGAGAGCAGCTCCTTTTTTGTATGCACAAACATGTTTTTCTGTGTCAGCCTCTTCTGATTGTTATCTTTTTTATGGATACCCATCACTCAGTTTTTCCTCCCTGTGTCTTTATCTTTCAGGTGGTCAGGGCTCGACTGGAGGAGCGGGGTGTGACGGTACGTGACGTCAAGCTGAACGGCTCGGCAGCCAGCCACGTGCTGCACCAGGACAACGGCCTTGGCTACAAAGACCTGGACCTGATCTTTGGCCTAAATCTAACTGATGACAAAACCTTCCGGCTGGTGAAAGATGTGGTGCTGGACTGCCTGGTGGACTTCTTGCCTGAAGGAGTGTGCAGGGAGCGAATCACAGCCCTCGCTCTGAAGGAGGCGTATGTGCAGAAACTGGTGAAAGTTTGCAATGAGACAGACCGCTGGAGCCTCATCTCGCTGTCCAACAACACCGGCAAGAACGTGGAACTAAAGTTTGTGGACTCCCTGAGAAGGCAGTTTGAGTTCAGTGTTGACTCCTTCCAAATCACTCTGGACTCGTTGCTGCTCTTTGACCGCTGCTCGGAGACGGCCATGTCCGAGACCTTCCACCCTACAGTGCAGGGGGAGAGCATGTATGGAGACTTTGAGGAAGCGCTGGGTCACCTTTGCTCCAAGACTATCGCCACCCGCAGTCCAGAAGAGATCAGAGGCGGCGGGCTGCTCAAGTACTGCCACCTGCTGGTGCGCGGCTTCCGGCCGTCCTCCGAGGCTCAGATGAAACAGATGCAGCGCTACATGTGTTCGCGCTTCTTCATCGACTTCCCTGATATAAGTGAGCAGCAGAGGAAACTGGAGGCGTATCTGCAGAACCACTTTGCGGGCATGGAGCACAAGCGCTATGAGTACCTGGTGACGCTGAGGCGAGTGGTGGATGAGAGCACTGTGTGTCTGATGGGCCATGAGCGCAGACAGACGCTGGCGCTTATTTCTGCCTTGGCGCTGCGCGTAATGGCCGAACAGAACGCTATACCTGCTCTGGCCAACATCACCTGCTACTACCAGCCCGCTCCCTATGTCAGAGACGTCAACTTCAGCAATTACTATGTGGCACAAGTTCAGTCGCCCATGGCCACATGCAGTAACTCTTATCAAACCTGGCTGCCTTGCAGCTGAGCAATGACTTAAGGTGTCTGGAGATCTTTCTGTTTTAACTTTACATTGATGTAAGCTGAGCATTTATTAGAGTGCTTGGTGCCTCTGTAGCAATGTGGCTTTTTGTTTTGAGGCCCAGTGTGGACAAAAAGGAATTAATGTATCTTTTTTTCTTTTATTTTTTTTTCTTTTTCCAAATCTTATATCAAAACCATTCCACTAAGTTATATTGATTAATACTGCTGTAAAAAAAAAAAACTCATTCGAGCCATTATTATTATCATTATTATTATTATTATACCTTTTTATCCTGTTGTCATTTCATAACCAATGTGGACAAATATGAAGGGTTGTTATGTGACGGAGGAACTTTGCTAGTTCTGTTTCTTGTCTGATGGAGTGTTGTGTATTGTGTCTTTAATGAAATGTAAATACTTGGTATGAAACCAGAAAGCTACTTTCTTGTTCTGTCTGTGGTTTCAGCTGACCTGACTGGGAGGGGGGAAAAGGACCAAAGAAATACTTTCTTGTGTAGCATGACAAACAAAGACTGTACGTGGTTCCAAGTGCCTGAAACCGACCAATGTCTTTATAGAAGTTGCTATGTAAGAACTGTTTTTGAAACTTTTTCATCCAGGTTACTGTACATTTCTATATCAAGGGGCAGGGTATTTGTTTTTAAATCATTAAAAAAAACTGTCAAAAATGTAAAGATGTGGTACATTGGTCTTTCTTTACACTTCCTGCGCAGTTCATAGAAGTAAGATGAGGACAAACTATTTTAATATGTACCAGTTGAATCAAAAATCAAGTTATTCTGGGGATGTGCGTCAATGAATGCATTCCTTATCTCCAGTCTCTGTGTCTCACTGTCTCAGTTTCTGTGTTTCTAAAGATCTCTTTTTTCATTATCTTTCCCTGTCTCTCTAAATCACACACAAGCTCCACAGTGCTGTCTGAGTTTCATCAGCCAGACACTGACGGGCCCGACACAAACACTTACTTGTTCAAGCTCTATTCCTTTCACCCCCCAGAAACGGATTCCCCTGAGTCCGAGCCTATACATTAGACATTTCCTTCCACTTGTGCATCCGACATGGGGTTTCCTTGGTCTCATTCAGAAAGCTGAGATTGCTGTTGCTTGTCTTGGACGAGTTGAGCTCTGAGGGGGCAGCTGAGGACCAGGTGGTGAAATGGGGCTGCTGGCTTTTCAGCAAATGTAATGATGCATTCCAGCACTTCACTTCCTGGATGATCAAAACAGTTCAGTATTTCATCCTCACTTAGAGCAACATTCCTCCCGCTATGACATTTTATCCTAATTACTTTTGCATGGGGGACGATTTCTTGAGATTTAGTAGAGCATGAAATGGCATGTAGCTGGGACACACCTGCTTACTGTTGCTTCTGATTTAGACAGAACGCACTTGGCCAATAAAGCAAGTGCTGGAACACTTGAGTTAAGGGCTCAGTGATTTCTTTATAAAAGTTAATTTGGAAGCAAAGCGTCTGTCAGAGTGATTAAGGGGGCGAGATATATATATGCGACAAGGGAAATTTCCCTCCCTGGGTTAGCTGTCAGACTTGTCTCCAAACTGCTACAGAAACACTTAAGGAAACATAAGACACCCCTGGAGATTTCCAGTGGAATAAACACGTATTAGTGTTGCAACTGAGACAGAGCTCGTCTTATCTTTAACAAACCAGTGATTTCTGCGCCTGGTGGCCAGACCTCAAGAGTTACCCAGAGGATTGTGAGGTATATCTATGGAAACATGTATTAATTACATTTTTCCAGCAAGTTGTAAATGTTTTGAAGATAATTTTGCTCAAGTTTAATCACCTTTCTTTAAATTTTAGCTGCCCGAGTGGCAAGGCTCCATGGATGACAGTGTTGATCTCTCATTCTGTTTACATCACATCCGGACTGAAACATCTCAACGACTACTGGACGGATTGCCATGAAATTTTGTACAGACATTCCTGGTCCCCAGAGGGTCAACCCTTTCTTCTGTGCTGTACGGCCTCACAGAATAGTTGGCATAGCTCTTGGTCTTGTCTTTACATAAAATATTACAAGGACTTCATTTATCGTGAACAAATTCGGATGCTTTGAAGGCTTATGGTTGTGGTACAATGAAAACTTCAAACCTTGATGTAGGCTTTATGCCAACAAGGTTTTTATTTTTTCAAAGAGAAGCCGAAGCATCTTCTAAAGTCATGCACCTTAGATTTAAGGCAAGGAAGCCAAACTTGTGTTTTTCCTGGACAAATACCACAGATAAATCTCACACTGTGGTAAGCACTGTGGTTCATACTGTTCCACAGAGCACACCGGCTCTCAACAGCTTGGCCTTCTCACCCCCGTCTTCTCCAGCCTACGTGGGTGGGCTCTTGTGGGTTCGACTCCGACCACAGACACTGGAGCTCAAAAGATCCCGTTATTATACTATCCCTCCATTCTGTGTCAGTCTGCTGTGAAGAGTAATCTTCAAGTTGTTCAAGGATGCGGCAGGTTTGCATGTCGGCTGATTAGATTATGGGAATGTCATATTTAGTGGTGACAGATACCACCTGGGGGATGATGGGAAGGGTCAGGAGGAGTGTGGAGCCAAGAGCGGTCTCCAGTGCAACAAACTGTTCACCATTGTCAACTCTCAGCTCCCTATCTGGGTATACTGGCTGCCTGGGGAGAGAAAAAGAAAAACAAATTTGTTCTCAGATGAGATGCTACACGGGTGGCTGAATCTTCTCAAACAAAAATGAACTCAGTGAACTTTAAAGAGCATGCCTGAAGGAGGAAGTTAAAGGAATATTTACCAGGCGAGGTGGAAAAAAAGAGGAAGTCAACAAATCAAAAGACATATTTTATATCAAAAGAAAGTAACTACGGTTTTCTAGTTTTTGTTGCCGACATCCACATTAAGTCCCGTAAAAGTGCCACATGCGCAAAACTGAAAGACTGAGAAATAATAAAAAGAAATAAAGTTCTTTTTATTCAAAAATGCTTGAATCAGATTGATACCAATTTCAGTCTTTACAGCTGAAGAATGAAGGAAGTGGTGCTGAAGTTTTTCTCATAAAGCTGTTTTACTGGACTGGGTGGCATCGCTCCATCCATCATCATGTCGTTAGCAAGCGAGTCCCAGGAACTTGCAGGATTTCTATTTGCAGGATGTGTGGACATTCAGAGTGGCTTCACCATGGTGATGTTTATTTGTTGTCCTGAAATGCAAAGGGGCTGCCTGTACCATACAGTGGGCAATAAAAACTATGTGTCCACCTTGGCTTTTGCTGCGTTTTTCTGTGCCACAAAATGAGTTTAAAACACATTTATTGGGGAATTTCTATCAAAAAGAGTGAAAATGAATGACATTTATGCAAAAGTATAAAAATCCAATAGCTACAAAAATCTATTTAGCAAATGTATTCACTCCCTTTTCGCCCACTTGGGCTGATGTGGGCAGGGTATGTATGATTCACTCATGAGAAGGTTTTAAGGAGTCAAAGTCTGAGGCTGACAGTTTATTCTTGACCTTGGAGTTCAAGCAGTGGAGCAGTTCCTTTAATAATCCTCGTGTGATAATCATCGTGACGCTGTGTTCATCGCTCTGCTGTCTGAAATCCCATGTGCTATGTGCACCATATCATTTTTGCTGTCAAATCTCCAGTAGTAAGTGCATGCATAGTCTCCTATGAATCCCTGGTGTATGGAAATGCCATTTGAATCCAGTGTGGGAATGGCATTGTCCACCACTGATAATGCAAACTACTATATAGAGATATAACTAATGAATGTAAACATATTTAGTGGTTATAGCAGAATAAATACCAGCTATTCATAGTATCAAAAATTAGGTGTGATATGCTGACAATCAGCATGGGGGTGCGGTGGTTATCACTGTCGCCACACAGCAAGAAGCTTTAGGTATGAACCTGGCGACCAGCTGAGGCCTCTCTGTGAAGTGTTTGCATGCTCTCCTCATGTCTGTGTGGGTTTCCTCCAGGTTCCTCGCACAGTCCAAACACATGCAGGTTAGTTTCACTGGCGACTCTAAATTGCCCGTATGTGCAATGTGAGTGTGAATGGCTGTTTGTCTCTAAAGCCATTTTCTCATATGAACAGAACAGAGTTGCCCTTCCTCACATGTAGCACACAAAAGGAGAATGTCTGTGCCAGATGTGTTCTCACCTATAGGGGATACTCTGTTGAGACCAGGCGCTTGGGTAAAGTGTGCATGAGACAGGTTAGAAACGTCATAAACACATCATCACATGATGGCATGACACATACTTTGTACTACTGAGCTGACAGGGTTTAGTCTGTTTCATGTCCAGCTCAACTGATTTGGACATTTGCATTCACACATACAGCTCCTCCAGGTAATGTCTAGCTGCAGTTCATGTTGGAAAGCAGTGCCAGCCCTGTGGTGTAGGCATGTGCCTGTCGACCAATGTCAGCTGGGATTGGCTTCAGCCCCCCAAAACCCTCAAGGGTAAGTGGTAAAGCAAATGGATGGATGGATGATGGAAATTTGAAGGATTATAACTTTAAAGTGTTCAGAAAAGATCAAAATGTGATTAAGGAGTCAGAGAAGCTACTAAATGGACCCTGTGGTGAGAGGTGTTTTCTCCACTGCTGTTTCCAAAGACAAGAATAAAGTGTCAACCTAAAAAAATATCCCTTTAATGCATATTTTCATTTTAATGGTATTCTCCATTCCCTTATAATACTAGAGCACTGTGTGAAATACCTGTGCCACATGAAACGCAGGAGATTCCAATTCCTGTAATGTCACAAAGAAAGAAATGTCACTCTTCTAAAAACTACACAGAAACCATTTCATTTTTTTCTTTTCTAATTTTAAATTTAAGGGGCAACCGGACAAAAACAAGAACAGAAATAAAATGTCATCAAACACCCCATAAAGACCAGCTCAGTGATGAATCAATCAACAAAGTCAAGCAAGCCATAATTTTCCGACCGACACACACTGTATAATTCCTTAAGTGGCTGAATTTATTTTTCCAAAACAAGCAGAACAGAAATGTTCTTAGATACATCCAGTGCTCTCACCACTTTATTTGAACAAATTAGTGACTAACTTGTAATTTACAGACAAGATCACAGGCGGTGAAAAAGAAAACCCAGGTCTGTCTTTTCATGACAAATAAGGGCTGGAACACAGACAGGCTGAGCGCCGAATTCTGTTGAGTCACTCCCACACTGAAAATAATGAACTGTATTTTTAAGAGAGAGTCTCAGACCACTGAGGGTGTAGACTATAAACAAAAAGAGACACCGTGTGAGCGTGCAACACAATTTTGGGGAAAGATTTGCTGAATGGAAATGTCACGTCTTGAAATGCCACAGGCTTAATATGACATGAATAATATCTGCTCACAGGCTACCACACAGCTGCTGCAGCCGATGTCAGAGCTTAATCTAAAACTAATGGTATCGTACCAACATCTGCTCAGACCAAACACCAGCCTGCATTCATTTGGTTTAGAGGAAGACGGGCGGGGGTTCTCTCTTCCCTTATCCGACTGGCTTCCTGACAGTCACAGTAAACACTGGCCCTCTGAAAGGTCATACTGTTTGTCACCCTTGGGCCCCTGCGAGGAGCTCTCCTCTCATAAATATTAATGGCAACTGTACCAAATGGGGCCACTGACTGTTAACAAGGGGTGTGGAGGATGGGAGGGAGAAGCTTGTTCCTTTTAACGCTACGAGAGGCTCCTCCACTGCGGGGCCATGGGAAAACAGAGAGGCCAAACTGGAAAAGTCTGGCCCCTGCCTCTGGCATATGGATCTTCTTAGTCCAAAGCTGAATGGAGCTCTGATCCCTCATGGCTTTGATTGCCTGGTGCTCACTCTGGCGTCAGAAGTGAAATCAGCGATAGCAGACAGTTTCAATGCCGACCACACCAGCTCTCCACTTGAATAACCAACGGCTGTAAACTCAAATGATTGATTACCCTCCAGGCACTCCAAACCTTTAATGCACCCAGCTGTGCTAATACCGTATAGTGGACCTTGTTTATCAACTGGCCTCAGACAGGTTATATAACAGTGTTACATAATAACATGAGCCACAAAGACTAGGTGTACCATGCTTCCTCATGAGGTCCACTCCATATTACTCACGAACCCCCTCCAGCCTAAAAAAAAACAGCCTCAGCACATCTGGTTGTCTGCTGATTTCAACCTGAGCCAAACGATATGCAGACTGCAGCCAGGATGGGCAAAGGGGAGCTTTGTTTTGGTCCAAGACAACCACGAGTACGCAAACTGGGGATAAAAATTGGGAAAACTTTGGAGGGATGTTTATTTGATTTGGAATAATTTGGATTTCCCAAAATTTCCCAGCCTTTAATAACTTTCCTATGCTCTCTGTGAAACTCTAAAAGAATTCATCCAGATAAGTGTGAATGTGCAGCATTTCACAGCACCTAGACAGAAAGTTTAAAATACGTTAGCTGACTCTCATAAAACATCAGGTCTAAACATGTATTATTTTAAGCATACTGCATACACCTCCTGCCTGCTAGAAGTGGAGCTCATTTTCCTCTCGATTGGATTTCACAGAGTTACAAACTGTACATCAAGACTCAAAGAGAAGCAGCATTTGGCAGTGTTGATGTTTCCTAATGAAATACGGCTCAGCAGGCAATGGCATCAGGGCTCCATGCTGAGAAGGAGGCAGGGAAGGTTGATGGATGAGCCACAAGGCAGGGGCTTCATTTCAACTTGCTGTGAGCAAAGGGGGGAATGACATCTGATCTGCCCAGGTGGGGAAGGACAGGCCTGCCTCTGTTTCCATCAAAACCGCTGCAGGTTCTGAATGTGCCAGTGGGGAAAGGTATATCCCATCTTAACCCTTCTGTTCACATCAGATAATCCTCACATTCACTTCTGTGTGGCTGCAGCCGATTGTCTGAAATGATAAGCTTCACGAGTGTCATGATAATTACTTTATTAATGACGCTCTCCTCACTGGTGCAGTCACAGTGGATTCGTCCATCATAGCCAGAAGAATGAAGTCAGAATGAAGTCAGAAATGAAAAGAGAGGATTACAGTCAGCATTATGTTGATTAACTGTGCTGCCAGAAACACAATGTAGTAATGACTGTGACATTTTCATATGCACAAAACCTGTTTGGCTGCTCTCTAGAGCCAGCTGAAATACAACAACACAAAACTGATACAGACAGTTCCTGATAATGTTCCCATTTGCTCTCTCTGTACATGAGAATGAGACTTCCCTGCCAGCATCAGAATCTCACTGTTTTTGAATTAAACAATGAAAAACGAACCAGATCAAAACAGAACTGCAGTTAAAATTAGCTTTGTTTTCGTTTTCCCCCTCAATTTGCACTGTGGTTGAGACACTGGCATTAAAAAAAAGAACCTAGAATGAAGATAACCCAGCAACAAAGTAGTTAAAGAAAGTGGCAGCAGTACAACGCAGCAGATGGAAACACAGAAGAAGGAAAACTCAGTCAGATGCTGCAGGACTTGAGTATGGACACTCTCCTCATAAGTGACTGGACAAAGCTTGAAAATCTGCTCAGACTATTTGAGCCTTTTGCTGAGCACACTGACCTGATCCAGAATGACAGCCAGTCCTTGTCTCATGTTGTGCCTTTTAAACCTGGAGGCACACCTACTTTCCACCACTGTTGTTCTGAAGCCTGTTGCTCTGTTATTACAGAGGTCTCTGAGAGATTGGTTTGCTGGAATTCTGAACATGTCTAGTGGACCCTAGTGTTTCTAGCAGCAAGGTCCCTTGTACAAACCAGGACAGTCTCATCCAGACACAGATGAAACTGCCTCACCAGTGTCCTGTGCCCTCAAGAGATACTCTGCTTGTATCCCGTCTGCAGGGTGCATGTCAGGCAAAAATGAAGATAACAAGTACATGGATCCAACAAAGACTTGTCTGTGATAACCACCATCTGAAGTTCTGGGTGGGGGTGAGCCCTGGTGGCTTTAGATTTAGTCAGTGCCCCTGACTCCCAAGCTTTTGTGGAGCACATTTCCTCTATGTGGGGGCTGTTATCAGCTAGAGTGAGAAATTGGGCTACGACTTCTCTTGAGCAACATGTTCTCTCATGATTAACAAGAACTTACTTAACTAGAGAGAGGTGCTGGCATTGGTAAAGTAGCTTTGTTTCCAGAGTGTCTTCCTCACAAACAACACACTCATTATCACTTCGCTCTCCCACCATTTTACCCCATGGTGTAAAATATACTCATAAAACTAAGTCTAATCTGAAATCGAGAAGCTAAACTGAAAGACTAAAATAAAAAATGATGACAATTTCAAATCTATAAAAACCCATTGACACGCATTGTCATGACACTTGACATGCAGATGGGTCAGGAACAGAAGAAGCAGGTGAGAGAATACAGGGAGCTGTAACTTATATCTGTCTGCAGCAGCTCCTCAACAATGACTCACTCAGATTAAATGAGTCACAATTGCTGCTTTCTGTCCCACATGATTGATCTATTTACAGCAGAACAAATACACGCAAGTCATCACTGTCAACCTAACCTTTGTTGTACCTCTTACTGTGTATGTTAAAGGATTTAAATCAGGTGTAGTTGGAACATATTTGGAACAGGTGTGTCTAAGATGACTGAAACTTGGACTGTTTTTTTTTTAATTGCTACTTTCACCTTAGAAACAGATCTGTGTTTGAGATCCAGCTGATTGAGCTGGATCTCAAACACAGATGAGGTCGCTGTTTCAGTGAACTCTGGGACACTGATCTCCATCATGATTCTGAAACAATGTATATTACTGATGTGATCAATATTATATCTATTAATAAGCTAGGAAAACTGAGAAAGTTTGACAAAAGAAAAACAAACAAACCAGCTCACTAGCTTTTTTTTTTTTTTTTATAGCTCATGGCCTTCATTAATTAAATGTGTTCACTCTTTAAATCTTGGACAGAGCTTTGACAAAAACAAACAAACTATCTTTTTCTGCAGATTTCAACCAGATCAGGTATCATGACAATATTATGCAGACAGCTGAGCCATAAATAAAGTAAGCCAGTAAGCGGACCTTGAGTGAAGAATTCTACTTCCGAGGTTGGGATGAATTTGCTTGCTCTACTTACAAGAACTGGACTTGCAGGTCAGTTCAGTACCTGGACCTGTTACTTACTGCAGGTCTCACTTAGATCACATCACACGTGTACTTTAATTTTCTTTTTTCTTTATGCTCAAAAACATCAGTCAGCATATAGTCAGTTCTATGTTGTGCTAGGTTTCATGGCTATCTTGCTTTAATCTCATTTAAACTACTTATTTATTTTTTTTTTTTGTTTATTGTAACTTGCTGCTCTAATGACCCAGTCATTTAACTTGCATTTCACCTTAAAAAATGTGACTTATACAATGGTGGCCTCTTTCATGTCCAGCCATCCCTGCCTCCCTCCTCTGCTCTGCTCTCCCCCCTCCTCCACCTCTGCACATTCATCCTCTTTTTCGCCTTTCTCAGATTGATCAAATATTTGCTCTTCTTGGGCCCCGGTCTGTTTATTTTCTGGAGTGTGTTTTCAGCAGTGGTCTGGCCTGTGTGGTGGCTCAACAGTGCCGTCTCAGACGTCCCAGTGTTTGGCTTAACGGCTGGGGAACAGAGGCCGGGCCAGGTCCGGGGCTCTGAGTGTGTCTGCAACGTTGGCTGCTCTCTCTTTGCTGGGCAAACTGGGCCTGTGAGTCTCACACACTGCAGCCATTCACTCTCCCAGCACACACAGGATAGAGTATGGATTGTTTGGAGGCCAGTGGCAATGCCAGGAATGCTAAGCCCTAGTTCCTCTCTGGGAAAAAATGGTATTTGGTTCTCTCTCTCTCTCTCTCTCTCTCTCTCTCTCTCTCTCCCTTGCTGCCTTTGAAAGGTTGCAGCAGTCTGATGAGAGGGATCACTAGGTGCATTAGCCGACCTGTTTCCTCTTTCCTGCAGATTCCAGCCTGACCAGTCAGAGAGGGCCTCCCAGCCAGAGGAATCCTAAGGAGAACCACTGCCTTCCACATTGGTATTTCCTGACCCAGTCCCACACCCCTAGTGGCTCATTCACAGTTATAGCAAAGAGAAAACATAAAGCTATATAGGGATGCACACATAAAACATCCATATTTAACTCAGCATTGGTAATAAACATCCATTTAGAGTTTAAAACCATGAGCTACAGAAAAAAAGTCCATGTGCTGATATTTTAAATCTATTTTATTTATCATTTAATGTTAGAGAAATACAGTGACATAAGTAGCCGCTTACTGGCTGTTATGTTTTTGCTCCTAATCAGGTCTGTGACGATCCTTCATAAGTGTGTGTGTTATCATTTTCATGTGCTTCCTGTGTGAACACAGGATGGGCTTAAACAGTTTTGCCATATGCGAAACCATGATCGTTGGGGCGTGTGGACCCCAGCATCCCTGCAGGTCTAATTCATCCAATCTCAGCCGGAGCTCTGCGTGACTGTGTGTCCACTTAACAACTCAAGCCACTGAGCACTGTGAATCTAATAAGAGCAGAGGGGTCAGGGAGGATATGAAACACACTCTAAAAGCCGTCGGAGGAGGGATTGTAAATCTGGAGATGTTGAAAAGCAGAAATAGGTGAGTACTTATTTATTAAACACTGAGGAGACACTTGTGGGATACAAGTGATATCAGGTGGAAAAGGGATTTCCCTTCAGTTGAGTGATTTTATTTATGTCCCACAAAATTGCATATTAATATCCCTCCCAGCTTTGTAAACAACAAAACCGAGTCCAATTTCAGCAAGTTACAGAAGTGCAGGTTTCACAGAACATTTCCTCAAACTTTAATAAATGCAGGCATCAAGGGGCCAAGTGGAGAAGTCAGTGGGAAAAGTGTAGCAGTATCTGAAACCCATCTGGCCTATCAGATTCAATTTATGGCAAAAAGGCTCTAGAAAAGAAAAAAAATGTCCTGGACAACTTTGTAAAAGTTCAAGGAAACAAATATTTTAGAGTTGAGTGCTTCAGCTTCCAGGGCTGTTGTCGACTTTGTGTGAAATTCTGTCCTCTGTGTGTCTACACATGCCAGAGGGGATACCCAGGGTGAGAGTCCATCTCTTTGTCCTTACCAATATCCTGAACTGTCATCAGAGAACATTCTCAGCAATACATATTAAGCAGGTAGCTTAAATATATACACAGGCAGCTTTTTCCAACAAGTCCTCCAAGTTAAAAGACAGTATAGGTTTTTATCCCTATCCTGGGAGATGGTGTACCAGACCTTCACTGCCATGGGAACAGTAAGAAACCATCACAGTTTGGCTAGTTTTAGGCAAAAAAACTACTTGGTTAGGTTTAGATAAGATTGTGGTTTGGGTTAAAATAAATACTTCCTTAGGGTTAGAAGACCTTCGTTGCCATGGTTACAATAAGAAACATGCAGTTAAGGTTGTGGAGCAGACATAGATAAAAGAAACCCCAAACCAAAATTTTACGGGTTCTTCCCAGGATCATGCCCCATCAACCATCAAGTTTGGTACAAATCAGTTGAGGACTTTCTGCGTAATCCTGCTGACAAATAAACAAACCAACAAACACATATGGGCAAAAACAAAACCTCCTCGAAGGAGGAAGTTAGCATGATCCACTGAGTCACAAAGGCCACTTTAATGTAAAATATACTGGAAGTTTCTATTAAGCATGGAGCTGGATTTAGCCTAGATTAGCATAAAGACTTGTGGCAGCACAAGACAGCCTGGCTTTGTCCAAAAGCCAGAAGAGGTAAAGCCACGATGTGATTTTATGCATAGTTAAGTGTTGTACTTCAGTGCAGCATATCCCGCTCCCGTGCGGGTTGCCTAATATGGCCTTGGCAACCTCATTGTGAGGACAGCAGGTAATTCTTACTAAAATTGCACAGTTGATTTTTATGTTTTTTTCCTTCTGTGTGAGTCTGACAAAATAGGTACAGTGTGTTAGATAGCTACTCAGCCAGCTGAAGCATATTGTCAGAGCCAGGCTATCTCCCTGTGCCTGCAGACTTTATGCTAAGCTAGTCTAAGCACATGTTGACTCCAGTGCCCACAGGACAACTCCACTAATTTAGCCCTGCATAGCCTAAACTATTGTCAAACACATGATGGACAGTTTGAAACAAAAAGGAAAGGATCAAAGTCAAAGTCTTTTTTTATTCCACACATTCTTCTTCCTGAAGCCTGCCAACAGCTTGGTCTGAGATGTAGGTGAATTATGGTAGTAGCAGCTAATGTAGCCTGAAAACACTTGCCTCAAACAGAGATAAGCAGCGGACTACAGAGGTCTGGTAAGGTCACTTCTTTCTAACTCCACAGCTAAGATTTTTTTTCAAACTTGTAACCTTCAGATCCAACCAATACTCACTCAAGTGACATCACTTCAGGCTATTTATCAGCTTTTGCACATTGCCCGTTGTCACAAAAGTCTTAATACAACTTTTTGCTGTAGTTCTTCCCAAGACCTATGACCAGACTTTGATGTAAACAGTCTTACATGTAATGTAATTTTGATGATTTTGATCACACTGTTGTCTGAAGCCTGTATTTTTGTGTAAAACTATGACAGTTTAGCTTTATTTTCAAAAACAAAAAACAAAACCCAATCTGTAAAAAAAAAAAAAAAAATATATA
>JBBMJY010000005.1:17861444-17880438 GCA_037833715.1 Toxotes lorentzi
ATATAAAACAGACTTGTGGTCTCTTTCTGACAGATAACTGAAGTCTCTTGCACAAAACTGTACTTAAATGTCATCCATTCTGAATAAACCTGTCCACACACTAACCGAGAAAGTAACTAAATGCAGGCGGTGTGACCCTACACTGACTGTGCATGGTCACAGAGGAAAGACTAGATCTCAAAAACACTGAATTTCACAGCGTGGAGTCTCTCCGCTGTGATATAAACTCCACACAGTTTGCTCAGAAACGCTGTCATTATACTCGCAAGTGATACTTAGCAAAGCTGGATGAGACGTTCACATGCCAGTAGAGGGAAAGAGGAGAACATTCTTCCATGAGCTTGGCTTTAAGAAAGAGCGGATTGCCTCATCAGCTGAATGAAGGTCCAGTTTTAACTCTCTGTAGATTGTGTATAAGTAACTCAACACTGTTCATAATGAATTTACAAGCTGTACATAAAAAAAAAAGTATGTTCAGTTTTTGCCTCACACTCAAAAAAAATATTTTAGGATTAGTGCGATTATTTGCAGCTGTGTATTATTCTTTGTATACCTATGCTTTAGTTATGGCCAACCAATGCCCCAAATGAAAGGAGAGGAAGGATAAACACCGTTGACTCAGGCCTTTGGTTCACCGCTCCATTTCTCTGCCACCACCGCTGCATCCATCTTCCCTCCTGTTCAAAGCTTGACCCTCTCGCAGACTGCCCACATCACAGCCCAGATCCTCTCCCCCACGGTGACATGTGGTAACATTCATTTTCTCTTAGCAAACTTTAATTAGTTGCTGTCTTTTAACCTCAAGCACATCCCACCTACAGGGCAAGTCAGGCGGCTGCAGCGTGGAGACACCCAGAGCTCTTGGTTTTCTCCCAGGAAGACTGGCCAACAAAACTGTCCTCCTGCAGTTATGAATATTAAAGAAAGCGCCAACTCCTACACTGTTTTATGTATCACCACTGAATTCCAGGAGTTATTTTGTGATGATATCTGTTTTACCTTTCTGGTTTCCCTGCTTTGCCTCATTATGTCTCATCTACCTCATACCGCATCAGTCTGAGTTTCACAACACTCTGTATTCTGCAGAGCTCGCACAGTGGCACAAGTGGCAGGTCCTTGGCAGGAAGTAGACTGGAGGGTTAAGTAAGGGTGGCGGCTGGCGCTGCTACTGATTTCCATGGGTTTGGATGAAAACTGACAGGCTTTTTATAGCACAGTGGCCGGGCGGGGTCACAGGGTATGTGTGGCTCAGAGCATTCACTGTGTGGGAGTGTGGCACTCGTTCAGATGGAGCCGAAAAGAGAGACAGTGAGAGAGAAAAAGAGACAGAGAGGTGGTGGTGATGGGAAGGAAAGAAAGCCAAGACTGAGAATCAGCAAAGAAGAGAAATGCTAATGCATCAGGCATTTTAGCTTCATCTCCCCAGAGATGCCCTCTCTGTCATTTTGGAAAGGTGTCATGAGCCGTAGAAAAGAAAAGTACTGATGGGAATTCAGCAAATGGACTGACAAAAATGGACAGAGAGCTGCCAAGCAGTGACAAGCCAGGACACTCCTCCATCACAGTCTCAGGAAATACCCCGATCCCAGTCCCAGCTCTTCAATCATCCAGCTCGTCTCTTGAGTTTTTCAAGTGTGCATGTGCACATCTACACGCGCACGTGTTTGTTATCTTCAGACAAATCAAACAGAGTGATTTACACTGGAGGAAGGTCTGCTTCACAGCGCTCTGACGGAGTGTTTTTCCCCTGCCAATATTAGCATTATCACAGATGACAGAGAGCTCGGAGGAATAGAGAGCTGTTCAGCCAAACACAAGTTAACACACGAGCCCTTCTGAGTCACCAGGGATTCCTCTCTACTCAGCAGCTGCATGATGCGGACCAGAGCACCAGGCAGGCCCTGTCATCCAGGGAAATATAAACCTGGGCCATACTGATTCAGTTCATCGATGGTTTGCGGAGTTTAAAGGGAATAAATGAGGTGTTCATCGATCAGTAGGATCACTAATGTTCGTACTGAGGAGGAAATTAGAGTTCAACAATTGTTGTGAATCTCAACAACTCGTTTCTCAGGTTCGTGGTGTCACCATAGCTGCCGGTGGCCTCTTGATTCATGTTAACTCAGTAGAAAAGCAGTAATCTTATCACATTCACTCCCAGCACAATGACTTCTTCTGTCTGTACGATGCATTCACTGTGTGTGCTACAGTCATGCACTGAATGCATCATGTTAAATGACACCTCACCACATGATGCTGTCAGTGGAGTTTCACTGTTAGAAGATCGGGCACGGAAAGAACACTCCTCCAATTCATCACTGCATTCCCGTAAAACCAGCACCAACATCACCCACACTGCAACTGGATCACCAACAGTTTGCTTGGAGATTCAGGTGTGTGTATGCTGGTAGCGGCTCATGTAACCTTGAGCTGCTGATAAACTCACTTTCATTTTCAGACACTGTAGTCCTCGGACTACCAACTAGACCAATGCAAAAAATCATAACATGTGACAAAAAAACCTAGAAAAAGATGTATTCATTTATTTATTCTGAGGATCTGTTGACAATTCTATCAGAAAAAGTCAGATTAAAAAATGCCTCCATAATTTCCCCAAACCCAGATCTTCAAAATGCTTTTTTTGTTGTTGCTGTTTTACCAACTAACCCAAACGTCATTTACAGTGACATGAAACAGAAGAACAGCAAATTCTCATATTGGAGAAGCAAAAATCCGAAAATATTTGGCATTGTCAGAATGGTTGGTGATTAATTTGTGTGTGTGTGTGTGTGTGTATTATTCCATTAATTGTTTTAGCACTAAAAATGATGCACTTTGGGTCACATTATCCCACTCATGTTTCCTTGCCTGTTCCTGATAGAAACAACAGATCTGAGTTCTAATAAATAATTTATTATTAACTCATTGTTACATAATGAGTTCAGATGCCCAGTCGTTCCTCCACACTGATGGGTCTTGGTTCAGCTGTAGATTAAGTGAATTTATTTGGACCACATTAGTTGTGTAGGGTTGATTCCCGTGAATTGTTTTCGATGAAGCGAGACCTGTATAAGTGAAAACACATGGAAACAGGCATGCAGGAGTTGAAGCGTCTTTGAACTGACAACTGACAAAATACTGTCTGTAAACTCCGCTAAAATAAAACCATGATTCATTCTCTTTTTGGCTAAAGAATAAACACTTTTTCATATCTAAACTTTGGCTAGCTCATTCGTGAAGCTGCATATTGTCAATCAGTCAGTCAGTCAGTCATGTTCAGGCAAACCACCAAGAAAAAAAGCTATGTCCTGCTTTTACCCTCCACAGGCACAGCTAGATCATACAGTGCTCTTAGTGGGAAGGCTCGTCTACATTATAGGGTACTATAATGACAAAAACAAGGCAGTGACTTGGGAGCAGATCACAGCTCTAGAGTTTCCACTAGTGGCTGCCTACTGTGTTTCAGTTCCCAGGCTTCTCCATTGTCCCTCTCAGTCAGTGCTACCGGGAAACAAGCTCCTTTATGGCACTGTGGCTCACAGGACACCACAAAACACAATAGTAGCCAAATAGATACTGTTACAAAACAAAGTGTAAGCCCACCTGAGTCCGGAGTGTAGAGTAACAGTAAATCAGCGTGCTGCTGCATTAGCTCCAGTGCCATGGTGCACATCAGGCCAGGACAGGCTGAATTTGTTTGTGAATGGGCCATTTAGCTGGAATTTTTAGTGGAATTTAAGCATGTTGATACTGGCACATTCCTTGGCACGCTGAGGAGTACAAGTTACAAATATAGAGATGGCAGAATGCAAGTTTGAGTGGTTCAAATGTTCCATGCTTTAAATCTAAGTGCTCATGGTCAAAATGATCCTTCTAATTTTGACTAATATACAATCATTATGAGGCCAACTTCCTCTGGTTATCAGCAAAATGTGTCAGTTTGGGATTTATTAAGAGTTTTTGGCATTCAGCGCCTTTAACTGCATAAAAAAAAAAAAAGTCAGGAAAGAACCCGGGCAGGGGTTACACCTGTGACACTGTGGGTGCACCTGAGCCATCAGTAAAATATTTCTTTAAAGGATAATGCTGGCATAATATTCTTCCTATTGCCAACAACTCAGATGAAAAGAACTAAATGAACACTGTGTTAGTCAGTCTCTCTATACTTTCCTCTCCTTAATCTGTCTTTGGCACTCATTTTCATTTTAAAATTACTATGGCACTCAGTAACGTGCATACCTTCGCCAAGGCCAAACAATCCTACACCTCAGTCTGGCTCTTATAATAGAAAAATAAAAGAAGAAAGGAAGTGGTCTGATAACACAAATGATTTATTTGTCATAAAACATAGGAAGTACCAGAATGGTATGAATTTCACCCGTGGTGAAAAATGAATGACTATTAGTGAGATTTTACAGCAGCATGTGTGTGTAGCACTGATGTTAACTACAATGCCCACAGTCATTGTATGGAAGAAACGTATTAGCCAGTGCAATGGTGTGGGTATTACAACTTATTGGTCATGTTAGCAGCATTACCCTGTGGCTGGCTGTGTTGCTTTTTGGGTTTATCAGTCCATGGCTACAGACTCTTAGTCTTGTTGAATACAAGAATATGAAAAGACACACTTTGGATGAAACCCAATACTCATTAGCAGGATTGCTTTTTGTCTTTTCATTGGATGCATGTAATTTACCAACTTACCGTTTAATATTCATCTTTATTTTTGTGAAGCGATAGTTGATGGAAGTCCTGGACTAGTAGTGAGGACACATAGATACATGCAATCACAGTGTCACTGGCCCAGTTCTAGCCATGGACCCTTGTTGCGTTTAATCATCTTTATGCCTTCTCTCTGTCGTCATCAGTGTACACTAACTACTCTCAATAAAGGCTGGCATGTCAGAAAAAAGAGTTCAATATAGATAATCCATGTAGAAAGGAAACAAAGAAAATTGGTGAAGCAGCAAATAACACGTCAGAAATTCCTTTTGGTTTATTTTTCATAACCAAAGGCTATTGAACTTGGCTTCCTTCAAAAAGAATAAGCTAAACATTCAAACAACAGTACAAATTGAGACTGGAGCCCAGTGGAAGGAGTTCCCATCTCTCTCAAAAAACACATCTTGGATCATTGTTGCTCTTTTAAGGACGGTATGTGGAAGGCCCTCCAGCACTGGGACTGAAGTCCTCATTTCCAACTTGTTTCAGCAGAAGCTGACTTTTAGTCCCTCGTACAGGTCAGACTGAAACCTACTTTTCCCATAATGCAACCAATTCAAACTATATTCAGTCTTCACACCTCTAGTTTGTAACAGACTTTCTGTTAAAAATCAGTCATCCAAGATCAAGCAGAGATGAAAATGGCAAAATGCAGGTGCTTCTTTAGTGACTTGAAGGAAGCTGCATCATTTTCCAAACCCTTCTTAAAATACTCACGTGTCCAAATTTACATAGAAGTTCCTCCTGTCTATACTGTCTCACAAGACATCCTTCCTAAAGCCACTTCCAGTGGAACTAGGGGGAATTTTTTACTGATTCTTGCAACACAGACTATTGAGGACTTTTACTGGCTTCGCTTGGATTTTGAAATGCACTTAATACGTGATTAAAAATGTGAAGCTATTTGTTAAAACAGGAATCCAGCAAAGCTTATTTAAGAAATGTTGATTGGCTGTATGTAAACATACATATAGCACCTTTAACCTAATTTATTTCAGCGTATTGAAGCCTATTAGTGGGAAGTTAAGTTGAATTGGTTTCTCAGACCTGTCCATGGACCTAACTGATGAATACAAAAATTGGGATTGATACTGAGGACAGCGTCTAAAGGTTTTAAGTAGAGCAGTGTGGAAGGTTTTGAAAACTGACCCTTCTGCATTTTCTGTTTCCATGTCCTCCTCCCACTGAACGGAGCTTCTGTGGATGCGGTCTACCGGAGAGGATCCAACAAGAAAGCCCAAATGGAAAGAACAGGTGAGCCATCCGTCTCCAAGATTCACTGTGGCAATACTTGAAAAGACAATTAGACTGCTTAAACAATGAGGCCTTTGTAACGCTGCCTCCGTTTCTTCCTGGCTCTCCTTTTTTTCCGAAAAACATTTTGGGCTCCATGTGAAATAACAGCAGACGTCAGAGCGAAGAGGGTGTTTCTGTGTGGCATCACGACAGGCTGGATTTGGAGGAAAAAGAAGGGCAGACAGGTGCTGACAGAAAGCTAAGGATAACACATGTCTGAAAGCATCGAAAGAATCATCACGGTGAGAGTATTCATCACCCTGCTGGACAAAATTAAAATCCTTTTCCATTCTTCACTGTGAATGTGTAGTTTGCATCCAGGGCCACTTTAACGACTTTTGCACACATCTGAGAATATAGACGAATGTGAATGAGTCAAAATATGGAGGCGGGTTATTTAATCTGTAGAAATACTAAGGTACTATTTTGAGCGTCCCTACGTACCAGGCAAAGTGTAGCAGACAAAATTCTGAGAGCCTAAGAATGGAAGAATAGCCAGTTGACATTAGTATGTTTGGGAAAATGTTCAGTGCAATCAGTACAGACCTTTAGACTGTAATGTGATTACATTACAGAGACTTAGGGGCTATAGTTGTGGAAAATGTCAGTGGATTCTGGGGGAAAGTACCATGGTCTCATTTAGCTTAATGGTTCGTTACTGAAGCTTTTGCATGGAGGAAGTGCCCTTATGTCTATAAAGTACAGTACAGTAGACCCCTTTGTAAAATCTCAATCACCCCACCGCCCCTCCCCTACCTCCTTTTGCTATTGTGGAGGAGGGAATTTTGACAGCAAGCACTTTTTTGAGCCTCCCTGCCAGGCTGACAGCTCCCCTGAGTTCCCAGCACTCACCAGGGGGAGATGTTATAACGGCCATGTGGGACAATTTTATATGAAACACCTCTCTGCCTTCTAGGCACGTGGCAGTTAAATCCCCCCTTCATACCCAATCCTACCAGCAGTGCTCTAAGCTCCCTACTGAGGCCAGGGGCTGAGGGCTGGAAGGCTCTGGGGGACCGAGGACTGCAGCCCTACTATAGAAAACAAATGGGAGGGGACATATGGCTGGGGAACCAGCTGTATATCATCTGTTTTTTTTTTCTTCAAAGTGTGGGGCCACAAGTGGGACTAGTCATAGGAGGCCTGAGGGGGGAAGGGAAAGTGGTAATTACCCAGTACCTTTAGGTAATGGTGCCTAAAAGTCACTTTATCTGAAGTTTAATTTAAAAAGTGTTGAGTGAGTGCGTTCTGCATGCTGTGACGTGCTTTTGAAGTGTACATTAGAAATATAATTCCCTTAATTTTTCCTAAAAGCTGCAGCTTGCTAAATACGAAACAATAACAAGTTTGTTATAAGTTTCATTAACATAATAAAAGCCTTTGGTCATTTTCTTTTTTTTTTGTTGGAGCTTAATAGCCAGCCTTTCAGGTGATAATAACTGACTAACACTCTAATCTATGTTTCATGACAAAGTTTGCCAAAGGATTTACAACAGTCTTTTTTCTCATTAAGAATAAGCCTTCTGTAAATTCCATGCTGTAACCTGTGCACTTGAATTCCCAGCAAGGACAGAGTCGTAGGATACTTTATCATTACTGCTGCTTATCTTCGTGCTTTGCAGCCAGGGTTTTGGGAGGTAGTGTTTACACTGGAAAATAGTTTCTGCTTTGAGCACTTAACCTAACAGGAGGGTTTCAGCTGGCTGTCCTCAAGTTATAATAACAGCATAGAACAGTGAAACAATTGTTTTGACAGAGCTGCTCATCAAAACTGCTACTGAGGTTCACGTCAAGGAAAATGTGTGTTCTTGTCATCAGTGTTGATGATGACACACACACACACTTTGGTGCTTAAGGTAACACACAGTCAGTGGGGAGGGAGTTTGTGCTATCAAAACACGGAAAATAGATTTCAACAGAGTAACAAGACAAGTGACCTGAGTAATTTTAGAACCGTTCAATGTAAAAACACAAACCAACATTGGTTTGTGTTTTTAAGTATTTTAAATTGATAGGATTTTAGAAAATCATGTCATGTCCTTCCTGTGAAAATCGGTGGCGCACCCCATGAAAATCAGCCACCACAATTGAGTGCAAAGCTTTTTGTAACAGGTTTTGCTGTTGGTAACATGGTCAGGGATTTAACATGGAGCAGACTGACCCTGATATAAAGCTTACAATCAAATTACATTGTTTAGTTGATAGTGTCATTCAGATGTCTGAAGGACATTCCTTAGATTGCACATTCCTTGACAAAGATGTGCCTCGTCTGCTGACACTGTACCGGGCTAGGAGGGGAGCTTTTGGTCAGGGGATAGAAGACCTCCTGGTCTTCACATCAAGACCAGGAGGTTGATGTGAAGACCTTCTGGTCTTCACATCAACCTTCAAACCTTAAGCACTTGCGTTGTCCAGCAGCATGAGGGGCCTTGTCCACCGAAGCCTTTTTCCCAAATTGGAAATACGAATTTTGCCTGGTGTTTCTAGAAAAAGATGTTGCAGCCAGAAACGCTTGGACGGACGTCTGTCTGTAAAAAATATAATGCTATCAGTCATTGCTTAGCATTTTTAGTTGTTGGCATTTGATAACTATAAGAGTATTTTTAATTTGTAATGGTTTGTAAAAGTAAATTTGTCCACAGGACAGCAGTGTTTTGGGATTTTTACATAAGCATGCTACTGGGGTCTGACCTGTGCTTTATCCTCACTACTATGTACCATTTTGCACATTCACTATGGCACCATACTAACTGATGAACTGTGTGTTTTCCACTGGATACTCATTACACACTGGAAGACAAGCAGCACTGAGAGGCCTGCAACACTAAGATTTTGAATGATGAGAGTCAGAAACATGGTACTAAAATTCGAGTAAGAATCAGTGGAAATGTATTCCGTCTTTTAGTTTTCCTCAGCGCTCAATCAGGCATCTGTTACTTTTCTTCGGCTCATTTCCATTACAATCATTTCCTCCACACAGTGGAAAAGCAACACCAAAGACTCATTGTTTGATGGTGACAGTTTGGCTCAAAAAATCACTTTTTGTGGCTCAAATCTATATTTTAACAGAACAGTTAATATTCCTTCTATCCCTGTTTTCCACCTTGTAATTGATATCCCGCTCATAAAATACATGTAAATGCCACTTAAAAATGCTTCATGATGACCTTTTCATCCTAGTAGGTCTGAGTCATAATCTGTGGATGATTTGCAAAACATTCATGTGCAGAACAGAGCTGTGTTAAGCGTCTGCTTCAGGCTGTCAGTCAGGAAACTTTCCTTTGGTGGCTGATTGGAAAATAATTTCCAGAATCCTGAGGGCTGAAGCATTGATGCTTCCCTCGTGCCCTCAGGGGAGACTCAGCTTCCCCCTCCAGTCTGTCATGGAGGGTATCTGGGCGTTGTGTGTAGCTCACTGAGCTGTAGTTGGTCTGGTGCTGTTGGTGGTGAGCGCTCAGCTGCCTGTATTCCACCCCGCCCCCTCCCCCCCCACCCCCCGACCACTTGAGCAACACGTTTCTTGTCAAGGAAACCAGAGTCTAATAGTTCACACGTTAGTCATTGCAGCTAGAGAGTGATGAGACCCTGATGAGCCTCCTTCTCTGTCTCTTTGTGTTTCTTTCCCTCTATTTTTATCCTCTCGCTGCCTTATTGTTGTCCTAAGAAATAACCAGGACCAAGATTACCATTGGAATACAATATTCCGAATCATAAATCCCATGAAAAGAATAGCATTGACCAGAACTGTTTACATTGCAGTTTTTGGCACATAAATCTCACTATGTCTGAGTCTAAATGATACCACACTCTGTAGCCATCTGTAAATCTAACAGATCAAGGATCAAGTTAAAAAAAGAACCATACATGTCATAGGCTCAGATCAGTACATTCAGGGGTTTTGCTGCTACAGTCTTCCTTGATCTGGTCTGACCAGGACTTAATGCAGGCTAACGTTAGCTAATGTTAAAATGTATCATTATTGGGAGCCACATAAATACTTAACATTTGCTAGATATGGATCACTTCACAATTTCCTGTGCAATGAGGGATTACGACCAACACTGTGGGTGAGCTCACTTTAATTTTTTTTTATCTCCACAGCTGTTTACAACCTCTCTGATCATCTGACTGCTCGTGTACCCATCCGACTTCCAAAGATACGACCCACACTGTAATAAAACAGTATAATCTTTTAAGTCCACAGTTTCATTTGTTGCTATGAAACTAGCTTTACTGAAATAATTGGCAGATCATGTTGACAGGAGGCTAAATTTGCTGTCACACAGTCCTATAGCTACTATATAAACTGGATATAAACAAGAACCACTGACTGTCAGAAAATGCAAAGTGGTTCCCTGTTTTCGTGTTTCAAACGCTTAGAACCAATTTGTCATTTGGCCTCAAATTCAGCATCATCGGACTGGCAGCGTGCCCTGTGGTGACACATTACTATCTGCTGCTGCTGCTACACTGATCATCATATACACACTGTCATATACAGTAGGATATTTGTATTGAGCATCTGAAAGCAAAAGTGAAGGGGAATTTGTCATATTTAGTAGGTGAAAATGACCCCATCCATAACACACAGTTGCAGCAGGATATTATGGTAGTATTCAAGTGTGGAGTAGGTACGACTGTAGATGTTTTTCACTTTCTTAAGACTTTAGCTGTATTCACATGTAGCACACAACAGGGGATTGTGCTTGTCAGACGCGTTCTCACCTACTGGAAATACTCTGTTTGGTTTACACAGACTTTGTACCAGGGAGCTTGCAGGGTCAAGTCTGTTCAGTGTCCGGTCCGGTCAGACATTTGCATTCACACATACAGCTCCTCCGGGTGAAGTCTAGAAAAGTTCAGGGCTGCAGTTCATGTGTGAAAGCAGCTCTTCACTGACACTTTGGCCTCAGACAGCAGAGCAAATGTGAGTGGCCTCTGCCACGTCGAGCCCAGCCCGTTTCTCAGCACCTCAGCTTTGACCCCTTCAGGCCACAACACACATCTGTCTTGTAGAGCAGGAAAAGAAACGTGACTTCAGACTTGTGCATGGTGTGGCAGTCTCTGACAAAAACACCAGAGATGTTAAGCACACTTGACAATTTTTTAAAAGGAAAGATAAAACTAATTATGATTCTTCTCCAGTAAGAAGGAACATCACCGCTGTGATAAATTCCTTCAGCTCTAGCACTGATCCACAGGGAGATCTGTGGAAACTGTGAGCAAGGGAACCACATCCCCCCACTCAGTACCATCCCCTAAGATCTGCTACTGTTTATCTTTCTGATCCATTAATCATAGAGCTGCTTAAATATCACACGTGACTCAACACTAACTTCCGCTATACATTTGGACTGGATGGATCGAGTGGTGGAGTAGCAGATGGAAAGAAAGTGGTCTTTATCTTTATCTAAACATCAGCAGCAGCTGCAACGTGAGAAACATTCTCACTGCATTAGCAAATTCCCTCATAGAGAGATATTAGCTGAGTTTGTTTTTCTTTCAGCGTTCACTCTTTGGATGATGACAGACTTCTCTTGACCATGTTGTTATTGTTTTTTTTTTTAAAGATGACTTTTTTTAGTTGATACTTTAGAGACAAGGAACATGGGCAAAGGTCTCATTTGTTAACCTTTGTCTCAGATGGCCCAAATACACACAGTGTAAATGGGTTTTATGTGTCCATGTTTTGAGAGATTTCTTCTTCGAAAATTATTTTGTGGTGCTCACAGCATTGTAACAAGTACAAAAAAAGCAAGTGAACAACAGAATCTCCTTCATGATTCAGTGTCGCCAAGGCTGGATTGTCTATAAACAAAGTAAATAGGCTGATAAGATAAATTAGAAATTTAGAGATTTCTGTTACTTAGGTGAACTGTTCCTTTAAATAGGCAACATGTCAGAAACAGTTATATCACTTTTCTGCATTTCTATGAACAACAGGTGGTTTTCAGTGGGTAATCTTATCAGCTGAATTGAAGTAATTATTCATAACACGGTTCACCAGTGAAAAATGAAACAGTCAGGACACCGGGCTCATGCTCCATGTCTCGTGTGACTCTGCGGACAATTCATCACCTTCACAGAGCTGTTTGTTTTTCTGCTCTCTGCTGATTCCTAAGTCTTTAACAGGGTCAGCGTTTCCCGGCAACAGCTTGTTCCTTGTCCCGAGCTGTGCCTGTAAGCCGGCAGTGGGTCTGACAGGAAGACGGTGTCGACTAATGAGAGTGGATGCATGGGCGAGCATCACCTGGGGCCAGCCAAGTTAATCATTTCCATTCAGGGCAGCCAGGCCTTTGTACACAGGTGATGGCTAATAAAGTCTCAGTTGGAGGCATTTTCACTTTATCAATGACTTTGGGAGCCAGTCTCAACTGAGCGGGAGTGTTTGTTGGTACAACACACACATTATTAAACTCCTTCCGCCTTTTTAGAGGGAACAAAGAGATCCACAGTGGCGGTGGTGTCTGACTGGCACTCTCCTGTCTGAGGTCATCCTCTGAACACCCCTCATATTGAACTGGCACACTGTCCAGGCCCCTTGAGAAAACAAGACAGAGCCATCCACCAGTGACTCAGTCAGGTTTATATAGCCGTGATACGGATCAACGACTTGCAAGAAAATGTCAATTTTCTCTCTCCTCCTGCGGTGCACTGGCCGCTGTCGAGATGTGGAGAGGCCTGCACTTTCCCAGAGACTTTTCCCCATCGCACCCCTAATTAGGTAGGAACTTTCCGTGCTCATAAACGCCAGTGCCACCATCAAAAGGAGGAATGCTCGGAAACAGAGAGGAAAGCTCCAGGAATCACAATCTTCAGGCTGACGGAAGCCTCATGGATTACTATTTACAGTGTCACAGGCCTGGGAAGCCAGGGAGGAGTGGAATATGAAATGAGCTCGGAGTGATGGAATATTTCGTAGATTGCCTGGCCAGACCACTTGTGGGTGGTGACATATAGCAGCTACGCTTAAACATTACATATTATAAGTTACAGCAACCACTAAGCAGCTATGCATTTTCACGAAGGGGCTTCTGAACAAAGAAGTCAGACACGCAGATGGGTACAGTAAAGGGGAGGTACTGAGGTTTTGTCTAGAAGCAAATTGTAAAGGAGGTCTGAAGGTCTCGGGCTGGAACTTTCAAGCTTCCTGTGTATTGAAATATGATCATAAAATGACACAAACACCAGAATAGCCCCAACATGATTTTTGTTTTTCACAAATTTCCACTTTGTAAAAATAAAAATTAAGTGTACACTTACATTGTGTAAGGACATAACAGACAAAACAACAGGCTTTATGCTGGGAGGTATAATGCTAATAAAGCAACAATGTGTCTGAGTTTGCAGAGTTCAGTGAATGAGCAGCTGGACGTTTTGTCAGCCAAAGTTAACATGATAATAATGTTAACATGTTGATGTTTAGCAGCTATAATGTTTACCATGCTCACTTAGTGTAGTGTGTTACCATTTGGAACACCAAAGTCCTGATGACTTGTCTTTTGGATGCAGTGACTGAGTGTACACAATTTCATGGTAATCCATCTCAAAGTTGTTCATGCCATTCCTATGACCATGCCACTATGGATGGAGATCCACTGTTCAACCCCCAACAGGAGCAGCAGAAAGACAACGATGACAACAAGATGTTCTATATAGCAAAATCTGTAAGGTGAACATGGTAACAGCCTTAGAAATGTTTTTCTGTGTTCCTCAATTCAAAACCACAGCTTAACAAAATTTTCTCACAGTATCACAGATCAAGAAACAAAGCTATCCAGACATACTTTTATCAAAGCAAGAGAATGGCTTTGTTTGTCCGCACAACTTTTTCTTTTAATAAAACAAGCTCAAGGTCTTCTCAGCAACAGCTACTAAGGGAGGGTCATTCCTTTTTGCCATCCACTTTTTCAAAGCTTGGACAGGAATTCAACCCAGACCCCTTTCAAATATCGATTCCTGTCATTTAGCACAGTAGAGCTTTCGTACTGAGAAAATAACCACTCTGCTCCTAAACACACTGTAATGGAGCAATTGCTTTGGCCTTCAATAACTATGATAAATATCCTTTTGGAAAATGAGAAACACAGAATCCATTGTGTGTGGAAGTGAAATGATTCTTGCAGCCAAGCTAGGAGAAAACAAATGCGGTGCTGGCGTTAAATTCAATAGTTCTTCCAGAGAGAAACCCGAAGCAGCACAACTGCTTGCTTCCAGTTTGAATGTAGCCAAGAGTATGGATTAGCATAACTCCAATATATAGTCAATATAACGTGTTGGCTGAAGTTTGGAAAAAAAGTAGTAGTAGTTTAAGAGAATTAACTGACATTTGGGGAAAATACACTTATTTTCTTTCAAGAATCAAGAATCAAGAATAAAAATCTTTATTGTCATTATGTGAGCATAACCAAATTTTGCAGAGATTCCCGGCTTAAAGGCAAAAAGAAAAAGAAAAAAGTTTAAAAAAGAACACTTATGAAAAATATAAACACCCAGAGATAGATGATAAGGTTGAAGGTTGAGACCAGACTGATACCTTCTGCAATGGAATAAAAAAAAAAAGCTGCTAACAATCCCACAGTGCAATGAGGTGCATATAGATTACAGTCGGTCATTTGTAAGTGTCTGGAATCTTAGTTTACACCTCACTGTTGAGTAAACCATGATAGAGTGAGTGGTGAATGAGTGAACAAAGAGGTGATTTCGGACACAGCCCTTGTGAATTAGCAAATTAGCTGTGAGCCACTAGCCATTGGTCATCTTGGCAGTGTTGCTGGTTACTACAGTTCTCCTCTCTTAAATGCTCTTAAGTGTATAAGTAGTGCATTTGTGGTACAGAACAGATTAGCCCTGTAGTGCTTACAGCCAATACATCTAGGTACATGCAAGGGCCACTAACCATAAGTATGTGTATACTGTATAATCCACTGCAGCGTTAATACCCTACTCTGCCTTTGAAAGAGGGGGGTGGAGCTGTCTCTGAGAAAAGGTGATATATGCAAGGTTACTGCCAGTGTTTACATACAATACAAATGGTGGAAAATGTGAAATCCAATCCTTAGATTATAGTGTAAATATATAAATGTTATTACGGAAGCTCCCTCTAAACCCCTTCACTGGATCTTTTGCGCGTTGTTTGGTGTCTTCATAATATCACCTTGATCTCATTTGTCTCCTGACATGATTTATCTCTGATACACACGGATTCCTCCCTGACTGTCACTCACACATACACACCAGCCTGTTATTAATGGCATCTAAGCAGGTCTCCTAACAAGCTCTGTAATATATTTATTATGTAATAACTGTTTTTAGCTTACATTATTCCATGCATTCACAGTTTGCCTGAGGTGTTTTTACTCTGACACTTTGATTTTACTGCCATGGCTTTGGAAGGTGAAAAAAGAGGAAAGTAATAACTGCTGAAATATACACAGTATTTTATAGCCGAGGGGGGGCATCTCCACCTGTTTACATCTTTAGTAATCTATTAATATACTTGTTGTCAGTCATGCAGACAGACACTCATGAAGCACTCTTTTGCTGTACAGCCACATGCTGTACTGGCAGCGTGCAAAGGCGAAACGATCATGGCACAGGGTTTGCGTGTGACTTCTGAAATATGCACTTGACCTGACTTTACCGTCTCACCGTTTCCGTCATTTTTTGCATTTCCCCAATTCGGCTTCAGTCAGCAGCCCTTTCATTAACATTCCTTGGATTTTTTTTTGATGTGAGCCAAAGTTGGAAGCGTTTGCTAAGGAAAACAGGAACGCACTGGCTGACATAAGACGAGCGGTGTATGCGTGATTTGGCCCTCTGCTTCACGCCACTCAGCACTATTTTATGTGCTCTTTCTGTTGTATATCACGTCTGTGCCCCCTCTTGTCTTTTCCAATTACGGAAATTCACTTTGAGGTCCTGCAGGTGAGAGAAGACTGCGGGACAGATGTGGCCTCATCCAAAGGGGACAGTGTGTCGTGGTGCTGGAAACAGTGGCAACAGTGGCACTGTCACTGTGCCCAGGAAGAGGAAAATGACTAATATAGAGCCAGAGATCTGTAGAGACTCTTAAATCTGTCTCTTCTTCTTGCAGCTGTAGAGCTGATGTGATGACGTGATTTATAAGAGTTTCTGGCAGATGATGACTGTGCTGGTCACATTGCAGAAATATGCAGCGTGTGTTATCATTTATTGCTCCCTGCTGTCAGTCTGCTAACTATAGCAAGGTGAAATGACTGACAGATTTTTAAAGGGTTGATTCACTTAAATCACAAAAACACATATTTTTCCTACTTACTCTTACTAGTTGTATGTAGATTGTTCTGCCAGGTTTCACGATATCGACCACAAGGGTTTCTGGCACCAGCTCAATAATGGAGGTGAATGGAATTTCGTTTGTGGAGCTCAAAGCTTTGGAAACATTGGAAAAGTTTTCCAGAAAAGATGTTGCGGTTACACTGGATAATCCACAGACCTCGCTCTGAACACATTTCAGTATATTTTACTGTCAAAAGAAAATAGTCAGGTAAATTTTATTTATATTGGCCCCAATCACACATTTGCCTTAAATGGTTTTGCAGTCTGTACAAAATATGACATCCTCCACCCTCAGGACCTCCATTTGGACAAATGGAATGGAATCTGGATAGAATTCACATGGAAAGATACTATAATGGGTAAGAGGGAATTCTATCATTCTTCATTTAAGTAAACTGACCCTTTAACATAAAACACAATAGCAATGTGATTTGGTTTATTAACACTGCAGTGCATAGTTGACACTGCTGTTGCTTTGATTTTTTTTTATATTGTAATGACTGCTGCGTGCACATTGTGTCTAACTGATGGACTGAAAAGTTCACCTTCTCATCTCGATGCATTTAACACGTGTGAGTCAGCTGCTTTTTGAACGTGCTCTGTAGAATCAAATCCTAAAATAATGTGATGTGTTGGTGTTGGTGGTTACTCTACACAATTAAAACAATTATGTCTTAATCGGTTTAGGGCAATGTGAACTGTTAACCAGATTTTCTGCCTCCTCCTGAATTTTCTAATACTTTTTGTTCTCACATGAGTTCTCTTCAGGTGTTCATTTAGCATTTCAATTCATTCATTTTCACTTAAAGTAAAGATAAGCACCAAGCAGGTTGACTTCCTTCACAACCAGAGGTCTGTGTGGGCTGTTTTACAGTCTTGACTGTCAGGTGTGTAATTCATCACATGCTGTGCGCTGCTTGATGTTAGATTGACTCCACAAGATTCAGAACACAGGGTTTCAGCTGTGGCAAAGAATCAAACTGAAATAAGTGTTGTTCAGTGATCTTTAAATAGACCTGTCCGTGGTGCTCTTTCAAATCACTTATTGACACTTTCTACAATGTTTAAAACCTTTTCTTTGAACTACATATAACATTAATAACATTAAATATTCTTTTGTAAAGTTCAAATACATCATTCTACTACTTTACTTTGGAGTACTGCTTATAAGTTGTATTTATTGAATTTTGTTGCCACTTGGGCACAGGCAAGTGCCAGGCAGGTAGTGTTTATCACAGGCTTCGTTTGCTGGGAACAATTGCCTGGTGTTGTTTAGAACCATATGGCTTATTCAACTTTTTACTAAAACAGCAGTACCACCCACTTTCAGTCTGACCTCAGTTTGTGACCACCTTAAATGAGACATTTTAGCCAAGGCGGTCTCATTTGATACATCTGCTTGTTTCCCTTGATTTTCAACCAGAGAACACATTTACACTTTCTGCTACAGCGCATGCAGAAACACAGATCGCAGTAGTCATGTTGTGCTGAGTCACGAGGATAAGCCTGGCAAATGTTTTCTCACACTTCTCATGAAGCGGGTTAACTGAGAGGCTTTTCTTGTGTTTTCCTTGATTCGGTACGGTCCGCTGGGAATGAGCCAAAACATGATGGTGGTGTGTAGAGAAAAGGACTGTAAAGATAATCTGATAGGTATGATACATAGACAGGTGAAAAATAAAAGGAAAAATCTGAATAAATGAGTGGAGAAACATAACAAATGTGCACTGCATGGTACAATTAAGCAGTTAACCTCCCATAATGCTCTGTGGCATGTGTGAAAATGCTGAGCAGGCTCCGGTTATTCTGTTTTTAAACCAAGATGGAAAGAGGAAAAGATCTAAGTGACTCTGAAAGAGGGTTCATTGTTGGGTACAGATGGAGGAGCTTCAGTCACAAAGGCTTTTCAATTGGACACTGTTTCAGTGGGAACAGTGACTAAAATGACATCTGCATTTAGATCCATGGGAGAGATGCCAGTAAATATAGTCAGAAACTGGTGTCAGCAACTCATGCATTAGTGAGAGATGTGAGGAAAAACAGAAGAGCAACAGGTGACTGGGAGTGTCAATGCAGGATGTGATCAGACTGTGGCAGCAAGGACAGTCAGTCAATTAAATAGAGAGGTATATTATAGTAGGGCTGCAGTGTATAAACCATTGTAGTGTATAGACCAGAGGCACTGGTCCACAGAGATGTGGAAAAAAGTGATATGGTCAGATGAGCCAGCCTTCACCATCCTGCACAGGCCTGAATGGTACAGACCTGAATGCTTGACCCCTAAAGTGAGCGGGATTCGGTGGCTATGCTGTGGGGACATTTTACTGTCATGGTTTGGGGCCACTTATCCCCCTTAGAGGGAAGATTCATTGCAAATCAATACAGATTGTTTTGAGAGACCGCCTTTATCTTATGATGAAACATTTCTATCCTGATGGGATGATACTGCCTGCATCCATAGGGCTCCAGTGAAGGAATGTCTTTTGCGAGAATGCTGTTCATTCCTCCACTGGAGTCCAGAGACTTGTAAATGCCAAGAAGCATTGTAGCTGTTCTGGCAGCAAGTGGTGGTCTAACACTTCAATTCAATTCAATTCAATTTTATTTATATAGCGCCTTCCACAATCAAATTGTCTCAAAGCGCTTCACAGAGACC